>OX376055.1:37959143-38371013 GCA_947361185.1 Charanyca ferruginea
AAGAAGCAGATACTTCATTTACTGATTCGGCTTCTCAGAAAGGAAACCTGAGTAACGTCGACAACGACTATGAATCTGACAAGGAAAGTGATTGTTCGTTTCAATCATTAGTTGAAAATAAACAGGGTGATACATCCTCTTGGTCAATATCACCAGAAGCACTCGCCGGGGTCCCATATGGTGTTAGAGTGAAGGATGGGAACTTGATGCTAGGTTCAGCTCACATAACAATCAGCGATGAATATATTATCGTGTCTGGGCGCAAATATCAAAATACACCTGGCTTGAAACAGTTGTTGCTAAAGAAAGATGTAGATTTAAGTTTGGTAACCAACTGTGATATGCAACACTATAAGTCAATGCTACTCGACACAAATGCTCATCGACGAGACTATGATTCCAGTAAACCAATAAAAAGTAATAAGGGACAGAAATATTTACAAGTTATTAAGCCACTTTTTAAACTACGAAGTACCATTCAAGACCCTCTACCGAAGGGAAAAGGAATGTTATTGACAAAAATGTGGAAAAAGAATACAGATTTTGTATATTGGAATGATCCAAATGAACTAGTGAATAGGTTAAAATTACTGATAGCTTCTCGAGATGCTGGTAACACTGGAGTAAACAATGAAATTATATCTATCATTGAAGAATTGCGTGAAAATAAAATTATAAATAAATAAATGATTTTTAAAAATGTATTCATTTTATTGTTAACCTTCCATTAATATACATCTAAATATGAACGTAGACAAATTTGGACATCACGTTCATAAAAGATTACGATTAACAGAGTTACTAGACTTTAATGAGAACGCTCTGTGCAAGTCAGAAACGGGGGACTATGATTTAAAATCAACTAGACTGAAAGGAATAAGATCTCCCGTAGAAGGAGACGAAGTTGTGAACAAGGATTATGTAGATCGAATGAATGCTCTCACGGTACAAGAATTCAATAGATTGATTTCTTCATTGCGTTCTCAAATTATATTGGATGGGCAAAATGCAGTTAAGTCTTATTTAAAAACAAAGTCATCTGACGTTTTGATTCATTTCGAAGACAAGTTTTATACCAAAGCGGAGGTAGACAAGTTAATTAAAAATCTCTCTAATGGCAAAACAGCAAATAGTTAATGAAATACATAAAGCTGCGCGAAGAAGTTTCCTGAGGCGATCAGTTATTTTAAAAGGAATTGATGACTTGTGGCAAGCCGATCTGATGGACATGCAAAACTTAAAAAAGTATAATAAAAGTTACAATTATGTGCTAGTGGTTATTGATTGCTTTTCAAAGTATGCTTGGGCAGAACCATTAAAATCAAAAAATAAACAAGATGTTACTCATGCATTTCAAAGGATATTGATTGATAGTAATCGCAGACCTGTTAATTTACAAACGGATATGGGGACCGAGTTTTATAACAACACGTTTCAGAATCTTATGAAGACGAGCAATATTAACCATTACTCAACGTTTTCAACCAAAAAAGCTTCGATTGTTGAAAGACTAATAAGAACTATTAAAAATAAGTTATATAAATCTTTTAGCTACAATGGAAACTACAAGTGGTTAGGACAACCGTTAGAAGTAATATTAAAGAGCTATAATAATACAAAGCATCAGACTATTAAATATAAACCGATTGAAGTAAATAAATATAATGAACACGTTATAAAAGAAAATATTAACAGAACATTAAAAAAAATATCCTCTCTCCATACAAAGAAACCTAAGTTTAAAGTAGGCGATTATGTACGCATCAGTAAATACAAACACAATTTTGAGAAAGGTTATACACCTAATTGGTCAACCGAGTTATTTACCATAAAAAAAATTAATGATACCTACCCATTAACGTATTATCTAGAAGACCAGCGAAATCAACCCATAATAGGAACTTTTTATGAGCAAGAACTACAAAAATCTTACTGTCCCGGTGTTTATCTGATTGAAAAGGTTTTAAAAAGAAAAGGATCAAAACTATTTGTGAAATGGCTTGGTTTAAACAAAGAAGAAAACAGTTGGATTGATAAATCTGCTATAATGGGTTAAATCATTTTTATGTTACCTATATAAACACTAATTATTGTAATCTTTGCTTCATTAATCTTTGGACAATGCAAGGTGGTGAACTAGTTAACACTATAATTAATAATCTACCATTCGAAGTTCATTTACCAGGATACAATTATTGTGGGCCAGGAACTAAACTTAGCAAACGGTTAGCACGAGGTGATAGAGGTATAAATAAGCTAGACGAAGCTTGCAAGCAACACGATATAGCATATGCAAATCATACAGACTTAGACAATCGTCACAAGGCTGATTTGCAATTACTAAACATGGCGAAAGAAAGGCTTAAATCGAAAGATGCTGGTAAAGGTGAAAAACTTAGCTCATGGATAGTAAGTAAAGTAATGAAAGCCAAAATGAAGTCTGGATCTGGTGCTAAAACATTTAAAAGTTTTGTATCAAAAATAAAATCAAAAATAAAGAAACTGAATCCCAAGGACGGTAAAACATTAATTAAAGCTGCCTATTCAGCAGCAAGGAAAATAATTCCTTGCATGCAAAAGATTCGAGTACCGCGAGTGATACCATTACCAAAAACAGGAGGCGTACTACCTTTGATTCCAATTTTTGCTGGTTTATCGGCTTTAGGAGCATTAGCAGGTGGTGCGGCTGGTATTGCGAAAACAGTTAATGATTACAAAGCTGGTCAACAAAATTTGCGAGAAACAGAACGACATAATCGTGCTATGGAGTCACTGAATTTAGGCAAGGGTTTATACGTTAAAACACATAAAAATGGTAAAGGATTGTATATAAAATCTCCAAAAAACTGAATTTTAAGCTACCTAATCGTGCTCTAACAAATATAGACATCCAAAAGTATGCACACCACATCCCATACTTTCGAGGAGTTTACATGAGAGATAGGTTGCCCAAGATACCGAAACGGATTGAATGTGGTATCATTAATTTAGATGATTCTAAGAATGAAGGAACACATTGGGTAGCTTACGTTAAAATATACAACTACTGTGAATATTTTGATAGCTTCGGGGATTTGAAACCTCCAATGGAATTAATTAAATATTTTAAGAATTGTAACATTAATTACAACTATACAAGATATCAGAAATTCAACACTATAATTTGTGGTCACTTATGTTTAGAATATCTATGGACTTTTTGGAATAAATTGTATAAATGTTATGCTTTTGTTATTTTTAATCATTTGCAAGATGTCCCTTACTTTGTCGATTACTGGAAACTCATCCACTTTATCTACGTACTATCCTACAACATTGCAATTATATGGAAAGTATGAGTGTGCCTTATTACATTTCTCAACATTTAATTCTATTCCCAACATTGACAAAACGAATAACAAGTTCTACTACGGATCCAACGAAGTTATTGAAATACCGGAAGGTACATATGAATTGCAAGATATAAGTGATTATTTAAAATCTGAAATTAAGGATGCATCAATTAAACTACAGTGCAATAATAATACATTAAAAACTGCTATTAACTGCACGAAAAGCATTAATTTTAGTAAAGAAGGCACCTTTAGAAGTTTGTTAGGGTTTAGTGAGCAGAACTTGAAAGCAAATAAATGGCATGTGTCACAGTTTCCAGTCAACATTTTACCTACAACAGTGATCAGGATAGAATGTGATATTGTAAGCGGTTCATACATAAACGGAGAACCCAGTCACATTGTCCACGAATTTGCACTCAACGTGCCACCAGGGTACAGGATTATAGAAATCCCGAAAAACGCTATATACTTTCCAATTAACCAAAACAACATAAGCTGCATACATATTAGACTTTTAGATATAAATAATCGCTTAATCAATTTACGTGGTGAGGAAGTGCAGCTGTATCTACATCTTAGAAGGAAAAATGATTGACTATAATAAATATGTACATCAAATCAAACGCATCAGTTCTGCTCAAGCATCCAAACAAATAAGAGCTCGCACAAAAAAGAAAATAAAATTAACTAAAGACAATAAGGCATTTCTTAAAGCGATTGGATTGTTAAAATGAATATCTTAGATGTTTTGGCTGCTCCAACTTACGACAACACTGTGGAAGGATTTGAATTTCATTCATACAAGCCATATGTAACAAGTTTCAATAGAAACGATGAAATCCGAATACCTATCAATCAACAGGACCTGTATATACTACCGTCAGCCAGTACCCTGTATTTAGAAGGAACTTTTATAGTTAGCAAAAAGGATTCAAAGGATAAAGCTACTAGTGTGCAGTTTACAAATAATGCTCTCCTCTACCTATTCCAAGATATAAGATACGAACTAAATGGTGTAGAGATTGACAAAATAAAAAATGTAGGCATAACGACCACCATAAAATCTTTAATATCAATGAATGAAAGTGAATCAAAGGCTTCCAATGCCTGGGGCTGGAATATTGATGGTGTAAAAAATATGAATGGAGGTAGTTTTTCGGCTTCTATACCACTCTGTAACATTCTTGGTTTCGCAGAAGATTTTAAAAAAGTTGTGATAAATAGTAGACACGAACTGATATTACTAAGAAGTAACACTAACCTGAATGCTGTAAAACTTAACACCGGTGAAATTATAGACGATGTTCAAATTAATAAAATCATATGGCGCGTACCGCATGTAAAAGTATCAGATAAAGAGAAAATAAGTTTGTTAAAAGTGTTAGAAAAAGACCGTGCACTTCAAATGATATACAGAAATTGGGATCTTTACGAATATCCAGCTTTACCTAAAACTACAAAGCATACTTGGTCGATCAAAACTTCATCGCAAATAGAGAAACCTAGATACATCATTGTCGGTCTACAGACAAATAGAAAAAACAGTGCAAGTTCTGACATGTCTCGGTTTGATCATTGCTATATTCGTAATGTAAAAGTGTACCTCAATTCAAACTACTTTCCATATGAAAACCTCAATGTTAGTTTCACAAATAACAGAATTGCTTTATTATACGAGCAATATGTACGATTTCAACAGTCATATTACGGACGTCGTCCTGAACCCTTATTAAACGAGAAACAATTTAAAGACTTGGCGCCTCTATTTGTTATCGATTGTTCTAGACAAGTGGATAATATTAAGTCAGGTCCTGTTGTGGATGTAAGAGTAGAAATTGAGAGTGAATCCGACATACCTGACCAAACATCTGCATACTGTCTTATATTGAATGATTGTATAATAGAGTATAAGCCGTTAAGTAATATTGTGAGAAAAATATCATGAATTCGGATACTATAATAGTAGATATTCAAGGATTTAAAGATCTGTACAACAATTTTATAGTAAAAGAACTAGCGTTCGCTACACGTGATTATACACAATTGTTCTTAATAAAACCACCTTATTTATTCAAATATTTAACAACTGATGAAAAAAGGCAGGTAAAGTGGTTGGAAAAGAACAGAGGTATTCATTGGAACGAAGGATATATTGATTATAGAGAATTTCACCGTATAATTGTACCCTATTTAGAAAACAAAAATATATTAGTCAAAGGTTTGGAGAAGGTGAAGTGGATAAAAAACATTTGTGAAAATTGTAAAGTGTTCGATCTTGGTGAAGACAAGTGTCCCAGCATGTTTGAATTGCATAAGAAATACTGTGACAAAAAAACTAATTTTAATTGTAATGTACATTTAAATCATTGTGCTCTAAAAAATGTTTTATGTGTAAAAAAGCACTTGGGATATGAAGTGTAAAGTATATTTTGAAAATAAAAATAAGTTTCTTTAATAAAATGCATTTTTATTTGTTACACATCGTAAATACTTAAGTACTTGAAAGTAAATGAATTAATATAACATAAAGAAAAACTAAACTTAGCATAAAATAATAACTTATAATAACAATATAATCTCTACATCTAATCGATACAGAAGTATCTTTAAAAAAGCTAACTAAAAATCATTGTCTATTAAAGATTTTGATATTTTCTTAACTAACGATTCCGTTTCGTCCATAACACTGTCTATAGCGTCCTTAACAATGTACTGCGCACTTATCACAACGTTCTCACTTTCACTATCACTGTCACTAGTTTGAGAATTGTTGCAGAGATCAATTACCGTAATTTTAATTAACTTAGTGCCTCGTCGTTGTAGTCGGCTCATAACAAAAGATTTCGTGGGTTTATGTTTTTTAAAAGGTTCTCTGCGACGTTGCTTCTTCGTCTGTGTCTGTTTCGTCTGTTTGCATTGCTCGGGTTCACAAGGATACATCTCAGATAATCCTTCGTAAGGATCCTGAGCATACTGGCTAAACACAATCTCAGAATCAGATACCTGGAACAAGATATACATATTGCATTTTAAAAATTGGTGTACCTACACGTACATAAAATCACTTGTAGATTAGAATTAAACAGGTACTGTACTCACCGTTGACATGACTATGATAATATCCTGTAATATTGCAAAAACCACTAGTCAACTCTAGTAATAATCAGTAAATAATAAAAAATAAACTGACAATTTAACTGTATATATTAAGTTAGAATTGTTAACTTAGCATTAAGTCAAGCTTACATTAGTTGTTTGAAAATCACTCTTTAGTCAATAGTCTTATAGTTCAATATAATAAAAGGTTTTAGTATGAATTATAAACTGCTAGCTTGCAAAATATTTCATACACTTCATATAGTGCAATGAACTGTGACCTTATACGCAAAACGTGCACATACCTTTGTAAACAATATCTACCTTAACAGAGTATTTTAATATTACTAGCTGTTCCCCACGGTTTCACCGGCATATCGAAGGAACTCCTTCCCGTATTAGGATAAAAACTAACCTACTGTCTTTCCTCAGGTTTCAGTCTATGTTTAAACCAAATTTTCATCAAAGTCGTTTTCCCGTGAACGTGTAATAGAGAAAACAAACAAACAGAGTTACTTTCATATTTACAATATTAACACTAGTCTTCTTTATCGTGTGAACAGTAAGGTCTTACGAGCCCACACACCCTAGTGTCAGAGTTTCTAAACCGCCTCAAGGACCTCTGAAATGGTTTGAGTGGAACAGTAAGTCCAGGTTTCCTCACGATGTTTTCCTTCACCTAATACTAGTAAGGATTATGTTTTCAGCCACTGTTATGTGTTGTAAAGACTATTTTTAAGGATTATGAATAAAATGCGAACAACGGTAAGACTATATTTGTTAAGTTCAATAAAACAAAGTTGATACTTAAAAAACAGTTTATTTATACTAATACATAAAAAATTAACATACTATTTACTTACAATCTAATTCGCATACATTTTATATAAAACTTAAACACTAACTGAATACAAATTATATTTATAGTAATTGCAAAATTAAAATTACATTAAAATAAATTTTATATTTTACTTGGTAAATTAATAATACCTCAAATTTAAACAAATTAGACAATTATTTGTACTTACATCATAGAAATATTTGTGCTGTGAGAAAATCGAACCTGCAACACTTAGCACAAAAGCCGATCGCTCAGTTATTGCGCTCAACTGTACTGTGTTCTATACTGAAGTTTTTTTATCAAATTTCGTTATTATTCTTTAAAATAAATGAGTGACCCCAGGCTCGCGTTGATATTTTATCTAATGATATCGATCGTTTATCGTCATTATTAGATAAGACAATTTTGTTAACACTTCGTGTAAATACTTCGTGCTTTATTGATTTAAACATTATATTCTTTCTACGAATAACTCCATCATTGAATAATATGTTTTTATAATCTGTGATGTTTAATTCCTTCACTACACACGATTTTACACCTTTCGCTTTTTTAATTATATTATCAGGAGTTTTTATAGAATATAATTTCGATCTCAAGCCCACAAAATCGGAGATATATCTCCCTCCTAATTCATCTTTAAACAAACCGGGTACTTTTTTGTTAATTATTGGTATTCTGAAATCATTTTGGTTGTCATAGTTACTGGTGTCAAAGTATTGCAAAAAATGAAATTTTAAATCATAATAAAAATCATCAGTATATATTTTATAAACAAAAGAATCGGTATCTGTATAACATAGCTGCACTCGATTTTCATAAAAAGGTTTGATAATATTATAATGAAAGTCATACATGTGTGACTTAGAAAGTTCTAAAACGCTAAAGCCAATATAAATAGGTTTATCTAAAATTATTTCTTCTGGTTTCATTTGGATAGCAACTAAATTTTCAGACAAAATAGTTGCACTATGGAAATAAGGGCTAGCTACAAGTCTCTCAGCGGATATTGATTTCTTGGTTCGATTAAACGTATCGGACCATTGATTAACTAAATGAACAGTTACTCTAGTTTCAGTGTTTTCTAATGTTTTACCGAAAACACTGTTATTCAACAACTTGAAAAAGTCTTGTTCGAAAGAACTTTTTGCCTGTTGTCTTAATTGAGTGTTTAATTCTATATACTGTTTTAAATACGAACTCTGTCTAAAAGTAATAACTCTGTGAATTTTACGTAGTTCCAACCCTTGCTCTAAACACTTTTTTAAATGAACGTAATGTATTACATATTTATACTTATTATACAAATTTGCAATTAATTTTTTTGCTTTACCTCCTGGGGGAATACATTTTTCAGGACAAAATGGTAAATCATTATGATGGTCATGTAAATGTTCGGGATACAGAAGATCAACTTCTAATATGTATCCCCAGTCGGCATCATCCTCAACATTTTCGATATGTAAATTAGTTATTTCATTTTCAGTAAGAAATCTGAAACTAGAATAAGGTAAATATTGACACATGCTAAAGCCATAAAGATTATTACAATCCAAATATACTATGAAAGAGTTAGGCTCTGATGAATTATATTCTTGCATATACTTATGATTAGCTTTTGCGTACCGTCGGGAACACATACACAATCCCCCACGTATACCACTTTGAATCATTCTGACGATAGCCAAGTCTGACACGAGTTCTAACGTGACCCCGGTTTTTAGCAACATTGCATCAAATGATAAACTAGGTGCAGTTATGTAAAATGCTGGATCCAGTTTGTAGTATTTTTTACATGTTTTTCGAAAACTTTGGAATATATCAGACAACAAAAGCACATCCGTTTTTAAGTATAGATCTGTATATTCCCCTAAATCATTTATATTGAATTCGCTCCAAACTGTCTGAGCATGATTATAATCTTGTTCACTAATGTCTTCGTTGGTTAAGGAATTATGAAAATGATACTTAGACGGTAACGATTTCTGTTCATAACATTTCCAATCTGTCATATAATCATAAGGGTATATCCCTTTTCGTGTCAACAAATTAAACTGCTTTTTGTCAGGAAAATGAGTTCGAAGATTAACATAATCTTCTGCCTGTAGTGTTTTAGCAAGTTTATCTAAACTAGTGCCTAAAAAGTGGAAGGAGTCTAGAAACCTTAATTGTATGTAATCATCACCAATATGTATAAACTTTGTGAATGCGATATATTTTTCCTTGGTCTTGGGTATTATTTTAATTTGTCCCGGAATTTCACCTAACTTTTTTATAAATAAGTGACAATCATATCCCGATAAATTATGAAAAAATACGGGAACAAATTTTGGTACTCTATATTGTAGATTACAATGCCGATGTGCTGCACCTCGGTATCGACCTGTTATATGACAGTGGTCCCTAACCTTATCATTCCATAGTAAATGATCACATATGTGACACTTAACAGCTTGACTAAAATCAAGAGCATCTTTGTCGGTAAATTTCATGGGTTCGTTTTTGGATATAATTCTATAAATGTCTCTAGCATCTTCAATTAAAAAATTTACAAATTTCGAAACACAATCTACACCGCGATAATTTCTATACCTATCAACAGTAAGGTTTAATGATGACACAACATTATACCCGAAGGCAGCCGGCACGTGCCGTTGTAAGTATGTCGTGTTAGCGGTGTCAAATTCATCGTTGAATATTGGTTCGAGTAATGTTTCGAAATCGGCATATATGACAAATGGAATGTTTTGTTTTCGATTATAATTTGTAAATTTTAAAAATGATCCTTTTTCTGGTAAGACCGTGACAACTCCTCCGCACGCATGTGTTTCACATTCACTGGACGTTGGAAAAAACAATAAGCATGTTTCGCAAAAATATAGTTTACCGTGATGCTTTGTCATCTGATTTCTAACTAAACGAGGTAAATCTTTTATAAGGCAATAGTGAGAATTTGTATTATTTTGTAAAAACAGTAAATGTATGCTCTTAGATTTATTGTTGTTTGAAGTATACAAAGGTCCTATGATTGTCCTATCATCTTTCAATCCATACACAAATATATTTAGAGACGGATTATTTTTCTCAAAAACAGCTATGTCTGAAAATGTGATTGGAAATGTTAAATTATCGACATTTAAAACATCCTTGAAGTGAGGATAAGATGAAATTCTATTAGGATGGTGGGCTGCGGGGTACAAGGCAGCTACAACAGACCATAAGAAGCAATACTCGTCATTGTTTTGAATATTCAAACAAGCTTTTTTATTTCTGATAAATTCAGGTAATATTATATGTTTAGATCCGCCGAGAGGTTGATATTTACTTATGTTTATTTCTAAATGTGAATTGCACAGATACGTCCAACCACTGTCTCTCTCTTGAAATTCCTCGATTTTCTTTAACAGTGACACAACTAATGATTTATATATTGATTCAAAATCGTAATTAAAGTAAACAATATAATTTTTTGTACTAAATGATTTCAGTTCTTGTTGATCATTCTTAAACAAAAGAAAAAAGGAAAAAAGTTCAAAATTAATTTTCACAGATGTATGTTTCTGTAATGATCGATCTATTAGATTTTTAATTTGTTTACGATTATCATTAAGAAACATTTCAGGGAAATAATTTTTTTGATCGTTAGTTGCAGTGATCTTATAACTTGCAATGCGATGTTTAAACGAAGAATTAATAATAGCAATATTATCACAAAAAGGAATGGCGCTATTGTTTTTATGAACATTACTACGTAAATGACCAGACCATCGGCGATTATCTACAAATACTTTGCAAACCGAACAGTGAGGCATTATTAATAGACTTTATCAGAAAATAGACTGAATTAAAAGTTAGTAGTGTGGTGGGTGCAATAACTGAGCGATCGGCTTCCGTGTTAAGTGTTGCAGGTTCGATTTTCTCACAGCACAAATATTTTTATGATTTACATTTAGTTGTTCCGGATTTATATGTAATGTGTAGGCAAGATTATAGAAATCGTAGTGTAGGAAAAAGGTTACTTTAAATACTTACAACCAATAATCATGATCTTGTTAATACACAGATAATATCCGCTTCAGCAGGTCATTGGAGTAACTTCAGTAAGAAGATTGTAGAATTATCGAGTTGTTCAAATACAAGTATTTTCCACCGGATTGAATATACCATATATTTCTGAAAAAATAAAATAAAATAAATGAATAAAAAGATTAACGTTGCCAAAACAACAAAATTAATATTAGATTTAAAAATTACCTGCAAAGTATGTAATTGATACAAACAATAATGTTAATTAATATACATTTCCAATATAATATATTTTGCTTAACAGGCACCTCTGCTGACCCTCAATTCGTAAATAGTAATCGCCTGAAATTAAAAATCACACTTATTATAATAATTCTGGTAATGGTATCAATTATTTCTAAATAAAATAATATTTTAACATAATTACTATTACCTTACAACAATTCTGTTAGCAATTTTGCAATAACTATAAATATAATTGTTATTCAGTTAGCGGTGAAGATTTATTTAAAATGTCTCTCATTCTGGTCTGGTCATTTACGTAGTAATGTTCATAAAAACAATAGCGCCATTCCTTTTTGTGTTTAGTTGTT
This sequence comes from Charanyca ferruginea, assembly GCA_947361185.1. Classification (NCBI taxonomy): domain Eukaryota; kingdom Metazoa; phylum Arthropoda; class Insecta; order Lepidoptera; family Noctuidae; genus Charanyca; species Charanyca ferruginea. The sequence continues at coordinate 37,971,035 of OX376055.1, forward strand.
CCGGATTTATATGTAATGTGTAGGCAAGATTATAGAAATCGTAGTGTAGGAAAAAGGTTACTTTAAATACTTACAACCAATAATCATGATCTTGTTAATACACAGATAATATCCGCTTCAGCAGGTCATTGGAGTAACTTCAGTAAGAAGATTGTAGAATTATCGAGTTGTTCAAATACAAGTATTTTCCACCGGATTGAATATACCATATATTTCTGAAAAAATAAAATAAAATAAATGAATAAAAAGATTAACGTTGCCAAAACAACAAAATTAATATTAGATTTAAAAATTACCTGCAAAGTATGTAATTGATACAAACAATAATGTTAATTAATATACATTTCCAATATAATATATTTTGCTTAACAGGCACCTCTGCTGACCCTCAATTCGTAAATAGTAATCGCCTGAAATTAAAAATCACACTTATTATAATAATTCTGGTAATGGTATCAATTATTTCTAAATAAAATAATATTTTAACATAATTACTATTACCTTACAACAATTCTGTTAGCAATTTTGCAATAACTATAAATATAATTGTTATTCAGTTAGCGGTGAAGATTTATTTAAAATGAAACAGAATAACTAATACATAGTTTTAACAAATTGAAGACACATTTTACGTGCAAGTAATAGCAATGCCTAATGTGTGCATTGTCAAAAACAAAAGTATCATGTTAATATTCGTTACATCCGATCGCAGTTTACCTAAACGTATTTTGCAAGAATGCAATTTCGTACAGGGCTGTGATCTAAATGTAAAAATCATGTAGACAATATTTTAAACGCTACATAGAAATTTTGTAAAGGGTAAATTGATATAGGTTATTATTAAAAAGAAGCATAAAATACGAAATAAATAATTCCAAGGTTTACTTACCTTAAAAATAATTATAGTTTGTCCTTGATTTATTTACTTATATGTGCTAGTGGACTATAATTTTATTTACTAAATTGTATAAGTAGGTGTCATTCATAATATTTTTTTCGATAAACAATGACACTAATATATAAAGGACCCTTTTAATGATAGATCACAAATATTTTTTTTTTTTATCTTCGTATTTTTATTTACATAGTTTTAAGTTATTTCGTTTTAAATATATCCTGTCGGTCAACCCTAATAAAAAACGTTAATTAGAATAATTTTAATAGTTTCTTGGTATATCATAACAAAAGTATCATATTTACAACAATATATTTCTGTGTACGTATTTAAAACTGCTATTTAGCAATAGTCCCCTTTATTTTAACGCAACGAATTTGGTTAGGGATGACACTTCCACACATTTACTGTAAAAAATGGAGTCAATTCTTACATATTATGTACTAGTTTTCCTCACGCGTTTTCACCCGCGTCCTGAGGGAACTACTTTACGTGCCCGCACAATTTATAGCCTATGTGTTATTCTAATGTTTAGGTAAGTTATGTTACTGCAAAGTTTCATCCAAATCCGTTCAGTAGTTTTTGCTTTGCGAGAAAGTGTAACATATATATATATATATACATGCATAATTGCATACATCTTCACAAACTTTCACATTTATAATATTTGTAAGTAGGAACGAAAAGATATAATTATGACAATTATATTGACAGCCCTGAGTGCTTTCGCAGCGTTGACAAATAGCGATTAGCATAATTGTTAGTTTTCATTTTTACATGTATTTATAATCCATACAAATAAGAAAGGTATAATTTTTCTGTTGTTTTTATTAAATATACACTAACATTCAATTTAACATTTTTACATAACTAATCTGTCTTATAAGCTAGCGTTTTCGGAGTCCAATTCATTGAATTCGAGCCTGATCCCTCGATGCTACAGTGCGAGCAGTCTGCAGTTCAGTGTTTAAAACAATTATCATATTGTTTTAATTATACTTCAAGTGACCACCATTTAAAATGTAAGTCTTTATATTTTTTATTATTTCCTTTGTTTAATTGAATTCAACAAATACTATACAGATCAGATGTAGCCAAATATCTACTTGTAATATTTATTAACTTACTGATAATTAGAATCGAATAAATAAGTACGAGTTTACATATTATTAGGTATTAGTTAATTCCAAAAAATTAACGTAAATATTTTGTTTCCTTTAAGCATAATTATTTTGAATTTAAATTAATCTGATTATTTTTTAATATTTTACAGGTCGGACTCAGAGTGTGATCATCGCAGAAACTCTACAGATGTTGAACGCATTACCGAGATCTTGGGAAAGCGTTCTACTCCTGCAAGCAAGCGTAAATCTACTTCCGTTAAGAAATCGCCTGCTAGTATAAGGTAATCATACTTAATTTATTATCAATCAATTATATTAAAGTTTTATTTGTTGGTTAATTTATTCCATGTCATTTTCGTATCAGTGTTGGAATATGTAAATCACAGTAACACTATATTTTTAACTTAGTAAATAATAAGTGGTTATGTACTAAATAATATTATTGAATCGATGCTGTCACTTACGAGTAACAACAATTTGTTAACATGACAACCACTTTGCAGTTTTTATACTTATAAGCCTACTGACTACTATGGTACCTACCTAGGCTGTATTAATTGTGTTATTTTTGTAATGATTTTGAAACATTCTTATACGGGTTATTTATGTTTGTTTCAGAAAAAAGGCGAAGTCTGAGGACGTGTTTAATCTAAGTCGTGGCGATGGCGAACCCAAAAATACTTCTTCGTTTGTACTGTCCTCGTACTTCGTTAATAGAGTTGCGAATGGCAACGAACGTCGAGTGATCAACACGGTGGGAGACTACCTTATTGATTTGAAAGTATATCAAACCAATGATGCACGCAATACTGATTCTCAAGAACTTTGGAAGAAAGCGCTGGTTCGGATAAAATTCCAAACGGAAGACGATACACCGCAATGGCGCAAACTTCAATCTCTGGTTCACTCCATAGATGCACTGTGTGAGGACCATCCTACATTTATTTCAAATCAAAACTGTAGTTAACATTATAACATTAAATATTTTTTTAATAATATATTATGTTGTTTTCTTTCTCAGCTGAAGCTGTGTTAGTCACAACGACAAACATTGCCTGTTGGTTCTTATCGTTATTGCGATGAAAAAGCATACTGCGTACACAAGTCTGTATCACAGACGATTGTACCAGTTGTGAGCGCGCAATAACAAACATTGCCTGTTGGTTCTTATCGTTATTGCGATGAAAAAGCATACTGCGTACACAAGTCTGTATCACAGACGATTGTACCAGTTGTGAGCGTGCAATAACAAACATTGCCTGTTGGTTCCTATCGTTATTGCGATGAAAAAGCATACTGCGTACACGAGTCTGTATCACAGACGATTGTACCAGTTGTGAGCGTGCAATAACAAACATTGCCTGTTGGTTCCTATCGTTATTGCGATGAAAAAGCATACTGCGTACACGAGTCTGTATCACAGACGATTGTACCAGTTGTGAGCGTGCAATAACAAACATTGCCTGTTGGTTCCTATCGTTATTGCGATGAAAAAGCATACTGCGTACACGAGTCTGTATTACAGGCGATTGTACCAGTTGTGAGCGCGCAATAACAAACATTGCCTGTTGGTTCCTATCGTTATTGCGATGAAAAAGCATACTGCGTACACGAGTCTGTATTACAGGCGATTGTACCAGTTGTGAGCGCGCAATAACAAACATTACCTGCTGGTTCCTATCGTTATTGCGATGAAAAAGCATACTGCGTACACAAGTCTGTATCATAGACGATTGTACCAGTTGTGAGCGCGCAATAACAAACATTACCTATTGGTTCCTATCGTTATTGCGATGAAAAAGCATACTGCGTACACGAGTCTGTATTACAGGCGATTGTACCAGTTGTGAGCGCGCAATAACAAACATTGCCTGTTGGTTCCTATCGTTATTGCGATGAAAAAGCATACTGCGTACACGAGTCTGTATTACAGACGATTGTACCAGTTGTGAGCGCGCAATAACAAACATTGCCTGTTGGTTCCTATCGTTATTGCGATGAAAAAGCATACTGCGTACACGAGTATGTATTACAGGCGATTGTACCAGTTGTGAGCGCGCAATAACAAACATTGCCTGTTGGTTCCTATCGTTATTGCGATGAAAAAGCATACTGCGTACACGAGTCTGTATTACAGGCGATTGTACCAGTTGTGAGCGCGCAATAACGAACATTGCCTGTTGGTTCCTATCGTTATTGCGATGAAAAAGCATACTGCGTACACGAGTCTGTATTACAGACGATTGTATTATTAGGCATTCTGAGGTACTGTCAAATGGTCCGTGTCGACCGTTCACGATTGGGCATTCTGGACTACCGGAGCGATGGCGAACTCGTTTCGCCGAGCGAAAAGTGGTCCAGAATGCCCAATAATATACTACTTAAACATTTACCTATAATAATAAAACAATTTAACGTCCTTAGTAAATAAAACTAAAATATTTATTCAAATGATTTAATCACAACCCTCACAATACACAAACACTCACTAACCCGCATGGCTTTCTTATCGATCAAAAAACCATTGCCAATTAATAAACAAACCCTTTACAGAAACCCGTACAATTAAAAACCCTCCGTTAAATGACCCCCCCCCCCCTTAAATTGGTAAAACTGTTTTAGATATAAATGGGAACATTCGTGTGCATAAATAAACAAAAACAAGCAATCTCTCACCCTAAACGCATACACCTCCTTCGTTCGCGAGTCGTGAATCTATAAAAATAATCATATTCAATACTTGCAAAAAATTACAAAGAACACAAAAAAATGGATTACTCAATCTCTCGGGAAAATTATTACATTTATTTTCTGACAACAAATATTAAAAATTCAAAAGATGTAGGTCATCTTTTGAATTTTTGTGTTCCAATAGTAATGATTTTAAAATGTAAAAAATACAATAAATCATCAAGGTAAATTAGTATATTAATTGTGATATGTTATACCTTGACACTTTTTCTGGGATGTAGAATTATTTTTACACCATTTCACAACACAATATGATAAGAGCATCAAAACCATTAAAATTCTAAACTGTACTTTCGTTCGCAGTCATCTCGAGTATGCCTCTCAAGTTTGGAATCCTAACTACAATGTTTATATCAGTCGGCTTGAGGGCATACAGCGAAAATTTCTGAGGCACATTCAATTCCGGTCAAGAACTTATTCCTCTACTTATCTTCGTCGTTGCAAAAGATTCCACTTACTTCCTCTCTCTGAACGAAGGAGAATGGCTGATTTGGCTTTTCTGTGCAAAGTCGCAAATCGATTAACCGAACTTTCCGAATTATTGAAAAATTTGGGTTACGATTTCCTTCCACTTTTCCGCGAAACCCTCGTTTATTGCACACTCCTCTAACTAGATCTAACTATAGACAGAACTCGTACCTCATAAGAGCGTGTCACACATACAACGCAGCCTGCCGAGACGTCGACTTCATATTTTCAATACTACCAACATTAAATAATCTCTGTGTAGCTTCTTTTTCGAAAACATAGCATAGTATATCTGATGATCTTACTTTTCCTATTCTTTCTATCTTATTTATACAAAGTAGTTGTCTTCTACCTTCTTGTATTTATTAATGTATTTTCTAACTGTGAAAACTTTTAATTGGCCTTATCTTTGTTACTATTTCTATCTTATTTTTGTACCTAGATGTATGTTTTCCAAATAAAAATAAAATAAAATAAACAATATGGCATTATTTTATTTTATTACTTGACGTAAACAGAGGTACTATTGAGAAGCCGTCGTGCCGCGTAATAGCGGCCGGTCGTCTTAATATGATGTAAATGTGTGCGTGAGGCATGTTTGTACAAACGGTCCGGCTTACTTAGGGTGCTTCACTTTCGATATGCCCGGCGCGGAGTCCTTCTTTTTTTCTAGTCCGTGATTCGTGGTGGTGGGGTGGTGGTTTCGTGGTTATTATAGTACTAGATGCTGCCCATGACTTCGTTGCCAGTGTAATTTTTTTAAGGCCGTATGCAGAACGACCCTTCATACTATCATCATAATTGGATGGATGGTTTAGGACTGGGATAGACAGACAGAAATGAAAACAAACTACATACTTATTATACAAAACAAATGAGCTAGAAAATAAAATAATTATATTTTTACATTTGTAATCAATTATATCAATATTGGCATTTCAACTTGCGGTCGGATCTTCGCAAAAAGCCGGAATCAATAATAATAAGGAAATTACAGACCGTAGTTCATAAATTAACGTAATGTGTAAGAGTGAGGTCGACTGGTGGTCTGCGGTGAACTTTGTGGAAAGTTATTAGTACGTGGGCGAGAGGGATGCCACGGTACGAGCCACGCAGAGATTCACTCCACACAAAGAAAAGGTCAATTGGCGCAACGTTTAGCTAATTTTGTAGGGTACGACGACACAGTCAAATTTCTATCGACTCGTGAACATAAACCTACTCAAACAAACCTTTTGGTTGAGTCACACTACCAGTACACTTATGTTCCTACTTACTAATTTGAACATAATAATGCATTTAATAGATGTGTATTAATACCTACGTTTAGTTATAAAAAGAACAACTGTCATGGGAACATGGCCTTCTGTGTCAAATTCTTTGCACTGAGACACCAAGAGCACATTCACCGTAGGTTATCATAAAAAAAAATACTTACAAATCTGTACTTAAAAACTAATTATGTACCGGAAGGTACAAATTATTGTAATAGTTAATGTGATATGTATGAAGGTTTCGGTATTTTATTAGTATCGATATTATCCGCTTGTTAATTCTGTAAGTCTCCCTCGGTGAATACCAGGATGCTGGTGAATGCAGGGATTGACACCTCAAGCTCACTTTACCTAAATTCACAGATAGAGATTTTTACAGAGTAATAAAATAACCCGTGTCCGTGTGGTGTCGGATGTCCGTGTGGTGTCGGACGTAAAGAATAGCGACTAAGGGACTTACCAGAGAATGGGCAGCAGCGTTCTCTGTGCATTTGTAACAACCATACTGCGATCGCCAACCCGCCTGCCAAGCGTGGCGATTATGGCAAAACCCCCCCTTGGGGAGGCCTATGTCCAGCAGCGGACGTCTTTCGGCTGAAATGTTGATGATGATGAATAAAATAACAGTTAATTTGCAATCGTTTTAAATTCTACATAGTGTGATGAGTATGTAGTTTAATCAGTGGTAATTAAATTACTGCGTGAACTGTAGACGTGCGCTCTCATAACTGTTATACATCGGTGTCGCATTCTGTGATCCTTGCGAGCAATCAATAGCCAATGAGTTACCTTTTGCAGACTTCGTCGTTAATTCTGTAAATGTTTTACTAATAGTATCGATTTTAAGGTTCCGGCAAGGTCCAGTGATGCTCTACTAATTGGGACTTTAACGAAGCTCTTGTTTGGGTTAATTGATGTCAATTAAGGTGTGAGACTTATAACCACTCGATAGATCAGCTTTTAAGTGATGATGACGAGCTCACCTCGCAGTCATTCCGAAAGGTTTAGAGTCATTAGTGGACGTGTTTGTGCTGACACATGGTCACACGACTGATGTAAATTGCCCAGCTCGATAATCGGACCCTACTTAATGTACAAATTGATGGATGTAATCTTGCTCTGATTGAGTTTTATGACCACGTTCTGGCATGCCGCGGGCTGGTTTTGATACATATCCTATATCTGAGAAGCCCGAGGCTCACATGTCCACATATTGTACGTAGATATTATAACCGCATCTCAATAAATATCAAGGTGAGTGTTTCCTGTTCACGGGTTCGGTGCCTCGTTGCGACACGCGGCCTCCTTGCTACAAGGATTATTTTGAGCAAATGTTCCATTGCGCAAAGCTGAAACACAATTTGTAACCTTTTTTAATTAAAAATAAATGATATTTATTATGCAAATAGATTAAAAATAACACTTTTACTTGGTTTTCTTGCGACTGCTCTTAGAAAAACACTGAAACCAAATAAGAGGTAATTGTCTCAATGACAATGTGTTTTATTTTAAATATCAATATCCAATCTCACGTTTTCGTTTTATAAACTTAATTTTTACATGAATAATAATAAAATAAAAAACCTATAACATGTAAGCTAAAAAACCTATAGAATAGGGCATCAAAAATTCATCAAGGAATGTGCCTAAGAGACTGCAATGGCGGCATAGCCATGTTGAATGGCAATGATTATCTTCTGACCAAGGTAGAAACCAACTCATAGATCACGAGAATTGTAAACTAACCTTTTGGACAAGTCCTTAAAAATGAGATGAGCACTCGGACTCCACGACCCGAGTTTCAAGCCCAAAGGGTCCGAAAATAAAGTTATCACCAAGGTGACTATACTTTCGCTGCTTGAGGTCTTCTGCAGCAGCAGCACCAGCACAGCACACTGAACTAGGAAGATGGGATGGCACAAGAGTATCGACGCAAGTAGCGTCCCACACTAAAGGCCTACCCAAGGTATAGACTTAATTACATGATATAAATGCATACCATGCATGCATGCATGCTTTGTCAAAAATCTGAATAATTGGTCAGTTTACTCATTATAGATACCATCCAATAAAGACATGAAAAACCAGACGTGTCTTGTCGTTGTTGTTGTTGACGCATGTTGTTCACCAAGTCATTATATGCACACAGAGTGTAACTGTGCATGCTTCAAAAGGAGGTGAAGATGGCTTTATTACAGTCTGATACGATAACATCATTCCCACGCATATGCAATATTATTTCCTGAGCAGTTAAACATAAAGATCAATGTCGAAGATCCATTTTGAGCAGTTTTCATCATTAATTCCGTTATGATGACATGACAAAGCACCGTACACCCCGCCTCCAACGGATACGGAGTAGGCAGTCTAGAGGGGTATATTACACTCATATTTCATGTTTTATTTATTTGTTTTTTTTTTATGTATGGTATGTGATATACCAGATCCTATTGATATTTAATGTTTGTGTAGAATAATTATATCTTTTGCACCTGCCATGTTATATCTTTACCACCCTTGGTTGACTGGTAGAGAATGTCTAAGGCCGCCTTTGTACCTTTGTTCATGAATAATACATATTTATACAGTTACGTTAAAACTCCTATGAGAAAGGAGGTGCTCCTGTTGCTATGGCTATAAGTGGAGCAACCAGGCGCGAGTGCAGACTACTATGGATTACTTCTATAAATTTCGAATGGACACCTAGTAAAAAATTCCCTGACCACCGGGTCAGGGAATTTTTTACTAGGTGTCCATTCGAAATAAAAAAAAATAAAAAATAAATAAATAAATAAATAAATAATAAATTATTTAATGACCGCATTAAACCCCGTACCTTACTCTCATGCCGTCAATGTATGATGCAGATTTACGAAATATCTTTTTTAGCTTTATCTGGTGTGTTATGTTATTTCCGCGTGTGAACTGAACACACCTGTTCGTTTGCGTAACCAACACGTTGACTTGTAGTATGTGTCACAGTGACTCCGCAACCGACCCCCTGCTCAAGGCTACTGGCTGTCAACGACCTTTTATGGAGTATTGTCAAAGTGAACTAAAATGAATAGCCTTCATATAAGGATGGAGTAAATGCTATGCAAAGTAGGAACGCATTGTAGGGAAGGACACTATTGAATGTAATGGATGGTTAAGAAACCTATGTGCAGGTGCTCTAAATTTCCACAAAATGTTGCAGAACGACTTTAGTTTTGTGTTTGTGGGTTTTTGCCGAACCATTTTGGGAGAATTAGGCACGTATTCTATTACACTATAGAATAGTGTACAGGGTAACAATAAAGATTATAATACTTAAATTGTAGATAATTGAGTTGAAGTAGTTTTAAAAAAACTCTTTATTACTTACTAGCTTTTGCCCGCGACTTCGTCCGCGTGAATGTCGGTTATTGCGGATGCAGACAAAGTCAAGGATTAAAAAGTAGCCTATGTCCTTCCCCAGGGTGCGAGCTATTTTTATGTCAAATTATATTAAAATCGGTTCAGCCGTTTTATCGTGAAAGCGTAACAGACAGAGTTACTTTCGCATTTATAATATTAATATAAAGTAAAATAAAGTAATAAAATAAAAGTATAAAGTATAAAGTATGGATATGTGCTCAACCGAGAAAATTAGTCGAACATGGGTATCGTAGAACCAACTCTGGAAGTCAGGACTGTTGTCTGGGGGATTTGGTATCTGCATTCTTCGATTTACCTTCATCCATTAAACATAAACGTTGACTTCAACAAGCCTGAACGAATGTTAAAGGACTGATCGTGATGTTTATACAAACTTATAATTCAATAGTCTTTTCACCCGCATTTTTCTCGTAGCGTTTCCTTGTGGTATTGCATGTCCACAAAATAAATACACGTGTGTTTTATAAATGTTTTATTATAAGTTATAACTCAGGTCATCGATCACCACCAGCCAGACGCGTATCGCGGAGGTGCCTTGATCACTTTGATGACGACGGGTGCGTGACCGTGGTGTGATCTGTGACTGTCGTGACCGTGGTGACTGTGGGCCAGCGGCGCGTGGCTTAGCAGGGGAGGAGAGAAGGAAGGGGAAGAGTGGCTGGAATGGTGACTTAAAGGGGATGAGTGGCTTAACCGCAGAGGTGCCGAATGACTAGAATAATGAGGAGATGAGTCACTTAAACCTAGGGAGCATGAGTGACTCAAACATGGGGAAGAAGAGTGGCTCCAACTTGGGGAAGGTGAGTGGCTCAAACTCAGCGGAGCAGAATGACTAGAATAATGTGGAGCAGAGTGGCCTATATTAAGGGAAGTCGAATGACTGGAGTAATGGGGAGCGTATGAGCTCGAACTTAAAGAAGGTGAGTGGCTCAGACTCAGCGGAGCAGAATGACTAGAATAATGTGGAGCAGAGTGACTTAAACTTAGCGGAGCCGAATGACTGGAGTAATGGGGAGCATATGAGCTCGAACCTAAAGACGGTGAGTGACTCAAACTCAGCGGAGCAGAATGACTAGAATAATGTGGAACTGAGTGGCTTAAACTTAGGGGAGCTGAATGACTGGAGTGATGGGGAGCGTAAGAGCTTGAACTTAAAGGTGGTGAGTGGCTCAAACTTATGGGAGCGGAATGCAAGGGGGCTGAGTGCTCCACATGTACAGGTGCAGCATGAATAATAGGAGCGGAATGTAACGACGGGGAATGGTCGTATGAGCTCAAGAGCGGAGCAGAATCTAGACTAGAGTGAGAATGGAGGGGTTCGGAGTGTGAGCTGTATAGAGCTTCAGAGTGGAGAGGAGGTGAGCTTAGCAAGGGTGCAGAGTTGAGTGAATGGGAACTATGTAGAGGTTCAGGATGGTGTGAATGAGAGCTGAGCAGAGGTTCGGAGTGATGCAAATGTAGTGGCTCGATGTGTAATGAATGTGAGTTATATAGGGGTTCAGAATGACTGTACAAAGGTTCCGGATGGTGTAATTCTAGTGGTTCTGAGTAAATTGGAGCGCTGTGTAGCGAACCATACGACTCTAGCGGAGCGGAATGTAACGAGCCGTATGAATGAAGCGGAGCTGAGTGTAGCGAGCCGTGTGAGTGATACGGAGCACTGTGGGAGCTGTGTGAGTGATGCGAGGCACTGTGGGAACCGTGTGAGCCGGAGTGTCCTGAACTTAAGCTTGAGCTACCAGACAGCAGGCCGTTGAGCCCGCCGAGCAGGCCGCCGGGCTCGCCGAAGATGCCGCGCTTCTGTCGGAAAGCGCTAGCGCTAGCTATCAGCAGCACTGAGCATATCTGTGAAGAGGAAATATAAATCTAATAAAACAGTTGCTATTTATTTTGTGTTCTTATGAATTCTTAGTACCAATGTATGTTGCACAAAGCTGGTACTGCCTATATGAGCAGCAACAGTAAGAAACGACCACGAATAACAAAATCGAAACAAAGGATACCAGCAGTAAGATGAAATAAATAGGAGTAAAGCAGTACATAGGCGTGCGGGTGACCGCGAAATGTAACATATTTTATACATGACATCATGTTTTAACATAAATTATAGTAATTTTGCAATAACAGATTTATTTCCAAGTTAATATTGCTTCACTGATACTTATAAATCACAATAATATACATATGCATTGGGCAATCGGAGCAACTGTGTAATGCAATAATTTAATCTCCATAATATAATTTAGAACCTAATCTAAAAATAGGATGTTAGAGGTCAAAGATGTTGTCAAGTATATTATTAACTTGGCAACGTTAACTACAAATATAACTATCTAATAATAAAGCAGTTAAAAGTTTAGTTTTACACTACAACTGGAAATAGTTACAGAAGCCTATCTGAGGGGAAGTGGCTATCACCGTCACCGTCAAACACGTGGAACACCAAAGACTTTACTAATGAAGTGACGAGTTGCAGATGTTACAGATAACATTCAATATTCTAGCTTATCTGTGCTCCCAACCACCACATTACAAATACGTTTAGGTTAGGTTTTTATTTACAAGCAATTATGAATATTCAAGAACCCTTTGTAGTGTGATCTCAGCTGTTGACGACTTGAAATGATGGATCTGTAGAAGTTGGTAAGTAAGGTATATGTACTTAATGATATTAGTTTACGCTTCCAGTAATTGTTAGTAACGTCTTTCTTTCCTTAAAAGTAATTAAATATGAATTGTTTACTCACAAACAGTCTCATGGTGAATGCGTGTGGTCACAGTTCCGGCACAGTTTTGACGCCCAACTGCTGTCACACACAATATATACCAATATCCGATTAATTTGAATGTTACGAAACTGCCGCAAACTGCCCAGTGCCCTCAGAACTGATGAAACGTCTCCAAAGGTACCATTACGTAACAGTTATCATTTAACTGAACATATATCATTAGTTCATAGTAATAAACTTAGTTATGAATACTTAATCAGCTAATTATGTCGGACGTTTGGTTATTATGCGCATGACCGTGGCTCAGGCGCAGTTGAGATCACTCGGGCCCATATTTGGGCATTAATGTTTAGTGTTTTAAAAGGTCATGATACGAAACATTCCTTGTGTATCCTTATAGCTTGAATGCATTTATGAAATGGTTCAAAATAAAAGTGAAGCAAGAAACACACCACCTTACTCGGATGTCCGTCAACGACCCGAGTCCCTACGAGGAGAAGGCTCGATATATGCATCCATGACCCAAGAGTAGACCCGCCTGGCGAAGAATGAAGAGGAGAACCAATTCCAAGTGAAATGGGATGAGGTTAAGCAAATTCTTGCGCTAGATAGTAAGCAACGTTATCCTTCAGTGCTATATGATATTTTTATAATCAAAATAATGGAATTCATAAAAAAATGTACGCGGATGAAGTCGCGGGCGAAAGCAAACTAGTCCATACTTTTTATTAATATTATAAATGCAAATGTAAGTCTGTCTGTTACGTTTTCACGACGGAACGGCTGTATGAAGGCCAAAAACATAGGATAACATTGCATAACATATCTACTTAATACCCAATCAATTATTCATCATAATACATTCATAGTGAACTTCTGGATATAAAGAATAAGATTAAGATTATTATTATAAGTTATGTAACCATTATTTAGGTAAAAAAATCGTTTTATAATCGCGTTCGTGTCTGTATAGGTTCGATTTCTTTATGCAAGTGTGTTAAACAAGCCATTCCGACTCTCCTCTAGTTTCCGTTGTGTCGTGTTATCGCGTGACATTACATAATAATTGTTATGTTATGTGAGTCATAGGTGACACATTAGATGGAGCTCTCGGAAGGGCTTGCCCCAAACAACCACGCAAGATGTCAGTAGACACCTGCCATGTGCCTAGTATAATTGAGTAGAACCGATCGTTTTGTAACACATTATCTTAAATAAACATAAGCACAACATCACGCCTGTATACTCGTACCCCGAATTAAGAGGTGTACCTATAATATGTACATATTTTCTAAGTCCCATATAATATTGACAACACGGTTGGCGCAGTGGCTGAGCGATCGAATGCTGTGCAGCGTGTTGCGGGTTCGATTCCCGCCCAGGGTAAACATTTGTGTGATGAGCATTTGTGTTTGCCTTGTGTCTGGGTGTTGTTTATCTATATATGTATGTATTTAAAAAAAATGTATTTGTGTATGTATATTAGCTGTCTGACACCCATAGTACAAGGTCTCCCTAGTTTGGGGTCAGATGGCCGTGTGTGAAAATGTCCCCACATATTATTATTATAATATGCGAGCCTATTGCCTACTACGGGTCACAAATTCAAACTCCAGGATTACTCGGGCGCCGGTGGTACACCTTATAAATTATCTATTCTCAGCCTGATATTTTGCATGTGTATACCTAGCGCCTACATATTTCTATCTCGCAATTATACTACCCGCGCCTAACTCAAGCGATAAAGCAATACACAAGTTTGTTGTAAATAGCTCCTTTTATAAGGCGTATGTGCATTAGACTTAAACAGCTACATTACAAGTGCTTACTTTGTATATATCTAGCCCTGCAGTTGACCCTAACATCACCCGAAATATCAATTATGAACAAGTACCATAACGTTTTATTTTAACCGACTTAAAAAAAAGAGAAGTTTCTCAGTAGTAGTAAGTTTTTTTTTTGTTTTTGTAAAATCTTTTTTCCTTAGGGGTGGTTCCAGTTTTATGAAAATATTCCACCTCTGAGGGTAAACAATCAGGTGATGATTTTTTTTTTGTAATGTTACCGCTTCTTCTTTGATTTGGATATAAGGAAATAGGCACTAATAATCGAAAACCAATACCTACTAGAATGTACAAAATAACATTAATTCCAGAACTCGGTGGCAATTCAAAACAACAAACAGAACCAAAGCATACTTCCGTAATTAAAGGAAATCATGTTTCGGTGCTCTAGTTAGATATTAATTCATCCTTTGATTATACTTAAGGATGCCGAATGCATGACAAACGCGTGCGCTGATTTTGTTTTCTTAAACGAACGGCATTTTTCTAGAACGTCATTAAAGCGTTCGTTGGAATTACAACATTTTATTGGCATTGAAAATACGAGCGTCAACAACAAAGTAGTTAATTAATAACAGCAACACTTTCGGCTTACCGGTGGTAAAATGGTAGAACAACGGTATATTAAAAATGGTTTTTAACAATGTCGCTTTGACATACTTTTTTAATTTTATTTGATAGTTTAGGGACCAAACTAAACTATAATATCAAAAAATTATAAAAGTTATGTAAAATGATTTTTTTACAAAGCCTCAATCTTTATAGTTTTGACGGACGTCAAAGTATGTGTGTGACAATCACATACTTTTGAATCACTTCGACACCACACAGTTCTGACGCGAACTCCGTTCATTAGTATTGAATTTCTGATTTTGATCATCTACTTTTGCTGTTTACTGTACTAAACGTGAAATAATACTTTCCTATAACAAACAATATATCATAATTTTTTTTTTTACTTTATTTTTAGGTTTTTATTATTTATTTATTTGTTTTTTGGAATTACCTACAAGATAATTAGTTTTAGTAGGCAATATAATCAGTATTGATTGTTAAAAAAGTAGTAATGGTCATTTTGTATACTTTTGAATTTGTTTTATTTTTTTTATGTGTGACATTCAATAAAATCATAACAAAATACATTTCATTTGAAGCCATATATAACAACTCTATATTTATGCAAAATTTTACTACATAATGTGTATAAACAAAAAAGTTATCGATTCTTGATCCGAAACAGACCTAGATTTTCCATAGTGCGGCGACGCGGGCGTTCGACACATCTCGATCTAGTTCCATAAGTAGACGTTTACGTTTCAAATGGCGCGCCGGTCGCTCGGTATCTCCGCGGCCCTATACCTCATGCTGGCAAATGTCAGCGCGACCTTACAATTACAATCAAAATTAATATAATGCAATATAGTTTTAGGTATATACGTAAAGGCAGTTGTTTTATACAATATATTCCACATTCGTCATTTTAATATATACTCAAATCAAAAAAAGTTTGCGATCACTTTGAAAAATCGAAATCTCTTTTGTTACGGTAGATTATGATTTCTTCTTCTTTTTAGATTCTTTATTTAAAAATATAGACTTAGAATATAAAACAATAAAACAGTTCAATAGTTTTTCCATATAAAAAGGTTTTCAGTCCTAGCTTACGCTCATTCAGAAATTTGATTTAGTCAATGTTAACGGAGTTAAAATACTTTTTCGCGGAAAGTTGTGATTGAAAAAATCCCAAGAGGATTATCAAAAGTTTTACGAGCAAGAATAGTAACTTTGAGGGAATAAGGATACACTACGAAAGAAATAGCACGCAGAGTTGCTATATCTCTGTCGTGACCACGTTGCAGAGGTACCACGGGGTGGGTAATTTAGCTGTCTGAATTGTCAGACCATTCCGAGTAAACCATGGGCACCAATTTGTACTGGTCGATGATAATGCAACCGCCCATCGAGCTCAACGAGTCAATGCTGCTCTTCGAGAATCCGACATCACAAGGTTAGACTGGTCTGCCGGCTCGCCTGACTTAAACCCTAATAGAGCACGCGTGGGATGCTCTTAAGCAAGCTGTTTGTAACCGTCAGCCACGTCCCCAGACAGAGCCAGAGCTCAGGGAAGCCGCTATTCAAGAATGAGACAGGTTATATACTTGATTCTCACATTGTATCATTTAGCAGCATTATTTCAATTTTGTGAATGTGAATACCATGGAGCTATTTATTAAGTAAATTATATATACCTATGTGTTTGACATAAATAAACATGGCGGTTGAGAGCATTGTCATGCTCACTCAAATATCTCGCTGATGGTAGCGCGTGCATTGGGTCATTCGGCTCCCTTCAAAATGGTTGAGCTGAATCAGCTAAATGGTGCTGATCCACGCGTCATGTTCGTGAACGGGCGCTGTCAGTAGAGATTGGTTAACTCTTAACAAAACATTTAAAAAGAATAATAAAGATAAAAGCCATGGCGGCTTTTATCTTGTTTTTTTTTTAATGTTTTGTATTGTTCTTTACCTGCATTGTTTTTACATATAGAAGCACATGCATAATGAACCAGTATTTTGTTAAAACCTGATTTAAAAGAGTGTCCGTAGAGTTTCTTGCTTGTTCTTCTACTACCTAAATTATACAGATTGTCGGTAACATTAACACTACGACTACGACATAAACGTCCACCAAAAACTGTAAAAAAGACTTCAAATTGATACATTTATATGTTACTAGCTGACCCGACAGACGTTGTCCTGTCCTTGTGTATCTACCCTATCAACCAACCTACCTACCTATCTACCCTGCCTATCTAGGTAGGTAGGCAGGGTAGGTAGGTAGGTAGGTAAAAAAATATTTGGTAGGGTAGGTATAGGTAGGTAGGTTTTTTTTTCGCAAAATTTTCCTAAGTTTTAATACTTATTCTGCTATTCGCAGCGGAGACAAATCCAACAAACAAAACCAAATGAAAATCGCAACCTACCCTACATACCCTAGCTACCCTACCTACCCTACATACCCTACCTACCCTACCTACCCTACATACCCTACATACCCTACCTACTCTACCTACCCTACATACCCTACCTACACTAAAATCGCCAATCCTCAAAAAATTGAAGAAACTAATAAATATGTCATCCGTGTATAATTTTTTGGTGAAGAAATAATTAAGACATCTATGTATTTTGTTGTTTTTGGTTTTTGTTGATTTTTTGAATGTTTCGCGCTGCGTTCTTAGTTTTTTTCTTTCATATTCCTCCTTTCCTTACAATAACAAACACAACAAAAATGAATTAGCGAAATTGGTCCCGCCGTTCACGCGTGATGCCGTGACCAAGGGAAATAGGGATTCATTTTTATATTTAAAGATAGATAATTATGTACACACTATTCATAAACAATTTTAGATAATACAAAGGATGATCACCTGGAGGAGGTCTGTCCCTGAAATTGAAAGATATGTGCATTCAGCCCATCCTAAATGGTCAAACATGTTCCCTGACCTGAGTATTAAACTCAGCGGCCAAATACGGTACGATACGCTCTAAAACAGAAATGTATCGGCCATAAGTCTGGGATTGAGCGGGTCTTGTATGCAGAATGCATCATTCATGACAAATGCGGTGGATGCCGGAAGTCGGGCGTCAGCGGCATGGGAGGCCCCTAGGCTGTACTTAAAAAGCAGATTACTCAGAGAGGGTAAAGGTCTTCCGCATAGTCTTCCACTTCTTATTGATTAAGAAGTGGAATACTATACTTCAACTACGACGCTACTACGACGGCTAGAATTAGGTCACCAGTAAGACGGCTACGTCGGTGCTACGACAGCTATAACTACGAAGATACTACTATGGCTTTGAATACGAAGATGCTACGACAACTATTACTACGAAGATAGTAAGACGGCTATGACTACGAGGTTCCTAGGACAGCTGTGACCACGTGGATGCTACGACGCCTATGACTACGAATATGCTACGCCGGCTTTGACTATAAAAATGCTACGACGGCTATGACTATGAAGAGGCTCCGACGGCTATGACTACGAGGTTGCTACGACAGCTGTGACCACGTGGATGCTACGACGCCTATGACTAAGAAAATGCTACGACGGCTTTAACTATAAAAATGCTACGACGGCTAAGACTACGAAGATGCTACGACGGCTATGACTACGAAGATGCTACGACGACTATGACTACGAAGATACTACGACGGCTATGACTACGAAGATGCTCCGACGGCTATTACTACGAGGTTGCTACGACAGCTGTGACCACGTGGATGCTAAGACGGCTATGACTACGAAAAAGCTACAACGGCTATTACTACGAGGATGCTACGATGGCTATGACTACGAAGATGCTGCAACGGCTATTATTACGTAGATGCTACAACGGCTATGACAATGAAGAAGCTACAACGGTTATTACTACGAAGATGCTACGACGGCTATGACTACGAAGAAGCTACAACGGCTATTACTACGATGATGCTACGACGGCTATGACTACGAAGATGCTACGACGGCTATGACTACGAAGATGCTACGACGGCTATGACTCGACGATGCTACGACGGTTATGACTACGACGATGCTACGACGGCTATGACTACGAAGATGCTACGACGGCTATGACTCGACGATGCTACGACGGCTATGACTACGAAGAAGCTACAACGGCTATTACTACGAAGATGCTACGACGGCTATGACTACTAAGAAGCTACAACGGCTATTACTACGAAGTTGCTACGGCGGCTATGACTACGAAGATGCTACGACGGCTATGACTCGACGATGCTACGACGGCTATGACTATGAAGATGCTACGACGGCTATGACTACAAAGAAGCTGCAATGGCTATTACTCCGAACATGCTATGACGACTATGATTACGAAGATGCTACGAAGGCTTTGACTACGACGATGGTACGATGGCTACGACGCCTATCTGATCTCGTACAAAGTATACCCACTTGAAGTCGTCTATCTATCATGTTGTAACTACCTATAATTGCAACCATTGTATGTAATTACTATCACTGTATTATTTTAGTGCTAGATAGGGCAGCTTGTGGTACAAAGTATTTGTATGACGACTCGTGTTGCAACCAGCATCGAAACGGTCTGAGTTTGCGTACCACCTGCCGGAGTGTTGAGTCCGGTGTATGCATATTGCATTGCGCCGCCTACCTAACTATCGAGTGACGTCCTGTGACATAGCCCTTTGAACAAGAAGCAACTATTTTAATTGCAACTCGGTGTCACACTGTTTTTATAACCAGTCTTAGAAGCCGACCCCAACATAGTTAAGAAAAGGCTGATGAATGTTTATATAACACGTTTTTTGGAATTTAATTAGCGCAAGTATTTTGTTATTCGACTACACCTTTCTAATTTGTTGTTCTAAGGTTTAATATAATAATATCAAGCAAGGACACAAGGATCCCTTAAACATAGTAATGGCTGTTTAAGAGTACGTACACACGGCTACACATTAAGCTATACATTTCCAGTATATGCTGATCTCGCCTTGTATAGAATTTCCTTACAATGAGAGGTCAGCTTAAACTGGAAATGGATAGCTTGATGTGTAGCCGTGCGTACAGCACACAGTTTGCGTTTTACCCTATAAGGTTCAGTATTACCAAGAAAGTTATTGACAAATGTAGGGGAATTATGAAATGGTCGGACAGAACCAGATCGCAGCGGTATGGAGACCACGCCCTGTCAGGAAAACTATCTCAGTATGTGTGTTACGCGAGAACCAGGTCTATGTGCAGTGTGGGAACGAGGAAATGTTTGTACAAGAAACTATTTTATTAGCAGAGTGTTTAACGCTCGACGACGCTTGTAGAAAAGGAAAACTATAAATGTGATCGTGGTTGGAATAAGAGAAGAACTAAACGAGACAGTTTTAAAACTTTTCCTCACACTAGGAATTACTGCTCTATTGGGGGCTCTATCACATAAACTAACAACCACCTGTAGACCATACAAATATTTGTCCCGTGCGGGAATTGAACCCGTAACACGCAGCGCAGCAGCTAATCGCACCTTCGCCACTGCGCCAACCGTATCGTTGAAACATAAAGTGTGTGTATATATAGAAGTGTGATGGTAATTTTGTCCTAAGTTTACGTTGCTTAAATTGAAGTTTAATCCGATAGTTGTTCACGTACAGAGGTCAGCACATCAAGCTACAACAATCTGTCATATTTCTTTGATAGATTATCAACTTTATTACAAAATTATAAGACTCATATTCGATTGGGAAAGTTTGAAAGTTTGGTATGACTTAATGTGATGGCGTCTGTACCCGAACAAGCAGCCTGAAGAAAATTCGTATTAATATGCGCAGGAGACACTAGAAGCTCATGAACACACTTCACACCGTAAATAACATGTGAAATTGTAGCGTGTGTACATGCCCGTAGTGCACACAATCCATTAACACTTCGCAATCGATTCACAAAACCCAGTGTTAAGTACTACCAGTTTCAGCCAATGTTGACACAACCACATCTTTCGCAACGTCCGGGCGTCGCGTCACCGGCGCTGCTTCCGCTTGCGACACCACGCTATCTAGCGGCGAATACATTAATAACTTGTCTGATGAGGGAAGTGTATAATTTGGTGGAAATGCGGGAATGAGGACATTGGGGTCAATTAGTCGTGTGAGTCTATCCACATGTGAGCGTATCCTCAGGGCGTAGTATAGGTTTACATTACTACGAGTGTTGTGGCGTACAAATGTGCGCAGTGTGTCGTAACGTCACTTGATATAGATTGTTATATCTGGGCTAATTACCGTGTAATGTAGGTACTGTACGATCACCATTAATGTAGATGCGTATGGTTTTTGTTGCAGAAGTGTGAATACCTTTTGCAGATATCGGTTTCAGTTGGTTTTCTTTTTGCAATTGTTACGCAACTTAAATTAAATTGTTTGACTTTAAGTGGTTTGTTTAACAGGAATTGAAAATTAAACCACTAAGTTACACGTAATTTTATATATTTGATAAAATTTTGTATCAAATCAATCACTTAAGTAAAACTTAGTAATTTGGCACTAAACAAACACATTTACAGACTGAGCTTAGACGACGTGGGCTTAATGCCAGCCATGGCCGAGCCCGAGCAGCGGGGCTCCGTAGTGTCCGCCCAGCAGGGGGGCGGAGTACCCATGCGACACGATGGGGGCCGACGCTACCACCCCATGACCGAGACCAAGTCCGTAGCCATGGCCGAGCCCGCCGTAGCCTCCGAAACCGTACCCGTGGCTGATGATAGGCGCACTGTGGCTAATGATAGGCGCGCTGTGGCTGATGATAGGCGCGCTGTGCGAGTACAGGCCGAGCCCGTGGCCGCCGTAATAGCCGCCGTGGCCGAAGCCGCCACCGAGCCCGTAGCCGAGGCCTAGCAAGCCTCTCTTCTCATTCTTCTTCTCCTCCGCGCCCGACACCAGGGCTACCACCAGCAGGACAACGAACAGCTGAAACAAAACAGTAATGTAAACGACTAGAAATGTGATCCTTATGCGACAATCCTCTTGTAGTTCTCATAGATGAACATTCATCACCGCTTCACCTTTTATCGCTGACATTTCTCAATAGACACAATCGTGGGAACCGACAATGGTGGCCCTGTTGGCACCACGTCGTGTTAGCATCAACCAGGCATTAGCATAGCATCGTGACGATCCCGTGCTCGTGAGTCAAGCGTCGCGCCGTGTCTCGGGTTAGCATTCAATTGCGCGTCGCTCGTTTATTTAGTTGGTCAACTCGAGCACTTATCAACAAATTATAGGTTGGATCAAACTATACGTATAAACCCGTTGCATTAAAATCCGCGTAGTTTAAGAGCGACTTTGTTTTATACTATTTTTTTTTATACGTGGGGACATTTCACACACGGCCATCTGACACCAAACTAGGGAAACCCTGTACTCTGGGTGTCAGACAGCTGATATACATACACAAATACATTTTAAATACATACATATAAGTATAAACAACACCCAGACACAAGGCAAACACAAGTGCTCATCACACAAATACCCGCAACACGCTGCACAGCAGTCGATCGCTCAGCCACTACGCCAACCGTGTCTTTAAATATGTAAAGATACTTATACTATGTAAAGATACTTGGGATAATATTAATATTTGGGATTAAAGATCCCACCTACACTATATTGTGAGTGCGATGCTCCTGACCAGACTATGGTATATTTATTTCAGTGCCCAAAGCATTTTGGAAGACATGAAGTATCGCCTCCGATACCGCATTTAATGTGGCCACCTACTGTATAAGTACTCTAAAAACGATTGACTACCATCGATTCGAAAAGAAGAAGTTAAATAGAACTTTTTACTTGACATAGGTACCGTCGTAATTCGACATCCATTTAAAACAGTATAATATGATGTAATTTAATATGATATCGTCTGATGATGTTAGAGAGTATACTAATCGATTTCAGATGTGTCATTGAATGTGAAACATAAGCAAGGCTTGATTTAATGTGCGCCTGATAGCTTTTTAGTAATTTCTGGTTGAAGATCATCTAGAACTACATGTTCTGAGTATTAAGTTCGTATTGCGGTTCAATAACTTTATTGTACCGAAACAAGTAATAATAATATGTGGGGACATTTTCACACACGGCCATCTGACCCCAAACTAGGGAGACCCTGTACTATGGGTGTCAGACAGCTGATATACATACACAAATACATTTTTTTTTTTGTAAATATATACATATATAGATAAACAACAGTCAGACACAAAGCAAACACATGTGCTCATCACACCAATGTTTACCCTGGGCGGGAATCGAACCCGCAACACGCCGCGCAGCAGTCGATCGCTCAGCCACTACGCCAACCGTGTCGTCGAGAATTAAGGACCATTGCATAGTTCCTATTAGCTCTAAGACAAGGAATGATTCCTGGTATTTAAGGAATTATCAATCGACGTTTATATTCTCGTTAGTGGTGTTACTTTAGTGGAACTAATGTTAATACATACTACAATCTAGAACTACTAGAATCAAATCAAAACCTATTGAGAGTATGTGAAGAGAAGGTAGTGCGATGATACACGCTAGTATTTAACTCCAATTTATGAGGCTAATAAATAAAGGATAAACAATAATAACTTACAGCGACCTTCATGTTATCAATGTGTTGGTTGGACAAGCACTAGTCCTGCGACGGCGCCTGCGCACCTTATAACTCCTGACCGCCCGCGTACCACCACACTAAGTTCTAAGTACTTAGTGTAGCCACCTGAAGACCCTGTACCATGATAGCCATAATAGTACCGAAGTAAATTGTAGATAGTTATTAGGGAACAAATAAAATGTTATCAATAACACTCGATAAATGGAAAGGGTGTCGAGTTAAAGGTTTATAAAAAAGTGTGGCGCGTATAGGAGGAAGAGAAATGCTTTTACCGGAAACGCACTCATAGTACCTATGTATACCTACCATGAACCAGTCTAGTGTGGTCTATGTTATAATAAGTAGCAGTAGTAGTAACCTAGTCAATGGACAATCCTTTTTCTTTACTTATAATTACAAACCCCCAGTTTTCTTTTTTTGTTTTCCAGTGTATTTCGGTAACCGTCAGTGGGTGGTCTAATAACACTACTTAGGTACCTAGATATAGCACACCTGTAACCGAGATATATAAGACATTGTTCACTATTTACATTCATTTGCATTGGTACCGTATAGGTTAGATAACTTTTGATCTCCTACTCAAATCTCAACGTGGCTCAAAATGGCAGGAGTTTCAAGAACTGCTAAAAGATTGATGTAGGTGTCGTAAATTACATCAAAATATTCCGTTATAGAAAAATAATGAGGATAAATTCAAAACTTACTAATTTCATTAACACAAGTTGCGTGGTAAGGTGTAGGTTAGCGTGAAAAATGCAAGCAGAACAAATACTTGCGTGAGAACTATTCGCTGCTTGTATCGGATGTGGATGTACTTTAGAAAAGTATCTATTTGGAGATAGGCTCCACGCATTTCAGGAGATTTGAGACCAACCAACTGCAGTAGAAAAGTCGAAAGAGGTACATGCATACTCAGTCAAGTTATGGATTTAAAATAAAAGCTTCTGAAGTTTCTTCTAAAATATATCATGATTTGAATCTTAACGAACTACGTTGTCGGGAAGGTACGACCCGGTGAGGAACAGCGGGTCAAGGCCTGCCGGGGAAGCGGTGCTTATGCGAATCCCGCCCCGATCATAGACAGAGGTCGCCTTGTATCCCGCCTTGGATCCCGCAACGAAATTCCAAAATTACAACTGCCTTAGTTGTAATGTTTCTCCGGGACTCGTCGAGCTTCATTGCCTCGACGCTTTTCTGGTGGTCGCCACTGTTGATTCTGGCTTTCAGGAGTTGCAGTGGTTTGGGAATAGTGTGGCAGGCTTGTCCCGTAAAAAATAATATTAATAAAAAAAGACAGAGGTGGAACACCGCGGTGGTATTAGTCGGTAAAAGCCCGGCATGCAAAATGGAGGAAGTCCATGAGAATTTCCACCGCGCAACAAAAAAATATAGAAAAGGGAACTACGTTGTCTAATGTACCACCAACATGTGTACTTACGTTCGCATTACGTTCCTAAAAAACTTAATTAATACTGTGGATTTTCTAACTTTTTATTACTATTACGTGTGTTTTTCCTCGAGTTAGTCGTTCTAGATTTGTGGTTATCGAACTGGAATTACCAATTGATCTGCGTAAAAAGTTTGTACATACACATACTTACAATTCCGTTAAACACGATTGAGTAACAGATAGCCTTTGCATACATTGTCTCATTTTCTTTAGGATTAAAGCATACCTTTTAACAAAAACTGCAGTTTGACTGGCCTTTCAACCGTCGACAATTGTAATAGGTACCACCTACACACATAATACCACATTAGGTCTTAGACACACCTATTCGACTAAATAATTGAAATTGAACTTCAGATTCAAATAGGGTAGTTCCACTATCGAAATATAGGTACCTATCTCTCCTTAAAATAGGTAAGATTATAGAAAAAAGCACCCGTGGGGTGTCCGGGCTAGAATAGCACCCATGCAATTCATTCCGAGGATGTCGCAGACTAAGGGAAAATCCGGAAGTCGGGCAGCAGCGGCTTCCCAACAACTTCACTGCGATCCCCAAGGCGACTACCAAGCGTGGGGATTATGGCATTATTCTACTGTTGAACAAAGGCTTCATAAAGCCTTTGTTCAACAGTAGACGTATTTCGGCTGATGATGAAGGAAAATGTTCAACATTTTTAATACGATGCAACTTGAGGTTTAATTGGTGGAGGTTTGTACTGATTGTAACCATCAATATCGTCCATTTTTTAATATACTATGAATATGTATTACTGGAGGAGCACTGAATCCTAAAACTAAAACTAGGTTTAGCGCCTTAGACTTAGGATTCTAAGTCTAAGGCACTAAACTTAGTTTAGCGCCTTAGACTTTGGATTTTAAGTCTAAGGCACTAAACTTAGTTTAGGAGCCAGGGACCCTGTTACTGTGTATAAAATATTATTATTATATATAATAAGTGTTTGTTCCCAGTCTAGGCTTAAGTTCGGTTGGCTCCACAATAGGGCACAGCAAGTCTCTCGTGAGACCAGGCCATTGTTGTTCGCAGGGTTTTATTGATTAGCCAACCTCACTATTGATACGAGAGAATGAATCTGAGCTGTTATTCTATTGTTTAATAATACTACGTAATGGCTTTTTATTAGGTGCATTGTAAAGGTTAATAATTACCTACTTACCTTTATATCAGCATACTAGTTATATAATTTAATATTACCTAGCTACGTACGCACCATTTACATAGTAAAGATGTACATTAAAGTGTTTTTATTGTCATTGAAAACCTTTGGGACAGATGAAGAAATATTCATTCAAATATAGAAAGAAGTGTCGGTACCTAGCAGGTCACCTAAACTATATTAGCCATGATATTAGCTAATCTGAGATGAAATGAACGTATGATTATGATAAAGTAATAAGTCTTCGTCTGACATAATATCCTGTTTTGATTGAAAGTCGTTCGTTGAAACACCTTTTTTTTTTTTTTTTTTTTTATCGTGGGGAAATCCTCATGGACTGTCTCCCGTCTGGGTAAGACGGGAGGGTGTGCCGGACTCCTACCGGCTAAAACCACCACGGTGTTCCTCGACTGACCTATGGGCGGGGGTACGGGATTCGCTCGCGCATGCACCGCGCTCCGCGATTCTGCGAAGTAAATTGTTATTAATTTAGATTTAGACTGAAAGATGAGCGCCTGGCTGTATATTTTAGCAATAAGTTTTCACTACACAGCTTGTATTATTTCATTACATAAGGGGGCCAAGTCTGCTACTTTTAAAATTTCGTCATTTCAACACGATCCGATTGTCATTTTGCTAAAAGTTCGTAATCAGCTAAATTCATAATGGTCGATCATTGGTCGGTCGAATTAAAAGCAATGACTGCACAATGACGTTCTAATGGTAGGTCACTGATCAAAGGAACTGTCAAAACTTTAGCAGATTACCGCCTAAGTCAGTCATTTATTTGTCATTTTGTACGAGATTACCATTCTATATCATTTCTTTCAATAGCGTGTCAGTGGTTGACCATTGGAAAGTCATAATGACGCCATTATATTAGTAGATTACCAAAGTTGTCAAAATCAACAATTATGAAATCAATGATAGACCATTCTGACACTATTGTAATAGCAGACTTGAGGCCCAAGCCTCACGTAAGTCCGTTACTATAAGCATACGGTAATCACTGCCTCTTCAGTTAGTAAAAAAAATAGCCATAGTTGTTTAAAATGGATTAACAAATCACACCTAGAACATAACTGTAATTTTTTTTTGTTACCTGCTCTCATTTTCTGTAACAGTTTGGTTAATCTGTATCCAGCAATTACGTACCTACATATAGGTAATATGTTTAATTTATAGTTAAATTACTACCCAGATTACAAAATTGTACCCTTATCTTTGATCTTCGGATTTTAACGCGGTTTTCATCAATAGATACCTACAGTGATCCAAGAAGAAGGTTATATCATTCAAAGCCGGGGCTGGTTGGTAGTTAAAATTAATAAATTAATAACAATTTATCAACTATTTCTTGACACTGTCACTTGAATTAGTAATACCCACTATAACACCCAATCTACTAAACGTGGTTTCAGCCTTGTAGCTGTTTCATAACACACGATTGATATCTCAGTAGTGTGTCGTTCCTTTCTAATGTGTATCCTGGCAGGATATCATGCTCTGCGCCCGCGTCGGTCAGTTCCGTTCACCTGACATCATTGCCGCACTGCTCCCTAAGGGCAAGACTACACATTTGTCTATTATGTCCATATTTCAACTGTTTTGGTCGTGTAAATGCAATGGTGTGCTCACGACTTTAATCAGTAATGTCAATGTGTTTAATAAATTATTTGGACAAGGGTTGTGCTTGGGTAGTACCTACTGTGAGCGCGTGTAAGACTCTTTTCAATAAATTTGATGCCATTACCATTATTTTAACTGTTTTTTTAGGGTTCCGTACCTCAATAGGAAAAAAAACGGAACCCTTATAGTATCACTTTGTAGTCCGTCTGTCTATCTGTCTGTCAAGACCCTTTATCTCGGGAACGCGTAAAGATATCGAGTTGAAATTAAAACCATATACTCAAGTCTACGGTCCCTTGATGCTGTAAAAAAAATCAGCCCTCTATGTTGACGTGAAAAAAAGATACGGCCGTTTATGTCGCAAAACGCATTTATATTTATGTAGATTAAAGTATGGATTAGTATAGAAGTATGGATATGTACCTAAAAATATGTACGGAATCCTCGGTGGGCGAGTCCGATTCGCACTTGTCCGGTTTTTTTTTTCATATTCTAATAGGTTTGCGCTTGGCCGCAACTCACCTGATCTTAACTAAGTAATGATGCGGCCTAAGGTAGATCACGCTTGCCTAGGATGAACCGAAGCACTCATAGAAATATTATGTTTATGGGTGCACTCGTTCCTTGAAGATACCCAGATTATACTTATCGGGGTTTAGCCATGCGTCATTGAGTTGTTGACCAAATCTATTGTAATCAAGACGGTCTTCTGAATAGTATGTACTGTGAAGGTTGATAGCCTCAGCTATCATGTCTATGGTCAGAACACTCAGCAAACTTCTAGAATGAATTCAAATCGTAGAAGATAGTTTTTATACTACAACAAGTGATGTCAGTGAGACCAGGAGCCGTTAAGGCTGGGTCGTGTAAATCTTACCTCTCGCTAATTATAATAATATAGTCTTCTGAAAGTCTGTAATACCTTTCATTTAACGTATCCTAGATCCGGTACTGTAACGAGTACGTTACAAAGTCAAAGTGTAGCCTAGTCGCTACAGTACCTACAGTCAACAAAGAGATAGGTATGCAAGTCATCGGAAATGGTTGAAGTTCACTTAGAAGCCGATGGATGTTTTCGATTAAAAATAAATTAAATCATTGAAATATTTATTCTGTATTTATTTTATTTTATTCAAAAACATCCATCGGTTTCTAAGTAAACTTTAACTATATCTAACGAACCTGTATACCTATCTATTTTGCTGCCTGTACATATATTATAATAGACGGCAGGTACCTACATCTAGGTACCATTGTTTTCTTAGTTTCAAATCAAACTACGGTCTTAGGGAGCTGCGGTTTTACCAGCCACTTTAGACAGTTAAATTTAATTGGTTCACATAAAATGTAAGTAGGTATGCTTGTAAGTGCAGGCTATGCCACGTTGATACGAAGGTGTTCCAGTCGGCAAGCGTGTCAGCGGCGGGCGCAGGACGCGTGGCGGGTGTTTATAGTTACCTAGTACTTACCTATAGCCTACCTACAGCGCGTAACACACGTGCGACCCACATTGACAGCCAACCACTACATGTTAGCCGCACTATTGCCAAATGGTTAGGTCACTTTCCCGCAGTTGTACCGCCATGATTAATGTGGACCTACGAGTACCGTATGGGGTATAAACGTGGCTAGTTCTACATAGTATTAAACTAAGTCCCTCCCTCCGTCTGTACCTCTGTACTCTTATTCTGGCACTTCACATAGGGTATTTTTGCAAATTTTCGCCTTATTTGGATAATACAAAATGGACTTTATTTCAATAAAAATAGGGTAAATTTTGTATAGTCCAAATAAGGCGAATATTTGTACAAATACCTACGCCATGTGAAGTGCCAGCATTAGATCTTTTAAACTTCGCAACGGATTTTAATTCAGTTTTCATCAATAGGTACCTAGTTAAAGTTATTCGAGATAAAGGTTTATACTTATATTGTTTTGTGTAGTATATCTATAAGTTATTTTATAGGTAGGTACCTAGTAGTCAATAGGGATACAAATGAAAGAGACAAGACATGTTACAGTGGAGCTAGGAATCTGCTAGGAATTAACATGTGCATGTGGATTGAGTGATCCTCTCTTCAAACTTAACAAAAATCGAGGAAGGTTTAGTTAAAACATTACGGCGAAGTTATACATTTGCTAAACCTGAGATAAAATTGATATGGTCAATAAAGTGGATCACTCAAACCGAACACTTTGAGAAAACGTCATAATGTATATCTCAGAAATACAACCCTTGCTCTTCTTATTTCAATATTGAATAATTGTTAAAAATAGTTAAAAGCTATTAACAATTTGGGAATTCACTTGCGCGACCCGTTCCAAATTTATTACGATTAATTTGGATCACTCATTCCGCACACGGGTAGTATGAGTGCTCCTTGAATTCATCACTATATACTGAATAAACTCGTATTATTTTTGTTGTGTAATATGACTAAACATTCACTCTCTGAATTAGTAAAAGAATGAGTATGACAAAACGTATAAGCTGTAGGAAGAAATGAACTGTTATTTTTTCCTCCAATATGCCGTCTGAGTGCTCCATACTTCGATTTTTTTTTTTTTTTTCAGATTGGCATCTCGCAGCTCAACCTAGGAGGTTGTCGGCTGCTTAACCGGACTTTCCTGTGGTGCCTTAAGAAATATTATTTTTAGGGCCTCCAGCCAGGGCAAAAAGCTTACAAACTAAGCGACTACACGCTAAGGGCACCCCCTGTGGGGTACGAGCCTCGGCTTAGGGCGTCGCTGGGAGAGGACAGCAAAGGGACAGGCTGGATCGGATTTCCATTATTTAGGGACGAATTTAAAACTACAGGCTCAGCGGCGCGGGCTGGCACGAGCAAGGGTCGGGGAGGGGACGTACGGGGTCACCGCGGCGGGCCTCGGCGCCGAGGACGGAATGACGGCGGTCTGTGTCTGTGTTTCTTAACAGTACTGGTGGCTTTATTGCTCTCCTGGAGGAGAGTAATAGCATCGTCAGGGTCGGTCAGAGTATGTCTCGGTCGTCGAGTCTTACTAATACGGGAGGGAGTGTACCGGGCGGCCGATACGATTAACGGGTTAGAG
Source organism: Charanyca ferruginea (assembly GCA_947361185.1). Lineage (NCBI taxonomy): Eukaryota > Metazoa > Arthropoda > Insecta > Lepidoptera > Noctuidae > Charanyca > Charanyca ferruginea. The sequence continues at coordinate 38,002,057 of OX376055.1, forward strand.
TGCTTCTCAACAGTGTCGAAGAAGCGCTTGACGGAGCGTTTCATGAACTGCTGGATGGTAGGTATTTTTTGATCGAGATGGAGGTTCTCGTTGCGAAGGTAAAAAGGGGCTCCTGTGATTCTTCGCAAGAAACGGTTTTGGCTCCATACTTCGACCTCTATCTACTTAAATATACTTCGTAGGCAGACTGAGATTGTATCCAAAATTGCTAATTGTTTTTAACTATAACTTGACATATCTTCTGCTTTTATAAGGGTCATACTTTAAGAAATATCATGGTTCGCTCATTCCTAAAGGAAAAGACTGAGTAGGGTGGGTATACTTATGTGATTTTTTTATTTTGTGAGATTTTGAATTTAGCTGTTTTTTGCCGTGTTGTTTATAGTGTTGTGTGGTTGATTTCCGTTAACTGATATAACGTATACAACCGTGAGTTATCTGTCCGCGGCTTGATTCTTAATACTTGAAAGCTAATTTGACTTAGGTATACATTTTGATATCGCCGACTGCAAAAGTAAAAAAAATAGGTATCGTTGAATAGGTCTTATGCTGTGTGTAACCCCTATACCCCCTAAAATACCCTATAAATTATATGTACTCGTCGAATATAAGCAAACATAACGAATTTTAAAGGAAAAAATTGCAGGCAGAGAGAGAATAAAGCGAGGGTTAAAAAATATTATTACCTACGTGAGAAAACCGTTGTTTCTTGACATAAAAAACCAATACCTAATCAAAGTTATTTGGGCTGCCATGCCATGTTTTTAAGAATTATTCAATATTGAAATAAGAAGAGCAATGGCTATATATTCTGAGATATACATTATGACGTTTTCTCAAAGCGTGCGGTTTGAGTGATCCACTTTATTGACCATATCATTTTTATCTCAGGTTTAACAAATTTTTAACTCCGCCATAATGTTTTAACTATTTTTAACTAAACCATCCTCGATTTTTGTTAAGTTTGAAGAGAGGATCACTCAATCCACATGCACATGGAATTAACCTGTATTACAGGAACTAGGCAAATGCTCCGTCCCAACACCAATTGTTCAATATGCCGGAAGAAAACAAACTGACTGAGAGCTTTCAACGAAAATGCTGCGTTGCCAAGAGAGATGTGCGCGGATGCGTAGCGACGAATGTGTGTAAATTGTGTGAAACTAGACAATTACAGCGCTAGCTTAGTCCTACCTACAATACAAGTTTATGACAATGAAGCGCGATGTCATTGGTCATTAGGTACCATACACATCGTCACACTCGCACATCTCTGGCGGAAACGCAGCCTTATTCTTTGGAAATTAATCATACCGCATTAGGATCTAAGTACCTACATTGCACAAGTGCGAAACCGGGGCAGGTCGCTAGGACCTAGGAGTTTAGTTGCCTGATCGGTGATAATCTATCAGTGCAAGTACATCTACCCATAACTCAGGATTAGTTTGAAAAATAGAAAATATGTAGCTGGCAAGCGTTGTTATTTAATGCAGATTTTATTTCAGCATAGATAGGTACGTAGTGTTAACATGCCACAATAATTAACTAGGTACGTTCTTTAAAATAAAACAAGAATTCAACGTTCACAAATATTTTTTTCATATAAAAATAAATAGGTAAATCTTTCTTAAAACTATGTTAATAACTTAAACTACCTATTTAAAGTTATTAGGCAAAAAGTATATGTACATAAAGTTTACCTACATACTACATAATATACACAGCGGTCGAGTGTCGAGACACTTGCGGTGCTATCTAACGACAGATCGCAGCTCGATCTCACGGCAGATCTCATCTTAACTACTTAGGTACTATTAAGTATTCTGTGCTACTGACTTGTAACTTGTACCTACATTGTGCAACATAATTTTCTTTTCTATTCTTGAAATGGTACCATTTTATCTACAGTTAGTAGTAGTATATATTTTACTTTGATGATTCGGTCTGATTTCGGAGCCTGTAGGCGAACTAAATTCTAATAATAATGTTGCACATAAACCTGACCAGTCAGTTAAGCACTCGGACCTTCCACTCACTCGTCGAGGTACTGAGGACATACACACACACACGCGACAGACCGGACTAGCGGAAGTGATCGAGCGGCCTCTCCAGAGGCGGCTGCAACATTAGCGGGATGTGGTTGTGGTACCGAGGCTCCTCCTCGCCCTCCGCGCTGCTTCGACCCTCAGCGTCCTGGGGAACACCGTATTCAGCAGCTGGTTGCTGTTGCTGGCTGAAGTCCTGACCGAAATTCTGACCACCTTGGGTGAAATCAGGACCGAAATTATGTTCTTGCTGACTAAAAACCAGACTTTGCTGACCAAAATTCTGCTCATGCTGACTGAACTCTTGGTCGCCCTTGTAAGTAAAACTGTCTTGCGGGAATTGTGGAGCTCCATACTCCTGGGCCGGTTGCTGATGTTGTTGTTGGTTGTTCACATGTAGAGCGTAGTGTTCGTGCTCGAGTTGTTGTTGGATGTGATGCTGCAGCTGATCTTGGTTTTGGAAGTCGGGATGGTACTGTTGGTCTCCAGGGTGCTGCTCAAAAACTTGCGTGCCTTGCTCTTGAGTGAACTGATGGTGGTGGCCATCTGGCCCGAATTGACCGTCTAGACCAAAGTGGGCGCCTTGAGCAAACTGTCCGTCATGACCGAATTGACCCCCTGGTTGAGCAGCGCCTTGATCATGGGGTTGCGCCTGTACAGGATGCCAGCCATCTTGGTCAAGTGCCGGCTGAATAGGTTGAAGGTGCACCGTTGCTTGAGTAGGAGGGATACCTGGCTGTGCGGCTTGCAACACGCCAGGCTGAGCACCGTGCAGATGTACCTCCGGCTGGCCCTGATGCAGATGAACCTCCGGCTGTCCCTGGGGAAGATGAACTTCCGGCTGACCCTGGTGATGATATACCTCCGGTTGACCCTGGTGAAGATGGACATCCTGTTGACCTTGTTGTAGATGTACCTCTTGCTGACCCGGTTGCAGAAGATATTCTGGTTGAACTGGTTGCAGATGGAAGTTTGTTTGACCTGGTTGCAGATGAACCTCCGGCTGACCAGAGTGTAAGTGGACCTCTTGCGGACTCGAAAGTTGGTGTACATTTGGTGAAATATGGACGCCCGGTTGCGCTGGCTGCAGATGAAGATTTGGCTGTGGATGCAGATGTATAGGTTGTTGCGGAATCTCGCCATGAGCGTGCAGGAACGTTGGATCTATGTGAGATAATGGTTGCTCGTATACCACGCCCTCTTGACCTGCCTGTGGAGCTAGATGTAAGAAAGGCGCTTGAGGACGATCGTACAATACCTGACTGAGAGGTGGAGGAGCATGAGTTAACGGGAAACCAGGACTTTGGTAATTGAATAATGGATATCTTGGGTAATTTGCGAAGAAAGAAGTCTGGACTGCATTACCAGGACCTAAGACATACTGAAATTGTTTAGCATATTGGAGGATTGGAGGATGACTGGGCAAGTGTACTGGAGCAGCATATTGTACTACAGGCCTTAGCTGGGTATTTTTCTGAGGAAAGAGGTGAGTATTTGTTAGGGCTGCTGCTGAGAAAACAGGTGCAGGTGCTGGAACAGGCGCATGTTGAAGGAACACAGGTGGAGATGATGCTGGCACAGGATGGGATACAGTCGCTGTGGGTTCATCTATAGGTATCACAGGAGTAGCTGGAGGTATCACTTCATGTATCACTGGTTTAGGAGCAACGTGATGGTGATGGTGATGAAAATGTTGGTCTGGTTTGGGCCATAACGCTGCTTTTGTGTGATGAGGAAACCTGAGACCGTAATGAGGATGAGGCACAGGGACTTTATGTCCTACTGGTACAGGGTAACGTGGGGTCAGAGGATGAGCGAGAGGGACCTTCACGTTAGTCACCGCTGCTGCGGGAGGGTATGACACTACGACGGGTTTCACGACGGAGTGCGTGACAACTGGGATGTCGTATCCTAGCTTGTAGGGTGGCACTGCAGACAGCACTCCTCGTTTGTGGTGCTTGCTATTCACAAGCCGTCCAATCAGCTTCGCCTTGGCAGACTTCAAGTGCACTACATCTCCCGCTGACAAGTACACGCACGCGCACAACACCAACGCGATCTGAAATACACCACGCACCATTTTAATTAGGATCCACACTTAGATCACGATGTCCACGATCACTGTCACTGTCACATAATTTCACTTTTATTCCAAAGCTTCGATACTTACGATTGTAAGTCTCATATCGTCACGGTCGCCCGGCCGGCGCGACTATCACTCAGGAACCGATTGTCACCGGACTCTTCCACCCATACTTATAACTTAAAACACATCATATTAGTATGTAGCCGGCGTGCAGGTTTCACTCAGCAGCCGGACGTGCCAGCTGCGAACTTCGTCCTTACGCGATTATGCTTTCGATCGTTCCAAAACGAATGCAGCTATTTTTTTTACTAATTTAGCGTTACACAATAGTGAATTCTATCACTTGCAGGTAGAGTTGAATTTGGTAATGGTTCGGTATGTTTTAGGCAGCACGTAGGTGGCTACCGTCATTCCTGTGTAACAAGGTGTGCGTTAGCGCATACCAATTGATCGAGAAACGTAATCGAGAGAAAATTGTACCAGCCGGCACAGAGACCTACTAGTTCGGTGGACGTACGAATTTTGGCAGTGTTAAATTAGCAGTACCTATTGGATTGATCAAAATATTTTGGTTTGGAAGTAGCAATTGAAACAATGGGTGTTTCAACCTACGACGCCAATATTAGTCATTGTAAACGTAAACATGTAAACAATGAGCACACTTCACTATTGTTTAGAGAGTGGCATTAATGTAATAAATGTAATAGTGAATTAACATAATGTACGTAGTGGCTATTATATTAATCCACACGCCGGGCTGCTAGTGAAAAATCTTACGTCGTTCGCCGAACTCCTTGTATTCTAGTGTCGCGGCTGCTGAGCGTCGGGTAGGTATGCTACTTAGTCGAGGTTTAGTCATAGAGTATGTAAATGGGTTTAGTTCCCTAGTCGGGCAGTGATATGGGGTTTTACTTTATGTCAGTGTCCAACTAGGCCAGTGACATCATCGGCAATACGGCTTCATACCATCGTATCGTACATCGTACAGACAGCGTCATCAACTGCTAACCCCCCGCGCGTTGAAATTTCTTCGCATAGTAGTCTCGTCCTGTAGCGTCACCGTCTCGCTACAGGACGAGACAAGACCAAAATCAATGAATATTGTTATTAAATAATATAAAACTAAATACCCTAGAAGAAACAATTAATCTAAACAAAATTGAAAGTTAACAAATAGTAGATAGGTATCATAACTTTTAGCAAACATTTTGTCTTAATTTTTAAAACAAAACTAGTAGCTAGGTAAGTAAGTAGGACATTTTTATTCCATAATTATCCATTAATTTATAAGAAATTTGTTCAAAATCTGTATCTACTGATTGTCAAACGAATCGGCTTTACCGCTCCATAACGTGAACGTCAGCGATGCGACGGCCCGCGGCGCATGGTGACGTCGGCGACGTCGTAGCGGTGGTGTTGTAGTCTGGCCCATACTCCGGCCCTGTTTCGCTAGGACATCGATATGCAGGCACACGCCCAGCGGTTACCAAACGCACCGCGATCACTTTCCTTGGCTCTCACTAGCAGTGGCGGCGGCGGCGCGGCGGCGCGGCGGAGGCGGCGGCGCGCACGCACATCATAGGACACACTCTTGCGTAACTGATTCTATTCGATATCATGATATGAAGCTGTTGCAGAAGTTCAAATAGTTAAGTTGTTAGCTAGGTACCTACCTACTCAGATTACAAAACAAAAGTTTTATAATCTGAGGCTAGGTACTTATATAAGTACCTAAGTATGTAGGAACCTATTTTATTTACTACCTAGCCACCGCAAAAAGAAATAAAAGCCACTGTTCAGAATAGGTAAAATAATATGTGTGTGTGTGTGTGTGGGTTATCTACACAATACTTGTGTAGATTATCCGCCTTATTATCACATGCATAATAACTTTTGTTTGTTCCAAAAGTTCTATTACAGTAGAAGGTACCTTCTCCTTGAAGTCTATCTACATATAAACCTTCTGTTTCGTAGAGTCTTTTGTTCTCAGTCCGATACATGATTCCGGCTACAGGCGGTTTTACCAACTTGCTCGGAATAAAGATTGAGATTTATGAGATAAGCTTAGTAGGTACCTACGTTATGTAATATAATTATGTAGGAAGAATACCTATTTATCATTTATCGACCTTTATACCTACTATACTTGGGTTAGGTTCAAACATAAGGCAGATTGCCAAGTTTTCGACATACTTACTTATACCTACAGTTTTGAATAAGTTTTGGTTTTTATCAATGTTTTTATTTTGTTCATCGTGCTAGAAGTTATAAAAAAAATTAACCTTATTAGCTTTTTGTTTATTTTCAACAGATTATTCAAAAAGAAGGAGATTCTCAATCCGACAATACGTTCTTTTTGTTGTATGTTTGTTACGCGATTTCTCCGGCAAATGTAAATCTATTTTGAAAATTCTTTTTTATTTTATTTATAAGTTATGTGGGTATTTAATTTTTTTTAAACTACTATGGTATATTATGGTTGAATAAATGTTTTTTGTATGATACAGTAATGTATTATTGTTACAGTTTTCCGCACCATAAAAAAATCTGATTGATACTTTCTGAACGAACTTTCTAAAAATGTGACACTGATGACTGACACATCTAAAGATTGACTTCTGATTTTGACAGATTTGTGATTGTTTTTGTTTGTGATCGAGAACGAGATTCGCTTGCGCGGCGCGGTGGTCTTCTGTAGTTAAAATTCCCTCCCTTCATTTATCTAAATATCTCTGAATAATTTTTAGCAAAGATATACTAGTACCTAGATTTCCAGCGTGTGATGATCTATCATAGCATACGTGATTATTGGCAAAATTGTGTTGTAGAGTCTTTTAACAGTGAAGAGTTGAAGTTGAGTTTGAGACGGCTGTTGTTTGTTGTTGTTCTCGCGACACTGTTGCTTATTCGTTTCTGTTCATAATCACAAAAGTAATTTATTATTCGCAAATATATTATTGTATTGACATCACAAAATGGATACTATCAGTGATGGCACTTTGTGCAGAATATGTTTTAAAAAACAAGATACTGTGTTCTCATTGTTTCGTAAACGAAAAGGCATTGCTCCCTGCGAGAAATTGAATAAAATTGGTGTAAAAACTGACTCGAATGATACAGGACCTTCTTGCATCTGTTGTGGCTGTCTTACAGAGTTAGAAACTACAGTTCACTTTTTAGAAAAATGTGAGAAGTCTAATCAAATTCTCGCTGAACATTTAGGTGAGGTTTTGCAAGAGAATGAGTGTAACGAGAGACAAGAGATTAAGGGTGGTGAGGTGTTAGCGGCGGAGGACCCACGCTGTGTGGAGCTTTACTGTGAGGAGGCTCCCTGCGAGGAGTGTGGGTCGCGCCGCCGATGCCGGCACCGGGCGCCAGCCGCCACGCACACCTGCCCCAAGTGCCAGAAAGTATTCAATAGGAAGTACAACTTCAACCTACATCTGTGAGTATCAGAGTAGTGGTATCTCCCTATTGGTGCTGTTTGAAATTGTATTCTGTAAATTCACAGCTATACAATATCTTTTCCAATATATCATTCTCTTTATCTTGCAAATAATATAAAAAGGTGATTTTAATAGATAGATTACACAGCACAGCTAGGAGTGACTGGGACATGACGAACACTGAATGCTTCTGTTTTGCTCCCCGAGCTGTATGTACTTCACAAATATATTCATATAAACATATCTCGTTGTTATTCCATGCAAGATATAGAAATGTATGAAGTACTCATATAGAATTATTTAATAAGTGACTTACACTTGGCCTTGACATTGTCATGGTTGCTGTAGTGTTTTGACAACCTTACAAGATTAATGGTAGCAGAAAGATAGTTTATTAGCATACAATAAAAACATAACTTACATCAAATAATTGCAAGTACTCATTTCTCCCTCTAGGTTTATTGTTTTACTTAAGTACTGTTCTTATAGTTTTGAAGCATGGTTTATCAAATATTCGAAGACAGTCTCTAAAGGACCTATAGAACAACTGTTTTACATTTAAAAACATTGTTTAGGTTATTATTGGTACAGTACGGTCAACGTAACTTGGCGCGTCTGAAGTTAGCTGATTAGCTGCGCAGTAGACAATTTCGTTCCTAAAAGTTCCATTGCGCAGCCAAACAGCTAACTTCAGACGCGCCAAGTTATGTTGACCATATTGTACTTATTTTTTGTAGTCCATAATATGTGTGTGAAAAGTAGGTGATGGATTGACATGACATTTTTACACAACATTGCATTTTAACAGAAGAGTGTTCTTGTACACTTTTTATTGCAAAACTTCAATGGAAATGGGAACTGAGCCATAGCAAAGCGTGGCTGGGCTATTAGAACTCCTACTCCTATTTCATGAATAATTATTTATAATGAGCTTATGTTTACGGTGTAAGCTATTCATGTTTGCCAACATTGCATGTGGTATCCAAGAAACATGAGGTTCGATTAGTCATCCATCAATGTGAAAGTGAAATTAAATATGTGCTGTGAATGTGATGTTAGTAGCAGTGGGTGGTCTGTCTGTTGTATTGGGTGTGGTATTCCCAATTATTACAAGATCCACTGGAACCGAAATATGAAATACAGCTAAAAAGTCAGAATTTTAAAAATGTTGAGTAGTTACAAAGTTCTTCCCCCAAAAATGTATCTATGTCTTTCACTACTTCCTATTAAGCTGGGAAAAGGGACGCACCAAGAGTACAGCTAGGCCTATCCTTCAGTTCAAACGGAATAGTGTTAATAATGTTTTATTATAAAGCGGAAATATTTGTTTGTTTGTTTCTTCGGATTTAACTCAAAAACTACTCTACCGATTTTAAAAATTCTTTCACCATTACAAAGCTACATTATCTCTGAGTAACATAAGGTTATGTTTTAAAAAATTAGGGATCCTATAGAAAATTCAAGCACATGAAGTTGCGGGCAAAGTACTAGTATATGATATAATGCTAGTATGGAACATGAGACCAATTGCTAATTTAACCTACTTAATTTATTACTTATTATTAGTTTTTTCACATTATTCTATAATCTTATAGAGTAGCCTGGCATAAACACTATATCATTGTTTGTTAAAATTTTAGGAGTGCTCCCCATCCTGGGCAAAGGGTCCCCCTTATTTTCTCCATTTTTCCCGATGTTGCGCCTCATCTCGCCAGTTCCTAAGGATGCCATCCAAGGGGTCGCGCCATCTTTTCCTCGGTCTGCCGCGACCCCGCCTGACTGTGTCAGGAATCGTCTTGTGATATGCGGGCCCACAGCTCATCCGGCAGACATGTCCCATCTAATTTCCTCAGTAATCCCCTCAGTGCTCGCCTATGTATGGTTTAAATATTTGTGAATATGGGCACATGCATCTATCAACATAATAGATATCTGTGTTGCAGGAAGCGCCACAGCCGGTCGCGCGGGTGGTGGTGCGCGACATGCGGCGCGGGCGCGGTGTCGGCCTGGCTGGCGGCGCGGCACTGCGTCCCGCGGGCACGCCGCCTGTGCCCGGTGCCGGGCTGCGGGAAGACATACACCACTAATACTAACCTCACTGTGCACCTGAGGGCACATAACGGTTAGTATTCATCTACATACTTATAGAGCGGGTAACGAGTGCCAGAGTCTAAGATGACACCTTTTGCAAAAAAATTGAAAACCACATAATTATTTTTAATATATTAACGTAATTATACATTTTGTTACAGGCGAGAGACCGTTCGAGTGCAACGACTGTGGGAAGAAGTTCTCCAGTAAGAATACTCTACAGAATCACATCAGAATACACACAGGTAACAGACCCAATGTTAAAGATCATTACAGTGAAACAACTGATTAGTCTGTGTAATCGCACACATACACACACATGTAACACTTCCGTGTTTGCTATCGACACACTAAGAAGAAGCTGAATATATAACATGACCAATACGCAGGTGCGTTGCCGTACATCTGTCCTATATGCGGCAAGCAGTTCCGCACCAACAAGCTGTCAGCGCACCTGGCCACCCACACGGCCGCGCGGCACAGCTGCCCGCACGCCGCCTGCAGCAAGCGCTTCACCACGCGGGCAGCGCTGCAGCGACACGCGCTTGCGCATGCGGGGGGCGGGGTTGGGGGCGAAGCAGCGCGGGTTCTTCCCCCCGCACACGCGTGTTGTATGTGTGCCGCGCGCTACCGCCACAAGCAGTCCCTGAATAAGCATGTGAGGAAGCAACACGCACAGGTGTGTACTGCTAGAATTGTTCACGTAGGCTTGAGATCCGATTCAGCCTGTCCCTTTGCTACCCTCCCACAACGACGCCCTAAGCCGAGGCCCCCACAGGGCATCCCCCTGTGGGGGCCTCGGCTTAGGGCGTCAGCGTGTAGTCGCTTAGTTCGCAGAAGCATTTCTAACAGTGGCTGTCCGCGTTGGTGTGGACCCGTTTAAATACTAGGTACTGCAGTACCTGATCCCCCCGTCCCTTGCTCGTGTTGTAGCTTTGAATTTGTCCGTTAATAATCAAAATCCGGCCCCTTATTCACAATCATTCGATTCCGTACCGAATCGAACGTCTAAGATATCGAAGATTGCCTCCAAACGCAATTCACAAATCCGAAAGCGAATTTTTTGACAGTTCAAATTCGATATGAAAACTAGAATCTCTCCGACAGCTGTTTGCTATCGGGAGTCTTAACGAACAAAATTAAAACGAAGAAATAAACCATATTTCTAGCGTATTTCAGTGAAACAAAAGACTGTAAACTTTATAGGTAAACACTGCCTGAAGTAAGTCAATGAAGTTTTATTATTGTATTGACCGTATTTTATTGATGTATCGGCATTTACATAAATTCAAAGTGTTTACAGAAATGTGACATTCGTTCTAGATTTTAGTTAACATTATTTGGTATTTTGGTAGATGGAATATGTGATTGTGCGAGCCAGAAACCGTCGACGTGCCGCAGGACAACAGAGGCAGGAGACATTGGCTCTTCACACCCAATATGACCCTTAGCCTCATTGAAGAACTAAGGCCCTATTTCCCTGACACGCACTTATCTGCCGCAATCCCCATAGAAATTAAAGTAAGTAAAAGGACTTTATAACTAACTAGCGACCCGCCCCGGCTTCGCACGGGTGCAATCACGGAACAGATAAATCGAGTTGGAATGGTAATGTGGGCGTGGCACGCGCGCCACAATTATGACTTGACAATCATAACTCGACCGATTCATTCGTACAACGCGTTCAGTGTGCTTCGGTCCACTTCGCAAAAGAAATCTCTGCATTATAATGCCGTACTGTGCCATAATAACTTGCAAAACAAGAAGTCAGACCTCAAGTATAGAGGAAGGAGGTATATCTTTCCATCGGTAAGTCGAAAATAACATTTAATTAAAATATTATTCTTAAAAAGCTTAAAATATACTGATCATTATGAAATTTGAAATATAGACAACATTATTGCATTAAGTTACAAAAAGCATACATTGCCTGATGTTTACTTGCTTAATCAACGCAATGACCGAGTCCACTTGCAATGTACTGCATGCATTGCATTATCTACACTTCAACCATGGAGATTATAAGGATTGCCATGATTGGCCAGCCTTGTCTATCGATAGTGAGGTGACCATGTGGTGAAATAAAATCATCGATAGAAAACTCGACTATATTTACGTTTGACAAAGATTATTGTTGAAATATCATATATTTAATTACTGATAGTATATTTTTAGTTAGACGTATATTTCGCATAGTAATCACAATATAACCATAGGAAAAGAAATTGTGTCTCATTATCGTCGCTTGACCGGTTAAATATTATATTAATCATTGAATTAATGTGACAGAATGATATAAAAGGAACATGTAGACCTGTCACCTACGAGTATTTACTATATTGTATTGTATTTAGAATTACAATTTGAATAGAATCCTATTTGACTTATGTATTAAATTATAAATTTTAGGTTTCCTAAAGTACCTGGGAGGGAACAATGGATAGACGTGACAGGTACAGGAAACTGGATGCCAACAAATACAAGTACTATTTGCTCTAAACATTTTGCTGAAAATGATTTCATCATTTAAACATTAGGCTATAGGTAGCCTAATGTGTACATGTGTAATAGTACATATATGTATGCAGGTAGGTATATGCTCGGCTGCATAGTGTGCATTTTATATAAGACTTAAATTTTGTCTCATTTAGTTGAACAACCCTGAAAGATTTATCTACTTTAGCCAGCCTGAAACTTGGTTGATGTTTTGGTGATTATTACGAAAAATAAAATGATTTATTGATTTTTATTTCATGTTTCATATTTCCCCATAAATTCATTAAACTCCATTTTTTAAAATACACAGCAGTTAATCGAGCTTAGAATTTATCTAAAAAAATATAGGCTTTATCAAGCACTAGCGTAAATGACAAATTTTATTGTTTTTTACTTGTGTAAGTGGCCAATGCCTATGGGAACTTGTGCTAGTGTGCAAACGAATAGCTGCCCTGCGATTTATGTGCGTGTGATTTGGTAGTGTGCGAAATATTAATATACATAGTATTGCGTATGTATTAGACATTAAAACAGTGGGAGCAAACGGCGACACTGGTTTTAAAACAAAATTGAAGCGAGGGCCTTTCCAACTCTATTTATCTGTTCCGTGGGTGCAATGGTGATACTGAATATACTACAGAATGTCTTTATATACAACGTTTACAGTTTTTTTGTCATTAGACATCACAAACATGTTTTCTTTAGAAGTTACTCTTGAAAGAGCGACATATAATTGGCCATGTGAAAAACACTCAACGCTCAAATCTAAGCGCCAGCCGCTCTACCCCGCTTTTTAACACTGTGATATCTTCTAATATATTGATTTGAATGATATGCTGTAAAGGGCAATTTTATTTTGATCTAAGTACATGAAATGCACAACGTATCTAAGACTTTTAATTTGGTAAGGAATAAAACTGTATTGTTTAAAATAGCTTGGTAACCCATATCTTATTTGTAATATGTAAAAGATAAAAATGGTTATTGTGGGTTATCCTTAAGAGATAAACATAATACCATCGCGGACTTTTTATCGATCTTTTTAAGATATACAATTCCATAGTACATTAATTTGATATATCTTGTAAGGTTTAGCCAGCGTTTGCAATGTAATCGCACAAAAATATGTTTAATACGACCTCACATTACTCTTGGAATTTCTCGGTTTTCTTCTACTATCTAATCTAATTCTAATTTCTCGGTTTTAATATGCATGTATTATACCTATAAACCTTCCTCTTGAATCACTCTATCTAATAAAACCCGCATCAAAATCCGTTGCGTAGTTTTAAAGATCTAAGCATACATAGGGACTACGCGGCGGGGGACTTGGTTTTATAATATGTAATGATACTGTCATCACTCGATCGACTCAATCCACTTTCTATTTTATTGGTCGAAGAGAAGATTGCCGTCAAGTCAGACACAAATTGAAACATGTTTTTTTACAAAACTATAGTCCTGCTACACAAACCTTTCATAGTAAAATGTACCTATGAGATCCCATGTACACCCAAGTCAAATCCAATCGTTTTCTAATAAAATAAGTTACCAGCCAACATTTAATGACTGTAATCTCTGATTTAGTATCTGTAATCTTTACTTCTATTTATACAAGTTTTCTTTCTTTTCAATACAAAACTTGAAGTTTGTGTCCATACTATAGAATTTTGACGATCAGTGAGCAAGCTAAACTAAAGGTAGAAATAGAAGGTAATTTGAGGGTATAGCTACTTGATGAAAATTCAGGCTTCTAGTTGTTTTCACAGAAATTTACAGGCATGACAAAAACCTCTAGAAACTTTGAGAAATTATGGTACGGCCGTGCCCTGTGTTAGCTCGACTGTGTGGAGCTATTGCCGTGCGCCCAGATGCATTGCATTTCAGTTTTATTCATCTAATAGCTTTCTTAAACTCTTGTTTTAGGTATTAGCGGCCCTACACTTCTATGGCCACGGAAGTTACCAAAAAGCAGACGGGAGGGATGCCTGCATTAGTTTAAGCCAGCCATCGATTTCCAGGGCTATTGCGGAGACCACTATGGCACTTAACATGCCTCAAGTACTTTGCAAGTGGATTCAATTCCCTTGTGAAGTAAATAAAAGGCAACAAATTATACAAAAGTAAAAAGTCATTTTATTTGCATGAAACATAACATTTATTAAGTACTAGCTTTTGCCCGCGACTTCTGTTAACTGAAACAATAATTTAGCTGTAATTTAACTGTAAAAAGTTCAGATACCTAAAATAAAATATTTCGAATTTTCAGGTGATTCTGGATATCCATTGGAACCATGGCTCCTCACGCCAGTTCTTAATGCAGAGGTAGATAGTCCGGAAGCACGGTACACAAAACTGCACATTCGATCTCGAAACTGCATCGAGAGATGTTTTGGGGTGTTAAAGGCACGCTTTAGGTGCTTGCACAAAAACTGCGTGCTGGAATATACCCCAACAAAAGTAGGATACATTACGAACGCATGTGCAGTTCTGCACAACATGTGCATACGGGACCGCATTGCAGAACCGGCAGACATGGACTTGGAGGACCCTCTTCCAATGGAGATATCCACGGGCCCAGCGGTAGATGCCTTCTACAGCAGAGGGCTACAAACTAGGGCTAATTTAATAAATAGATTATTTTAAAAATGTTGTAGTATTTCATTCCAAATACCTCATAATTCACCGGGCAGGAGCACCTCAGGCTGCATCGCAGCAGCAATTTGTTGCAGGGCAGCAGCGATGTTGTGCATCCCAGCTGCATGTGTTCAATGGCTGCTGCCTGCCGCTCTAGTATGCCATATAAAGTGTCACTGGCACGGCGCCTTATTGGCTGGGGTGAAAGAGTGGACTCCACCATCCAGCATCTCCACCACCACTTCTGGCACAGTGGGGATATCTTCAGTCACCTAATTTTAATAAACATGAACATTACTGTTTGTTTTTAAATGTTAACAAAAAGGCAGTGCTTTGAATATCAAAATGTGTGCTCACCTCCAGAGGATCTGGCAGCCCCTCCACCATCTCCACTCCAAAAAATTGGAGATTCTCCTCCAAAGGGGACAATGGACAGGGGCTGGGACCCCCACCAGTCCTGGCCCTATATTTTTTTATTTGGAGTCCTTTAGACTTAACGTCTGATTTCGTCTTGCCAACTCTGAAAAACAAGTAGGTAGGTGAGATTAGCCAAGCTTCAAGAGGTATAATAAATATAGTAAACAATATTCATTTCCAAAACAAATTAATACCGATTAAGGTTAAAGTTTTGAAACGTGCCGCTCTGATAGGGTTCTGTGAAGCGGGGGAGAGAGAGGGGGGCAAGGGGGCGTACCCATTCCCCCCCACTCCCCCCGCCGGAAATGTATACATTTTTTATGATTTTTTTAAAATGCTATTTGATTGTCATAGCAAATGTAGATTGTAGAGGTTCTGGGGGGTTCAGAGGGGAGGGGGAGGGCAACAGCAGAAATTTATTTTATCAATCGGATTGTATCTAACCTAATCCAGTCAAGGTGGACTGAGTCGGACTCCGGGTGTGCTCCCGCCAGAAACTCTTCGGTCACCCCTGAGTGTCGCTACGCCACACTCCACCTTCGCTCTGCTCGGCTTTGTGTGGCTTGCTCCACTCAGGAGTTCCTGTGAGCTTCTGGCTCCCGCCTTTATAAAAAACACTCTAGGGGTAGGGACCACAAGACTACGTGGGGTCGGGGTGCTCTGTGTCGGTTCTAAGACCAAGTCCTGTCTGCATTAAAAAATAATCATAACATATACTAAAGAGTTCGGGCAAGTAATATATCTAATATATATTTATCTCTACTACTTCCTTTTTCCGAATTTAGATTAATCAATGTGGACAATTTTGCCGACTCCTCCAATTTTTCCTAATTGCTGCTGCTGCTCCAAATATTAAAGTACAATAAACTTCTGAGGATATAGGCCTAGAGATAGGCCTCATGACAGTGACAGCTGTCAAGGTGACAAAATGGCGGCATTGCGTTTAGTTTCACGTAATTAGGATCATTGTAATATAGCGTTGCCATTTCTAAATATAAAAAAACCGGACTAACCCGTCAAAAAAGCCGGACTCTTTGGTCCCAAAGCCGGACATCAAAAATATTGAAATATTGAATAGAACACATAATTAAAAGCCGGACTTTTGAATTTCAAAGCTGGACGCTAAAACGGCTTTTTGACAAAAAAATAAGAAAACACATACCTACCTATCTACTTTATAATAAGAAGCATTTAGTTGCGAGTCAGCAAATCTCGTCTCGCTAGCTCGTTTGCTACTGACTGAAGTGATTGAATTGAACAATAGTATAAAAAACCTAACAAAAGCCGGACGGGCCGGACACAGCAAAATTTGGCCGGACAAGAGGTCAAAAAGCCTAACACTGTCCGGTTTTATCCGGACGGATGGCAACGCTAGTAATACATATTTTTGGTCTAAATATGTAGGTACGTTTCTAACCTAAAAATTTTTTTTTTTTTTTGTGTTTTTTATATTTTGTCCCCGGCAAAAAAAAACTGTTGTAGGGATATCAGAAAACCCTCTAGAACCCCCTAATATACTCACTTTTCCCCCAGCGGGTCGGCACGTTTCAAAACCCAACCTCACATGGCTTTGCATGAAATTATATAATGATTGCCGTTGCTCGACAGACACTCTTTTCTGAAATTATGCATTTTCACGTGTTATTGTTTGACAATGAGCAAATAGCAAGAATTGTATAATACTGATATCAAATCAAATACTTACCATTTTTCCTTTTTTACCCAAAGTTAGCAATGAAAGTAGAAAACTATAGTTTTACTTTAAAAAAAAAAACACTATTTCCGCTTGCCAGTTTGATAGACGCCTGTTTACAAAGCAGGTTTATACGAAATAAAGTTTATTTTGGTCAATATTAAAATCATTTTGTATCGTTTGCTGTCTATTAATTTAAGTTACTAGCTGTATATTCCTTATTTAAACGGAACGAGATATTCAAATAAACCAATTTTATTTACTACCTACTTTAAATTTTGTACCACGATCATCTATTTACTACCATTTTGTAGCGTTCCCCATAAACACAATGGTCAATCTGAAAGAAAAAACTCATCCCGATCGGAAGTCGGAACTTTAAATAGCGTTTTGACGGTTTTTCGGCTCGGAAATGAAATAAGATGGTCGAATACGGTTCCTTACCGACACGGAAACGTATCGAATGGTTGTGAATAAGGGGCCCAGATCCAAGCTGTCCCTTTGCTGTCCTTCTCAAGCGATGCCCTAAGCCAAAGCCGAGGTGCCCTCAGCGTGTAATCGCTTAGTTTATAAGTTTTTTTGCCCTGGGTGGAGTTAAATTCACTTTAAGGCACCACAGGAAAGTCCGGTTAAGCAACCGACAACCTCCTAGGATTAGGATTGTAGGATACCGGTTTGTCAAACTAATTATATTACGACAATATGAGAACAATCTTACCTCTGGCACCGACAGCGTCCGCTAGTATATACCTTGTATACTGGGTACTATTTTGTTAATTTCAAGAATTTGTTAAGGTGAAGCTTCTTCCTGAAATACTTTTACGTAAGGTTATACGTACCCTGGTAGATGAGAGTAGACGCAATTCCTAAGTATTGATTGCATCGTGTGCGAATCCACCATACCACTGGCCATACCTCTGGTGGTATGATGGGTCTAAAACTATACCACTGAGAAAATAGTTTGGGTTAGGTTAGAACTGTGACCATTAAAGAGCGAAGGCGAGTGAGCAAAGCGTTCGGTGCCGTGGTAGCGGCCGCCGAGCGCCAGATATCCTCTTTTGTTAGTGAATCATTTGGGTTAGGTGAGTGGTATAGTTTAAGACCGAGTATACTACCAGGGGTATGGGCAGTGGTATGGTGGGTTTGCAATGGATAGCATCTGATAGTCTTTTACAGCATTTTCTCCTTACCACCTTTCGTGGTCTTACTATGCAACCCATCCGTATATAGTAACGTACGTATGTACACTACCATATACATGCATATAATTGAACCCAGGTGACTCTCACTATCAGTGACATCAACTTGCTAATTGATATTCATCTCGCACCAGTTTGTTAACAGCGCTACTTCAATATTGACGGTGACTATTACTTAGGTACTCTCTATTAGAAGTAAATGTTTTCAACCATAAAAATCCGCTTGTAAGAGGGAATCGAGCTTCTATCCAAGCCCCGCTTGCTAGTGATAGATGTGGTCGATGTTGTACACTGTTCGTATTGTTATTTACAATCTATTTATTGTTACTGGAATTATGGCTAAATTCAGATTTCCTCTAAAGGAACAAAAAATCCAGTTACCAGAACTTATTGGTTATTCTTAGAGGATAGGTTTCTGAGGTCTTATTGTGTTTGTAATGTATTAAATATTTCAACCTTGCCCACAATACTTCCCTTGTTGCAGCACCCTGTACCGACAATAGAAATGGAAACTAATGACATCACCAAAGATATTGAATGTGATCAAGAATAGTCGACGAAGAAAACGAAAGTTCAAATTAAACATGACAACATTTTCTAAGGAATTCAACATTAGTAATCGAATTATTTCGATTCAACTATCGAATTTACCTCGAATCAGCGAAAATTTTGCCTTGTGCCACATTGAACCCTAAATGATTAAGTCCCACAATACGTAGATAATTATGATATTGGGAACTGATACTGGGTTAAAGTGATCAAAGCCAAAGACTATTAAGCACATATATAGATAGACTATTATTTTATCAACTGATACCAAAGATTTATGTAACATTTTATATTAAGATGAGAAATCAGTTAATTTGTGTGTTTTACTAGTGTCTAACTCCGCGGGTGTTTTTATGATTGATGTGGTTTAGTGAAACCTGTACAATGTTCAGCGGTCAAGGCCAGCAGACTGTACGTGATAATAAAACTATTTGTCACAGATTAGCACTTATTTTCTTTGCCATTCGTTATTTTATTTTTTATTAAAGCTCTGATGAAAGAATTCAGCAATTGTAATGCTGTCAATCATTAGGTAAGTTTAATTAGAAATGAGAAATCGATCTTACGAGAACAAGTGCACATTGTGTTGTTAAGACATTTCTATTTGTATAATTCACCTGGTCATTATATTATGAGTTTATCAAATATGTTATTAATGACGTAAGTTACGATGTGAATGATCCAGAAGCCGTCGCACGGCGCGGTGCAATGTTGGTTGCAACGCTTAACAAAGGCTTGCAGCTTTGCGAAAATCAATTAGGTCATTGCACCTCTCTTAAAACGGCCTTTATACTTCATTTTCTACTCGACGTGGCACTGGGACCTTCACCCACTTGCCGACGGTCCCCGACCCGGCGATTTCACGCTCCAGCAATGATTCGACTCGGTCTCTCAGTAATGAAATCGATTATTTAGAAACAGTTTATTTAGAAACTTATTACAATTTGCTAAACCTAAGTATAAAAATAACAAGACTATCGACATCAATATGTAGCTAAGTTACAACTAGAACATCACAGGCAGGCGCTCCTCTGTCAGCACATAGGAACCTATTGTTCATATACACACTCTTCACATTCCTTACTCCCTGCACGCGTACTTCGCGAGGTCCACACATACGACATTTTGTGTGCACTTCGTGAATAGTCTGTCTCCGGTGACGCCCATTACAATGAGAGTTGTAAGTGTGTGCGCGTGCAGTGACACAAACATGTTATCGAGTATGTAATCCGCTACGATAATAATTATTATCATAACGTTTCGTTAACAATCGTTACGAGTCACCAACTCTTCCCAATAAATAATGATTACAATTATGGCGTGTAGTGTGGCGGGTCACGCCTGGCCGGTGCTGGTCTGTTTCCTCTTCACGGTGGCGACGGCAGGGCGTGGGTCGTCTACCTGCACGTTGGTGGCTCGCACGTAGTTGTTCTGGTAGCCAGTCTCCCGCACGCGCGCGTTCGCACTCAGCTTGTCTGTCCGCTCTCGTTCGTCCGCGCGGTCTTCCTCGCCAGCCCTCTCTTTGTCCTCTACAGACTTCTCCTTGTCCTCGGCTGACCGCTCCTTATCTTCCACAGACCGCTCCTTGTCATCCGCTCGCTCCGTCTCATCCTCCTGCTCAGAATCGTCGCTCCTGTCGTCGCGAATTCGGTGACTTGGATCTTCCCGCAACCGTTCATGATCTTCCAAAAAGTATCCGCTATCGACTGGCTTTTCATGTCTTGCAACGTCTGCATCCAGTGTCGGCGGCGGGACCGTTAGTTCCATGAAAAATTGCTCCTCTTTCGAGACGGGAACTTTGTTGCCGTAATAGTCATAATCGCCAGCCGTGTAGTATTCATTCTTTACGTCTCGGGTCTTGCGGCTCTGTTTGCGACGTCGCTTGCGCTTGGCGGGGCGCTCGGTCCGGGGCGCGAGTGAACTGTCGTCGCCGTCCGCGTCGTGCTCGTATTCCCGCTCTCGCTCACGCTCGCGTTCTCGGTGCTCTCTCGGCTCTCTCTCTCGGTGCTCTCTCGGCTCTCTCTCTCGGTTGCTAAACTCTCTTTCTCTATGTTCTTCATACTCCTCCTCATCCCTGTCTGGGTGTTCTGGACGCTCTCGGTGCAACTTTCTCGGCCGTTTTTCGCGATATATAGGCGGCACTCGCACCGTTACGGTGTCGATTTGGTTTGGATTGTGTTCGGTCGGAGGCAAAACACGTGGCTTCAAAGGCCTCCTGGGATCTTCTGTTGTAGTTGTGACTTCAGTGTCATCGTCAGCTTCAGGCAGGGGAAGCGGTATTCTGTTTGGACGAGGACGCTCGCGCTGGAGGCTCTGGTGGGACTCATCACGGCGACGACCGTCATGGGCATTTTGGAGATCGAGATCTACTCGATCTCCAAAATGTACGTTTTGATAATGATTTGCAGGAAGTCTCTGGGCCTTCTGCTGAACCGGCCGTCTCTGCGGTTTTTTATTTTGCCAGAACTGATCTACAGCGTTACCGAACTGTCGCACGGCCGCCTCTCGGTCTCGGGACTCCTGCACATCCTCGTAATCATCATCGTCCAGCTGTTGTTGCGCACCGTCGTCATCATAGGCCAGGTAATCCTCATCGGCATTGTTAGCTCGTTGTGCGTCCAACTGCTTCGCGTCGACGGTATCCACTCGACGCGCTACTCCGTTTCTGACAACGAAGGCGTCGACGTACACTCGCGGCTGGCGCGGCTCTGTTTGCGGTAATTTCGCCGCGCGTGGTTCTATAGGGATCGGCACAAATTGCTCCTGGCTATTAAGTTCGGCTTGCTCATCCTCTGCGACTGCCTCAGCGGCGGGCGCCTGCGTCGCCGGGGTAACTGGGGCACGGTTAAAATTGAAGTTTAACCGGAGGTTCGAGGTGATCCTCTCAAGATTGTCGGCTTTGGGCGGTGGTGGTGGCGGCGGCGGTGGAGCACAGGGTGAGGGGGTCGTTGGGTTAGCTCGCGGCTGAGCACACGGAGGCGGTGGTGGCGGGGGCGGCGGTGGGGTTGGCTTGGGTTTCGGTCGTGGCACAGCTCTCGGTCTTGGGCACGGTGGAACTGCTTTCGGCTGCGGTGGTGGCGGCGGCGGAGGTGGTTGCACAGCTCTGCAGGGAGGAGGGCCGGCTGCCCGCGGTTGTCCACACGGCGGTGGCGGAGCTGGGGCTGGAGGCGGGGCGGGCGCGGCTCCAGCGAGTGGCGCGTCTATGCCGGGCACGGGCGGCAGCGGCGGCGGGAACTCAGCCTGCGGGGGCTTGCGCGCCACGCTGTATCCGAGCACGTCAGCCAGTCCTCTGAACACTATGTCGCCGAAGGTCCGTTTCTTCCGCACTACTTCCTCCGGGTTGCCGTCCAGTTCGATGACGGTGCCGTTCACATCGCGCAGCACGAGCGTGCCGTTCTCGTTGTCCACGACGATGGTGTCATTGCTGATGAGCGTGTCAATGGACTCGTCGGCGATGACTTGCGGTGGTTCGGCTGCGGCGACTGTTGCCAGCAGCAGCAACAGCAGCGGTAGCGCGCGGCGCATGGCGGGTGTGAGAGTGTCGCGCGGGAGGGCGGCGCGCGCGGTTTTGTCGCGACGGGACTTGCTCAAGCATCGTCATGGTCCACTGCGCACGTACACTCTGTGTCGGACATCTGATTGATATATTTAATAAACGCTAGGTACCTACACAGAGGCTAGTCATTGTTCGCACACAGTTAGTAATTAGCCCAAGCTCTAAATCATCTGATTGAACCTTTAAACATTTCTCTCCTTTTGTAACAAACTTACTTTTGTGTTTGTTTTAATGGTCCTAAAATCAATTAAGTATTTATACAGTACGGTAACGCAATCTGCTAAGTTTCAGGTTTTTTATAATATTTTCTAGTTTTGTAGATACACATTACCCAAAAAGGTTTGTTATTTGAATACTATTCAAGGTTTACTTGATTACTGGTGTGGTGTCATTTTCTGAAACGCCGAATAATGATGGTGTGAAGTAGGTAGGTGCGGTACGTTGTGTTCCAGAAGACTTGAGAAGTATATGTGATTTTTTTGCTGACTATAGGCAGGCTATTAAACATTTACTTTAGAACAAGAATAGGAATTGTAGTAGGTACCTATACTTGCTACTGCAAGCTCGAGCCAGGCAGGATGTCAGAATCCTTTACCTACTAGGAAAGGCAGCGTCTGCGAACGCTTTAGAGTAAGAAAGTAAATGTTGAAGGTTCGTTTTGCCCTTCCTCACTTCTCTTGTTCTCGATAAATGTCTAGAAGCAGCCTTGAGTAGGGACAAACAAATTCGTTGCGAAAATTATTTACGGAATTGACCTAGGTGTCAAAGTCAACTTTTATTTCAATGTGAAACATATCCATAACGGACTTACAAACAACCTAGATGAGTTAGGTTCACCTATTAGACATAGGTACGAAAAAATCTAATAACTAAAAATGCACTCTCACAAGTTTTAGCAGCCAGGCTTGCAACCACGAGAATTCAATACATATTTCCTTAAGTCACACTTAGTCCGCGTGAACGAAGCCGCGGGTACAGCTAGTTAGACATTATAAGCTGCATCTAATTAGCGTGGAGTACACAGCTGGAGAGTGGCTGGTAGCAGCTGATAAGAATATCGAGCAGCCGACGATCAACAACAACATAAGAAATCGACCGGTTTGGCGGAGTGGCTGAGCTCTTGGGTTCTTCACTGCACGTCGCTGGTTCGATTCCCGCATGGAATACCACACTGCAGAAAGCGTCTCGCGTCTGTCCAGATGCCAAATATTGGTCGCTTGTCATTGTTTAACTATTGTCTCCTAATTGACTGTTGAGCTCGTGCTATTCTGTTACAATCTCCCTCGGTGAACACCTAGGTGAAGTGAGCTATCATCCATCGCGCAGCTAGGGATTGACTAAGCAGACGTACGGATGACAGCTCACTTCACCTTGGTGTTCACCGAGGGAGATTGTAACAGAATAGACATACAGAATACACTCGCTAGAGTGATCTTTAGTATTCCAAAAGCTTCATGTAAATGTTTTCAATAGGGCTGAACAACTTCACCGTAAAAAAATATTTATCTGCTAAGTACTTAATAATAATTATTTACGCCGTTTTTTTTTTTAACGACGGGGTGTGTCTGTGGCATTGTAGCTCCCGAACGTATGAACCGATTTAGATTTTGATGTTTTTGTTTGAAAAGTGAATAGCTAGGGAACATTACGCGAAACTCGGCGCAGAGGGCGCCACTTGCACATTCCGTAAATCATAACCTCGTATTCTTGTTATATTATGTTATTAATTGTAATAACTAGGTATTTTGTGAAAATATATCAAAGTTTTAATTAATCTTACTTACCCCTACGACCATTTGAAAGTGGATTCTAGGTTATGCTCAGAATAAAATCATATTTGGATGTCTTACATGATCTGTTAACGCGTTAACGATGGCTCAGATCACATACACTTGTTTACCGTTACACACAGATTAGGTTCAGACAGTTAAAAAGATTTGTAAAGACTTGTGGCAGGAATATTTTGACGAGAGGTCGCGCACCAAAGGCATATGGTACAAGACCATACAGGCAGGACCTTTTCGTTGCCCATGGTTCCAGGAGATGGAGGCCCATAGACAATACATTGTGACACTGCTGAGACTTCGTTCCGGGCACATTCCGCACATTTAATGGGTAAAATAGATTCACCTAATTGTTCGGAATGTAACGTGATCGATGATGTTCACCATGTTTTGCTCGAATGTGTCCGGAACGAGGCGCAGCGGCGACTGGTGTTTGGAGGTAAAATTTCTTTTTTTTTTTTTTTTCGGATTGGCATCTCGCGGTCAACCTAGGAGGTTGTCGGCTGCTTAACCGGACTTTCCTGTGGTGCCTTCAAAATTATTATTTTTAGTTTAGTTAATTATTGACTTTGACTTTGAGCTGTGTGCATTATATCTGTCTCACTCACGGAGCGGAAGCACCTCCCAGCAACGGTTGGGTGATGCTTCCACTCCGTAGCTTATATATGATAAGGCTGTATAGAATAAGAAATAGAAGGTGTACCTAGTATAATAAAAACGATGGCTCAACAAAAGGTATTATTTTTGACTTTTTAAATAATCGGTTTAACGTATAGCGTTGGGGGTTTTTAAAATTTTAAATTTATTTTTTTTAAACTATGAATTGGGAATAAATAATTCCCCATGGTCCTCCTAGGTGGACTACGAAGGTGGTACATGGATTAAAAAGGGTCTATCTGTACCTATACTGAAATGCAGAATCTTGTACATTTCGCCACATCACTTATACGGTTTGCCAGCACTACACCAGTAAAAGTAACTTACAATAAAAATTTTCTGTTACGAAAGCCATGGTAAACAGAAACTCAATTAATATGTAGGTAAGTACCTACATTACGAAAACCACATGAAAAAGTGAATGTTAATATAATGGCGATTGCGGTTAGCTGCCGGCAACTGCCCTAATTGTTGGGTATCGGCCCGGGTCAATGAGACGGTGTGATACGGTGAGATATCACTGTAGTACTCACTTCTTAGAGAGCGTTCGAGAAATACCAGCAGCACACGTCCGTCTTGTAGCTTCAGTAAACATAATATCGTGCCTGTAAACCTCAAGAGGGTAAGCAGAGCTATACGTCACACTAGCAGCTCATCGTTTATGTACAGTCCGCAAAAGAGATAGGTATGCAGGTCATCAGAAATGGTTGAAGTTTACTTAGAAACCGATGGATCTTTTCGAAGAGTTTCTAAGTATACTTTAACTATATCTGCCTACCAATCTCTTTTGCTGACTCCAGTTATGTACCTAACAGTTACATAACTGGAGTACCTAACAAGTTAACGTGACGGGGTGGTAAACAGTAGGTATTAGTTAATAACTGCTTAGTGATCGCAATATTTTGAAATTCAGTAGTAGTAAATAATATCAAGGGGGGACACCCCTTGATATTATTTACATCATAATTATGTACTTACGTAGGTACTGCACTTAATATACTTACATAATAATAGAGCACTTTGTGGGACTCCGGGAGTACAAAGGCAGAGGGTGGCCTTTTCTATCACACCGCGACATTTTATGTTAACATTCTACGTCGAAATGGGCCACTGGGTCAAGGGAAGACGACGTGATCCATTACCTAAGTGTATAAGACTATCCGGACACCAGTTTAGCAAGGTAAGGTGGTATAGACTCTGGTAGATAAAAGCCTTCTTATTAAATCTTACATCAATGTTACGAAAGACTATTTAAAATAAAGAAGCTCGCTGAAAAGAGTCAATAAAATGGGGTGTTGTCATTGTCGCAGTGATTTACAACATGTTATGCAACTGCATTGCAGATGAATCATCGGACTTTGGTTAAATAAATTATTACGTACCTACTATGAAACATTTCCAGCCAATGACATATGTCTAATAGGGTGAGATTTTCCTCCAATCGCACCGATGTCTTATTTACGTAAGCAGTAACTATAGGTACAATAAGTCTGGACATACCTACTCTAAACCACAAGATCCTTGAGAACCTTTAATATTGGTCTGAGCCTTTAATTTAAGATATCTTGAACTATGTGGTCGATGCGAGACGCCGCATTTGGCAAGCGGGTCAAGGTACCTCGCGGTCGCTAATTCACCATATACCTAGGTACCTATTTACTTGCAGATAAATTTGTTATTTAAGTACCTACCTACTTAATATAAACCTTTTAGTATTGGTAGGAACACATATTAACTATAATAAACTTACCTCTAATTCAATTCATTGGTGAATATCCGCGGGCCTTGCCAGTAAATGTCATACAAATAAATTTAAAACATTAAATAATGTCTGACATTACGCATCAATAAAGAAATAAACTACCCTTAATGAAACCAAGTTACCTCTTTACATAAAAATAGTAAGCGCCTGTATTAATATTACCGGCACTTAAAGTACAATCACTTTGCTATTAGAATCGCCTCAGGTGCTATTATAAAATTGCAAAACGAAGCGAACACAGAAATTAGCTTTGAGTTTATTGGCAGGCGTAATATTTTATTTATTTCAAAACTCTTAAGTTCCATTTTATCACAAAAAGTCTGCCTCGTGACCGTCAATGTCAGACAAAAACGGTATCAATAGCAATCCTATTAGAGGAGGCGCGGACGAGAATTGGATCATTCACCCCACGATGATTGACCATATATAATTGGGTTAGTGCTAAACCTATAGATGACAGCTTGATAGAGATTAGGGCGACGATTGATTAGAAGCCCAACCTTTCAAACTGGCTTACAGCGGCACACTTAGGCTGTTCTCATTTATACCTAGCTCGTCTCGAAAAGAGATGAAGAAAGAGGTGACTATTGCATCAATAATATCCCTGGGATCAGCTCCAGCTAGCTCATCTTTAGGTAATGTATAGTTATGGTCCATGTACCTACAATCATATAAATGAAATTATTGAGATGTGTAAGGGCACCTATTCTGCGTCCTGCGTTTGTTTTCATGGTCAAGCCTGAAGAAGGCCAAGCGACACTGACTTACAAACCTTAACTCATAACAGTAGTCTCGTCAGCACCACACGGCACACAGTTACCGTGATATGACGCTTGCAGTAATAATAATTGAATGCGATCGGAACAGGCGCGTAGTGGCGATCGTCACGCGCCGGTAATTGGATTTTGGCGTGTACCGTCAGCTCGGCAGTAAACTGGGGGTACCGTTTGGCAGATTAACGAGCAACTGTCCATACTCGGCATGATTCAAATGAGAACATACCAATAAATATGTAAGTATATTATTTCTCTTTATCGAGGAAATGTTGACTCAGAAACCTAAAAGTTCCTTCCTGTATACCAAAGGATTTCCTCTGGTAAAAATATATTTCCATCCACAGGCTCTCTAGTCGTACCGGTCGGGGTTTGACTGTTTTTAATTGGGATATCAATCAAAATGTAGGTATTTCTTTAATCTTTAGTGTTTGTTTATGGTTAGCTATAGGTACCTTAATATACACCGAAAGGCTATTTCTACGCTGAAAGATTATTTCGATGGGGCGATGAACTTAAAAGACAGACTTATTTGCTTTGACAATGCGCCTAGGCTTGATAAACGTCGTGTCGGATAAACGTCTAACGTATGGTATAAATACGTTCAAACAGACAGATTTGTAAAGGCGCTTATTCTTGGGAAACCTAACATTTCAGATTTGAAATAGCATGTTACTACTCGGATCAGAGAAGAAGACAGCAGACGAAGATCTTTTCTGGTTTTACAAGAATACAGATTGCTTTTACAGAAGATTAAAATTGAAAGATAAAATAAATTATGATAACATAAACTTAACTAAAAATCTTCTAGACAGGTAGGTAGTCAAATAATGTCTAGTAAATGTGACATTGTGGAACCGTCGATCGCTGAAGGTAGTTAGAACCCTAGAGCCGCTGAGGGTGCTCTCATCGGCCATTGTACGAACATCGTTGTTCCCCTAAGTCCCAGCTTGTCAGACTGAAACCCGTCCTCAAGAAAAGCTGGAACAAGTCTGTCCCAGAGCATATCTTGGGGGAGGCTTTCATTTGTAATAATAACACTAGATGTCTAATAAGTAGTCACTTACACACACCTAGTGTTATTAGTCCAAATATAACAATAATTAGCAAATAAATTGCATGTTAATGTCGCAATTCCTCAACAGTGATGTGTTCGCACATAGTACGCGCATTGTAGACGTCTTCCGTGTGAACCAGAGACACTTCCGCGCGGTAATTATAATTAATTTATTACGTTTACGTAACTTGACGTCGATTGTTACTGTCATTGTTTTGGCTAAATAGATGATTGTTTGTATTGTATCATGCATTGCCACCTTTTCGTTGTACGTAAATTCAAACACTCGATCTTTGATGCAGTGCCGCAGTGGCGTCCGAGGCATAAATATTGATATAATAATAATAATACCAGCCTATAAATTGTCCACTGCAGAGCACAGGTCTCTTCTCATATACAGAAGGCACGAGCATTGATCACCACGTGCGCTCAAGGCGGATTGGCGATTTCAGACTTATATCAAATTATAAGTCCAGGTTTTCTCACGATGTTTTCCTTCACCGATGTCAATGATGTCCAAGATAAATTTAAAAACTACATATGAGTTGAAAATGTCACATTGGTACTTGCTCGGTTTCGAACCCACAACCTCATGCATGAGAGGCGGGTGCCTTAACCATTAGGCCATCACGACACTGATAGATTAAAAACTGATAGACTTTTTATATCTGATACATGACGTGAAACAGGAAAAGACGATCCCTGACAATTTATGGCGTGCCTCCACCTAGGTAGACTTCCTACCTGATCAATAATATTTTACCATAGGTACCTGCCGCCTGGTATTTTCTAAACACTAGCAACTTTTAATTTACCAGTAACTTTCAAGATTGATTTATCTTGAAGTAGGTAATTAGGTAGGTATCAACTTAAATAAATTGCATAAACTTAGTAGGTAGGATGTAATTAAAATAATATTTTGATACCTACTTAGATATATAACGGACCAACAGTAAAAAGTTAATGAGTTACAAGTTCCTTTATTAGCCAATCTTACAGTGACGTACGTAAGTACTTACATACAGCATGATGAAGTTAGTTGTTCCTAAAATATTAACAGACGGTTAAACAATAACGACCAATTTAGCCGACGACCCCAACTTTATAATATCTCATCGATAGAGTTGGTTACACTGGTCATAATTTAGCAGCAACATTACCTACACGACTCTATATTTGAAGGAACAAGCCCGCCACACTACTTATTCCCAAACCACTGCAAGTTCTGAAACCCAGAATCAACGTGGCGACCCCCAGAAAAGCAATGAAGCTCGACGAGTCCCGGAGAAACAATTCAATTGTCTTGGATGCCGCTACGAAATGTATCAGAAAAGAACAGCAGAGGATTAAGCAAAAACATATTATCCATTTCCTTCTAAGTATATCAAGCGCGAGACAGAACAGAACTGAGTCAATAGACATAAAGGGACGTTAAGAACTGGGAGAAGCCCACGGATTACAATTAACGTAATGAATGAATCTAAAATACCGAAAACAACACCGATCTATTTGTTACCGAAAACAGGCATGGCAGAAACCATAGATATCGTGGCAGAAAGGCTGAAGTGCGCGTGAACGTGTTTAAGGAAGTGTCTAGATGTGCTTTATAGCCTTTTTATTGTCGTATTCGTCAGATGTGTGTATGAAATGAAAGCAGACATAACGTATTTAGCACCAACCGTCGCCGCGCGTTGCCGACGGATGCAGACAAACAGTCGAACAGATTTGACTACATCCAAAAAGGCAAAATAGATAGGTAAACAATTCTTGTTTTACTTTTTGTACCTAGTATAAAGTTATATCAATTTAAAGTGATTATCACAAAGATGATAACACCGAGAAATCATAAAATAATAATGAGGAAGCCTAGGTTCTATAGGTCAAACAACTTAACCGAATAAAATGTATACAAAACTTAAAAATAAATAAAAAATAAATTAAGTACCTACAATGGAGGGTTCACAGGGCATCGAAAAACTCGTCCGCATCGCTCTCAATGGGTCAAGTGCGCAAAAGGCTAGCAGCATTGCCATTCTATAGGTTTATAAATAATCCCATCAACATTCAAATTGATTGATTTTCTTCTTTCTCTCTCAGTCAGAGGATCATTCATTTAAATCCGCCAGAGAAAGTAAGATGGATCAGCATTAGTCATTAGCGATTACAATAAGCGATGGATGATCAGCGGGTTGTTTGGATGAGAGACAGATGATCATGGATGATTGCTTCCTGACGCGAGTGCGGCGTGAGATAGGCGGAAGTAACATAGTTGATGGATGTTGAATAGTTGAGCTAACTCGTTCACTATCCATTCGTGTTCGGGCCTGTAGGTCGATTCTGTAAAATTCAAACAACAACTCGCTTCTCACATTGCTTTTCACTCTCACTTCGCATAAGGTTCAAAATGACCTTGATATATTTTACACTTTGAGTCGGGTTCGAGTGCGAAGTCAGCGTCGAAGTGACGGGGAAATTACCTTACAGAATGCCACTTCTTACGTCATCTCATACTGTGTCAATTTAGTTCATCTCGCTGACACGCTCGCAAGGGTGGCGCTAGTGTAAATTCGAATTATAAACCGAGTTTTTAGAATGCCAATCAAGAAATTCACAGCGGATTCAGCTATTCGAAGTTTAGAATGAGTTCTTACAGAATCATACCCCAGCACGCATAGCATGACCACGCTATGTCTACGGAAGAACAGACATACTGACAGGAAGAATAGACAAAATGTACTGACTTGTCTATTCTTGCTGTCAGTATGTCTATTCTTCCGTAGACATAGCGTGGTCATGCTACGCGTGCTGGTCTATGTTGTAACTTATAGAAGAACTGTTTTAGATTATAATGTAGTCAAACGTTCAGCAGACGCTGAAGAGAATTCTCTTGCGATGTTGTTGTTGCGCTTGCGTCATACCAATAAAATATAAGTATTACGTGAAGTGAAAGATATCGATAACGCGGCGCCAAGGACCATTTATAAAGTTTATAAATAATCCTGACGGCGACTGCATAATATTTAACTTTGAGAAAGTGTTCGATTTAAAAAATACAAGACTGTCTTATCCACCGTTTCATCGAACTAACCGACAAATTGTAGAAGTCCGGTATTCTCTTAACATTTTCCAAAAACAAGGTGCATTTTCATATAGCCGTGTATCCTGGCCGAATTCTCTTGCTGCAAATTCCTCTGCCTCCGTTTTACATAACTGTATCGACGAGATGCCGTGATCAGCATTACTTTAGTACGTATTTATTTCGCAAGTTGACGTTCACCGTTGTCGGTCAACATCTCTCTATTATTTTATATTTATAGGTATGAGTCTGCATTGCATGTCTTACAGTTAACAAGTCTCCAAATCGGTCCATTGTATTTTAAAATGCTTTGCAATTGGTTTGTTGGCAATCTTTGGTTAATTTCAAGCGTTTTATTCGTTAGTGGTGTGTCCTGTACACAATTTACTTGATCGTTTGTATTGCTACACCCATCTGATAGATTTATTTTGACACATTCAAGTGAGTAATGTCCAAATGTTCATGGACGTTGGATGTCGAATCATTTAGAATCTTTAATACTTGTAGATAATGCTGGAATTTCGAGGGCCTTTTTTTATTTAGTTTTTCGCATATTATGTATGTCATATATACCTGCTGCACACAGACTTTATTTTCGTCCGGAGGATGCAAGTCTTCTGTTGTTACGTGCTACTTTATGGTCTTACATACTCTCTATCAGTGAGATTTGAGCTTGCAGTTTACGGTTACCATCTCTATTTATTCAAATGATATAAATTCTTGCAAGTTTTAAGCAGAAGGTGGCACTAGAAGTCTCATTTGTGGAATCTTTAGAATTTCCGGTTATTCAGAAATCTGTGAAAAGAAACAAGTACAGAGGTCAGTGCATCAAGCTAAAACCATCTGTCAAATTTCTTTGATATATTTTCAACTTTATTCCAAAAAATAAGGTTCGTATTCATTTGGGAATAATTGATAGTTTGGTATGGCTGGATGTGCTGGCCTAACTATAATTTCCTGGATCGTCATCATCATAGAAAGTGTTCGCTGGCATCACAGGGACTATTAGCGCCGCACTTCTTCAGGTCACTTTCACAACAAACTTAATCAATTACCCATTATACCTCGACTTCGAGGAAACCGAAATCTCTCAAATCGCTTTGCAGAAATCAACACTAAATATTTGCGGAGCTGCATTCGACTAAAATATTATCGTGATGACTTTACTTTCAGGTTTTTCACCAATGTGTTTGGTATTGGTTTGTACCTAATTGGTAAACATAAATTAATACAACATTTTGTAAGTACAAATGTTGTATTATTTTATGTATATTCTTGATGTATGTACCTATATGTCGCAACTTTCAAAATTATGTAATTGTTAATACCTTTCACTCGTACAGACCTACTGTTACTGATAAAATAAAGTCATCATCGTCAGCTGAAAGACGTCCACTGTTGAACAAACAAGCGGGAAAGCATTGTTTAACTACTATTCCAAACAAGTAATAATTAAGTAGCTGCTTATTTCAGCAAATAGTATAATATAATAATATAATATGTGGGGACATTTTCACACACGGCCATCTGACCCCAAACTAGGGAGACCCTGTACTATGGGTGTCAGACAGCTGATATACATACACAAATACATTTTTTTTTTGTAAATACATACATATATAGATAAACAACACCCAGACACAAGGCAAACAGAAGTGCTCATCACACAAATGTTTACCCTGGGCGGGAATCGAACCCGCAACACGCTGCGCAGCAGTCGATCGCTCAGCCACTGCGCCAACCGTGTCGTATAGCTACAGGCTACTGTGACATTTTGATATGGAACATTAAAAAAAAAACAAGTTAAGTTAGTTAGGTAGGTAGATAATGAAATAACTAATTTACAAGAATCGATTAGTTGCATCGAATGCAGCTGCATAGCTGCGACGAGTCTACTCTTGACACCTCAGACGCGTCGGTGACTATAATCTCAGAGTCGGACGCAACAATATTAAAGGATTGCTGTTTATTAATTTGTCTGTATACTTCTTATGTTTGTAATGCTTTATTGAATCTTCGGAGAATCAGAAAGATACATCTTTGAAGTTCTTTAGGATACCAAGAAACAGATAGGTAGGTATAGTTAGTGTTCTAAAGAAAGCATTTTAAGCATGCACTAAACACCGCGGTGTAACGTCCGAAATACAAAGACATAAACAAACAGAAGAAAACGGAGAAGAGGAAAAAAATTGGTAGAGAGGTACCTACTTAGTATGATTAAGGTCAGATAAATAGTGAAGGGCAAAATTTGAAGCTGCTAAGCTGCTACAAAGGGTAATATGGGAATCCTGTGTAGGTAGCTCAACCAAAATACCAAACATAGGTACTCCAGGCTCCTCGTTTAACATTCTACCAGCCATGTAGTGTAACGGCAACACACATCACAATCGAATAAGGCCAGCAGCTCGCCATGCGCCCGCGCCGGGCCTGGTCACGGATTCCATCGCCGAGCGTCTAGAGCGCAGCACGATAATACCTATAGCGTTTGTAAAGCTCACTCAATTGCTTAATGCGTATCTACGAAAACAATTGTTCGGCTTCACAATGCAATGGCACAAGCTGCAGAGACTTTGGTGTACATTGCTGCTTTTTATAAAAGAGGAAGTTAAGTAAGTTCTTTGTAATCTATCAATGTACGTCATTATTTGTTTATTTTGTGATCAAATGTATGAAAAGACAATTACCAAAACAAGCCTAATATAATACAAAAGCATTTTTTAAATAAGACAACCTTTATTTCTGTTTGTTGTTTTGTATTGCCACCGACTTCCGAAAATATAGCTATTTTTTACCTTATAGTAAAGTTACAACCTAATTGAGAACCTCTTAAGTTGGTTAAAAATGAGCTAAGTAAACAGAAACTAAGTATCCAACTTTAGATTTTATTAAATGGAAAACTACTTTTAAAGCTACCTGATTACCTAATTTCATCGTTCTCGTTGGTAACCTAAATGGGCCATGGTATAAACCACTCATTCCCATCTCCCTGTCCAATACATCAATATACAGTTTACTAAGTTTGTGGTCTATGATGGTATTCATTAGGAGGAGGAAAACCGTTCTACATGTACCTGATTGTACCTACGTAGATAAGATAACTCGTGGTCTATTATAATGATAACTGTGGGTGGTACTGCCGGCCGCGTAGCTAATCCGATATCTTTTTGCACGATATTTTCCAATAGGCATGACTCTTACGAACGTACCTAATTACATTACAGTTGCTTTTACAATACATCGGTAAATTCAAAGCTTCGGAAATGCAGGGAGCGACTATTTCAGCAGGCTGTGTCGTTATTTCGCGATGTTATGCAAGCATACAGTTAGCAGTCCTTGATGTCAAACGCATAATAAAAAATGTCACCTAATTTGTGATTGGTTTGAAAAGATATAATCAATCAGTAATTAATAATGTATGTTACGGACGATACTTAAAGGATTATAATTTCAGTGAGATAGTCAATAAAGATTCCATTATTGTACTGCGCACTAATTGTGAGGAACTAATGAGAATTCTTTCCATGTCGGATACTTTCTGCTGTTGTGATTAAACAGGTGTGCCTTCAAGGAAGTAGCAGACATACCTCTGAAGAAAGCTCTGTGACTAAATAGTACAAATACTGAACATATAGGTATACAGTATTGAGAACACCTCGCTCAGGTAAACAATGTGTAATGTCTGTTTGTTTGTTCACTGACTCACCGCACTGCCAGACATCACAAATATGCAGTTCACAAAATAGACAATTTTAGAAGTAATACTCTACAGAATTCTTTAGATAGATCTCACTGTGGTGGGTCATAGAAATAACGGGTGGCGCAAAAGTAAAGACCCTATTTGGTTCAGCTATAACATTTTTTCTAAATTAGAAAACTAGATTTAGATTTTTTTAAATGTATATTTGTGCCATTAAATTTCGTACCATTAGGATTTAAAGATGATGTCTTTTAAATGGTGACCTCCAGAGTTGATACACATTTGAGTCCTTCAAAATTGGTTATGAGTGACGAAGCGCATTTCCATCTCTCAGGGCATGTCAATAAGCAGAATACTCGGTTCTGGGGCACTGATAATCCGCGCATTATTCAAGAAACACCTCTACACCCACTAAAAGTTACTGTATGGTGTGGCATCTGTGTTGACAGAGTGATCGGACCCTATTTTTTCGAAGACGCTGGAGGCAATGCGATTACTGTCACTGGAGAACGCTACAGAACCATGTTACGTGAGTTTTTGATACCCAGTTTGGACGAATTGGGGCTGGAGCACATCTGGTTTCAACAAGACGGCGCTACGGCACACACAGCGCGCGACACTATGGACTTAGTGAGGGACGCTTTTCCAGGCCGAGTTATCTCTCGTTTTGGCGATTTGCCTTGGCCTGCAAGATCACCCGATCTGACCAGTCCAGACTTCTTTCTTTGGGGTTTTTTGAAATCTCGGGTGTATGTGAACAAGCCACAGACTCTCGCAGCTCTAAAAGAAAACATTCGTCAAGAAATAACGAACATATCGCAGGAAGTGTTACGGCAAGTTATGCAAAATGTCATAAATAGGGCTCAAATGTGTATCAACTCTGGAGGTCACCATTTAAAAGACATCATCTTTAAATCCTAATGGTACGAAATTTAATGGCACAAATATACATTTAAAAAAATCTAAATCTAGTTTTCTAATTTAGAAAAAATGTTATAGCTGAACCAAATAGGGTCTTTACTTTTGCGCCACCCAGTATTTATCACAAGCTGGAATAACGATCTCACGAACAAGCGACAGTGGTATTGAGCTGATATGATGAAGCAGCTTGTTTCAAATATGATATACGGAACACCATCAATTGACATTGACATTTAGAGTAGCAGCTCCACGAGGTAGACATAACAGAGCGAAGTAACTTTAATTGGTTTTGGAGAGGATTCTAAGGCTTCTGCACTTTCTTATGGTTTGTGTACGTCCACAATAATATTACCATATGTAATGATAATGACTATCACAGAACTATACATATAAAATTGGACGCGGTGTGACTCATCCGAGCAGAGAAAAGCCACTCATTAATATTTAGTAAGAATTCGTAATAGGTATAATTATGATTATAAAAGTAAATAGAAATACAATAAATGTGATACATACAAAGTACGCACTTTCGATTATTTAGCACTTGCGTCTGGAGAAAGTAGATGTTATGATGTAGACCACCTACGAGACGAGATGTGGAACGAAAAACGATGACGTTAAAAGTGGACAGACGAATTGATTTAGTTTTATTTTGATTTCTCCCAAAGATATTTAGTCATAACCTTTACAACTCTTATAAAAATCTTTTGGTCTCTAAAGTGGTAAACATGGGACAACAAATGTATATTAAATGACAATGAGTAAGATTTACGTTTACACAAGTGTTTGTTATCATATTACACGGTACACGCCGGTATGTTAGCGAAGCATTCGTTGGGGTTTATGACAATTTAGCATAGCTTCAACTGTTTCTGTGGAGGCACTGTCTGGCACCCGTTTATACAGCAAGGTATCCAGGACAGGCAGGACAACTACACATTGCACTATGTGATCCCCAGCCAAAATCATTAAATTCTTTATCTAGCTTGATTCTTGATAGTTGACTGGACGATTGGCGTTCCTTAGATTCGTCTATTTACTATCGATCGAGTTGATGGTTTGCAACTTACATTAAACCGAGAAGGCGAGAAAGGAGATTATCCTTTAATCAGCTTATTGCCTTCACATTTTTGGTGCACTATTGATAACATTGATGGGCTGATAACGTATCAATATAAAACATGTTTCTAATTAGTACTTGCGTCAGCAGCTAATGTAATCTTGTTATCACTTTGTTCTGATGCGGAATCACGAAGCGTATTATAAATATGTACTTAAATAAATTAATTTCCTACCCAGAATTAAGTAGGTACATAAAATATAGTATTTACAACCCTAACTAACATAATGAGCGGCAGATGCCACCTGTACAAAGAGATGAGTCGATGCGCGGGCGCCGTCGCCACGTGACGCGTATTCACGTCGTTAGCGGGAACATCCGATAGTATAAACTTTCTCTTATTTTGTATTTTTGTTAGTTCCTGATGACATTGCCTTCATGTATAATCAATAATACTTTACTGATTCGCTATAATTTTTGTCTGCACCAGGGCGTGTCAACTTTATGTATCTGCTGACTTGGTCGACACGAATGTTCGTGATTGAAACTTTATTGGCAGGTGTAAAGTGACTTCTTTAAAGGTACAAGTGAAGTAAGAAGACAGAACTAGGCTTGTGTGAATACCAATTGAAGGTGACAACGACTTGATACATTTCTAATAGGTGAGCAGTGTTGGGGACTTTGTTTTGCTAAAACTTCGAACACATAATGACTGTCTTGTTCCTCCTCTGATTGCTCCGTATACCTCATACCCATAGTTACGTGGCAGTGAGTGTCCGTCTCTGTCGAGACCGTATCGTCTAGTCCGGCACAAGATGTTACTAAAATTGTTGTTCACTTTTATTTTATTTTTCTTTTCTATGTAATACATGGTTGACTGACCTGCCCATGTATCATTACTGAAGACTCAGAAATATGAATGCATCAGTGTAATTGCTACTCCACTAGGGAGTGGAATCTGTTTCTCCTTAACACAGATTACTTTGTGATCTAGCTAGGAGAACAGGGCTTCACCCAACAATTTGTGTGTACAATATGTTCTTAGTTTTGTTTTTAATAGGTACGATACTTCCTAAGCACTTAATGTACTACAAATAACCTTGTTTTATCAATAAATTATGATTACTATTATATTACTAATCTATCCACAATTCCCATCCAAAGTATGAGCATTACTTTAGTTTATTCTAGTTGACCTGCATGACATGGTTTTGACCTACCAGACGCGGCGTGAGCCTGTTCTGAACGATTAATCAATTCAAAATAATGATCTATAACTTCTGTAGCAATTTGTCAGTTGCCGTTTCTGAAACTATCGGGGGAATCTATATCGTAACTACACAGCTCTGCAACATGTTAGATGTAAACATCGTTGGTACATGTAGAGATGGTTGCTAAAGATAGAGTCGGATAGAGTAATCATTCTTTCATCGCATGGCTATCGGATAATGTAGGACAGGTATAGACTGGCCAACAAGAGTTTTTTCTAAACATCTCATGCAAAAAACTTAGGGTAAGCTTGCAACGTAAAGCTAAAGCGTGGGCGCGTTATGAGATAAAAACGAAATCGATTGCCAAATGAGAAATTACATTTAACATCTACATTAACCTACTTTTCATCTCAGGACTTGAGACTACGATCATTCAAAGCTAATATTATAAGTCCTAAAATTCAATGTTTTCCTATTTATTGACGGAAGGCCTAATTTCCAGCCGTACGTAATCCTATTGTTCTATTTCTACAGTAGTCGTCAAGGCTCGTCATCCCTTCGTACTTCCCTCAGCTGTTACTGTTACTAGCATCCTCCAGACATGCGGCGTGTACGTACAAAAGCGCCGTCTGTTAGCCGATGGTTTTCTTGTCGCCGAGGCCCGCTGCGACGACCCCGTACGTCCCCTCCCCGACCCTTGCTCGTGCCAGCCCGTGCCGCTGAACCTGTAGCTTTAAATTCGTCCCTAAATAATAGAAATCCGATCCAGCCTGTCCCTTTGATGTCCTCCCCCAGCGACGCCCTAAGCCTTAGCGTGTAGTCGCTTAGTTTGTAAGCTTTTTGCCCTGGCTGGAGGCCCTAAAATATATAATAATTTTAAAGGGACCACAGGAAAGTCCGGAGCAGTCGAGAACCTCCTAGGTTGGCCAGCGAGATACCGTTCCGAAAAAAAAAAGATGGTATCACAGCGGCAGCTCATGCGTCGACAGCGCAGCGTCACAACGCATTTTGCATGTCGACTACATTGCGATACTTGACAGGGTTGTCACGTGAATGGTACGTAGAATAATATGGTCTGGTCTTTAATCAGCTTGTGGTGCACTGCTGGATATACCTAACCCTCTCTGAAGTTGCGCTACAACGACACTCGGTTCACCGTCTGCGCATTCAGGCGTGGACTTGGTTGCTTATAATAAATGATCATCAAGTTTTT
Source organism: Charanyca ferruginea (assembly GCA_947361185.1). NCBI lineage: Eukaryota > Metazoa > Arthropoda > Insecta > Lepidoptera > Noctuidae > Charanyca > Charanyca ferruginea. The sequence continues at coordinate 38,041,483 of OX376055.1, forward strand.
TTATTATGTTGGGTACTCATTCGTTATTGTGTTTAATAACTATGTATGAATCAGTCATCACTTCAAGAATTAAGAGATTAGTTTTAGGGATGGATTAGAAATTGCGGTCATTTTCTTCAATACAATATTATAACTGCAAAGTCATTATGGTAATGATACTTACCCTTTTACAACTTATCATGATAGGCAAAGTTCCTGGAAAGCACTGTCGGTCGCAGGAGGAAGTTTGGGCGAAGGAACCTACGAGAGTGGACTGGTATCTCGAGTGCCGTGCAACTATTCCACCTCGCGAAAGAAAAGGAAATGTAAGCAGACTTAACTGCCAGGCTTCGGAGTAGCAATAGAAGAAGAAGAACGGTACTTAAGTATTAAGAATCTTAAAATATTAAAGAGATCACAGCCCGTGGTGTGTTGGTAACGGAACTAACGTGTTGCACACGCGCGCAATTACACGCTCGGGCGCGTGTTCGTGCTTGCACTTGAACCTCACTGATTGTGTGTAGGGACTGCGCCAGTAGAGCCTCTTCAACCTTCCCTCATTCATCATCAACATTCATGAACCTGAATTCTTAAGGTTCGCGACAGTCGTAAATTGGTCTTCAAACAACCAAGTAACGTGATATTGCTAATATTTGACTATGTTAAATTATTATGTTGATGTGCGGCAAAATTCGCTTCACACAAATTTCACAAATATCCGAGACAAAGGTAAGTGCCAAACGTAGATGTAAGGTAGAGAAGGGATTGCATGATGATGATGCAGATCTAGCCGATTTTGGTCACAGCGACTACATATACTTATAATATTGCGAATAACCACGATATTGTCTGTAAAAAAAAAAATATTTTTAGAAGACAATATTTATTTTTTGTTAGCGATGTGATACATTTCACAAGAACTTCCCACTGCGTCGTAATGGCATCTGGTATTGAATCGTGACTCGGCGGGGATCATCTTCAATGGATCATTTAATTACTATTCTACCAGTTTTTATTCGAATATCTTGATCAAATTACCAGCACTTATATCTAGTGTACTGGAGAAGCCAATCATTCTCTGCGAGAATGTTAATTGTCGATATCTTAGTTAACTTTTCTCGAAACAATTGTTTAGTTAGCAGTACTGTTGGTTCCGGTTATAGACCTTACAGTTTCGCTTCAATAGATTCAATGCTTAATTACATTCTTACTGCGTTTATTGTCTGTTGTGTTGACTCTAAAAATTGTGACCTTTGTTCAATCTGTATTTATTTATAGTTCAAGATTACAGGTCGCCAAACCCCATGTCGTTAAAGCGTGGTTGAAATTTTGAAAATTGAGGTATATTTTGTTTAGAATGTATGCGTACCAGCTAGTTTGTACATGCTCGGTCATTTGTCACGTATCAGGTACCTAATTAAACTACTACTAACTAGTAGTAGTTTAATTATGTAACAGATAACGATCAAAATAACAGTACTCCTAAAAATATGGGATTAAGGCATTTTTTATTAAAATACCTATTTCACCCACGCCCACGCCCTGCGCACTTACTATGTTGATTCGTCAACATTGTAAGGAGATCGTTTAGTGGATACAGGCACCTAAACCGATCAGATGAAGCGAGATATATCAGATGGTACAGATTGGAACAGATTGCTCTGCTATACTCCGCCACTTAGGTAAATTACTAAAGCAGCAGATTCGCAACTTAATCATAAACTTCCAACTGAAGGTGCGACAGAACAGCGCTCAAGCCAGAGGATCGTTTTACCCAACTGCGCTAGATCCACTGGAAGATATCAATAGCGCACTACGGTTAAAACTATACAACGATCTGTACATACAGCTGATAGATATTTTATCTATACATATACATCTGTATACAGTAGAAGATTTTAGAGGGGCCGCCGAAATTCAATATCCTCACAATTATTGTAATTTTCCGCTCAATAATATAATCAAAAAGTCAGGCACATATCTATCTATGTTAGGGGGATTTGGTTTCTGCACTTAGTCCTTAAAATGGACCATTGTACGTGAGCCATGGCGACCGTTATTCCAACCAGCCCGCCTCCTTCCAAAAGCAGATCAGTCTTCCCAGTCTTCTCAGGGCATCCACCAGGGAATTTGGTGTTCCAAGGTCGGGCACATATCCGGATTATAATCATTATAATTGTCTAAACGCATATTTGTCCCTGCCGCATTTTAGTTTTTTATTACCATATCATTACGAGTAGATACTGGACTGCAAATTGCAAAAAACGTAAAAATATTTGAATTTTGCGTGTCACTCTATTGCTTTCCCCTTTAAACTGTATAAATTTTGCATACTTCAATATTTCATCCCAGAATGTGGTGGCTTGTGGCAGTTGTGGCGACACACGATAGAAACGGTACTTACAACAAAGCTGATGCTGTTTCTTTATGATCCAGCAAGAGCAACCACCAATTTATTATTCTTATGTCTTATAAGTAGGCTTCTAATTACCCAATGACCTTTGATCATAACTGAGTAGGAATCTTTGAAGACAATAGTACATAGTACCCTAACCACCGCTTAATGTATTTTCAGCTTGATGTTTAATATTCATGTGAGACTGCGTTATGTCATATTAGGTAATATGTAATAAGGTTCATATTCATAAATTAAAACATTTTTGTTCTATGGTAATTGTAATATTGTATTAAGTTTCTGGTCTTTTAAGTCTAAAATTGTATTTATTTATAATCGTTTCAGTTGCTTTGTACCTGAAAATACTTGTAGCAGAGGATCACGAAAACACACTACATATATTTGTAAAATTTTGCTATTGTCGATTATTTATTGTTAATTAAAACAATAACACCAATTACATTAATTAACAAAGTTACGGTATACAACAATTTTTAAAACTAATATATAATGGAGGACATCCTAGCATACTTCCTCTCACAAAACATCAGACATACACGCATAATTTCTACTCCATTCATCAGCAAATAGCTATATTATAATGACGTGGGGCGTCCATGATGTAACCTACTCGATAGCCATCACTGAGGAGTCGGCACTGGTATCAATTAGCCGCAAGCTGTGAAGCGGCCCCTGCTCATTAGCTATGAGACACGACGAGTGCTGCACGTGGGAACTAGGTGACATTGACACCACATGAGTTCAATTCAATTCAATTCAATTCAAATTTATTTAGGAACAATTCATATTGTGTTTGAAATCAAAAAATATCATAATAAATCACAATCATAAAATTAACATATTCAACAATAAATTACTTATAGAAAATAATACAACAATAAAATAAAATAAAATTCAATTCAATTTATGAAGTTAATACCATTAAAAATTCAATACTATTACACCAAAATATAAAAAATAAAACATTAATAATATAGCAATATTACCCAGTCTCACATTAATTGATACATAAGAAAATAAATAAAAAATAGTAAAGCTAGTAAAATCAGTGTGATCAACTTCAAATCGCTGCCATAGATTATTATGATCTAATTACGTAGATGAATAAGTGACAGTAGTGTAGGCAGGTGCGTATAATGTTACCACAAACGAAAATTCATGGAAATCCTTCAACCTACAAAAAATTAATGTACTTGTAGTTGTAGATGATGCCAATCTTCAGTGCCTGTGTGACGTCATTGCGCACCTTGTCGTCCAGCTACTGTCTAATAGCGCTCACTGTGCACAGGCAGCGGTCTTACCCTAGAGGTATGGCCGATCCGTATGGCAGGTAGTTCAACCCTCGTAGGCGTTCCTGACAATGCATAACTCTCATTTGATTAAGAAATACACAGTGAGGTATATTAAGTATTCGTAAAGTTTCGAAAAAGATAAAGGAAACAATTTAAATTACTATATTTTACATAAGAAGCCGTAACGGCCTCCAACGGTCATACAGTTCGTCCACCATTCGTTGAAAAGTGAAACCAATTCACTTGCACTGGACGCACTGAATACGCAACTCACACGCATGATAGTCGAACGAATTAAAATGCACACCAATAACATTCAGTACGGCACACAACAAGGACTTCTTAAAGCAATCGTATAACCAAATGTTTACGTTTAAGTTACAGAATCGCGTGCATGACCTTTGCAGTTTTTGCTTTACTTTCCTTGATGTGTGGAGGTATGTAATTTTAGTAATGGGCTCGAAAGGTGGCTCCCTAGGTTAGGCTGTTGTTTTAATGATGATTACACACGCTCGACATCATCCGTTAAAGGAGTTTGATGATGATGAATGATTGTGTGTATCGTGTTTGTTGTTAACTTGTTACCTAACATGGTCATCACGTCTTGCGTGTACTTCTGCACGCGTAATCCATAAAAGTATTTGAAACTACAGAGCTATGTTGAAAATGTCAACAAAATGTGTAAGGAAATTGGAACGACTCGCACTTTGCTTGTAAACCTTACAATTATTTTGTTGTAAATAAGATTTATATCAACTTGATGCTTTTGGTTGGATCACCGATGATTTTTACGATTTAAGTTTGACAAATAATCTGCACTCACATGAGTTATACATAGGTGAAAGAATTCTCCTGTCCACCATTGACCAACAAGAGACAGACTCAGATGCTATCGTATTACCAATAGCAGAGCTCACTAATCTTAGTAAGCTATGCAGCTGATCTCGATAGATCAGCTGTCAGTGCCCATTGTTCAGCTAAAACAACATCTAAATACAAAGTGTGACTTCACAAGACTGTCATAATAACTGACGATTATGACCTCATATTATTGTCATATCAATTCTATCTTCAGTTTCAGAAGCTGCACTCGTGCCTGCTGTCAGCTGTCGTCTGACATGAAATACACATTCTCTGTATGTTTATGTGGTAGCTCTCAAGTTACACTGACACATATGAAACCCCATAGATACACTTCTCACTACTTTCGCCTATTGTTCGTTCTTCGCATATGTAGGGCTTGTATGTATGAATGTGACTATCTTAGATCTACATGTATGTACCATCACAAACAGCGTGCTGCTTTCCTATAAATCACTTCAGTATGACAGTGCATCGTGTGCTACCAAACAGTAAAAGTCAAAGGAAACGATTTAGTAACTTAAAAAATATTAAAGCTCATGGTAAACAATAAAGTACTGGTGCTATTTATGACCAAATTGAATTAGGTACAGTTCATTCATAACACTCGTAACATTCTTTTAAACTTAAATTACACCAACATTTTCAGTCACTCAAAAATGTTAGCGTATTGATGGTGTTCAGTATTTTATTACACAATCTTTCCGAAAAGGATTGTGAAGTGAAAGTGTAATGAAAGCTCGAAAAATTGACTGCTGGCACGCGTTCGCTTGAGATTCGACCACTTTTGGGATAAGATGCATTCTTGTTTATCATACATTCTCGTGAAAGTAGAATACAACCTCCTTTTAAGGAAATAGGAAGCGAATTATCACAACATGACACAACGATGCGATGCTACTCAATTTCGAATCCGTTATTTATGAATAAACAGTCTGAATCTTTTTGACCCTACAAAACTTTTCAAATAACTACTAATAATTATAGATTTGTCTCGAGGAATCAAAGTAAGCTCAAAACAAAATTGTGTTAAACCATTTACAGAAACTTTTGTAGGTCTCTCGGCTGGTCTAGGAGTAGAATGAGCAAGAAACACCACGGACACTCTTTTCAATCAAGTTTTAACAAATTCCGGTTACATTGTTCGTGTTGCTTGTGTTTGTGAAATCAATGTAGGTGAAGATCGCAATATAAAATAATACAAAATATAAAGATGATGAGATAACCAGTCTCAACTGATACCGCTCGTTCACAGTACCAAGTGATCCAACACACGCGCCACCATTAGCGAGACATTTGACTCGAACCCGGAATAGAACCTATGGTATTCATAACTTGTCAAAAGAAGTTCGGTGTCATTGTGAGAGCGTGATCATTATACAGTTAGCAATTCATCTTAACAAGCAATTAGTGAGACGTACGCATCTGTGTGTGTAGGTAATTACCAACGACTACCATTGGCTAGGTGCGTACCTTACTTGTTGTAACATGAAGTACCGAGAAGCAGAAGATTTACTTGAAATTATACAGGATCAAATTGAATTCATTAGCAAAATTTTAAGGAATGACTCAGACCACGAAACTAAACAACTTTCATTATGGAGCCAACTCAAACAGCGCGAAAAGAAAAACAGCTGTTCCATACATTTTGGCCGAGTATCTATTGCACTTCTGTATGGACGGTATAAAAATACATAACAGCGTAGACCTGGCTGCAATGATGCAACTGGACGAATGCACAAGACACTACTGACTACTACGGGTAATACCAAGTTCATTGGCGGACAGGCCTGCCTGGTGAAAAGGAGGAACTTCTGCTCCTAACCTGTTTCGCGTTTAAAGGTTTTCCTTCATTATCATAATTTCTATTAAATTGTTTATTTAGAAATCATGGAGAATGAATGCGTGACATGTGAAATTATGTACGAAATGACAATATGCTAAACTTTCAAGATTCTATTGTGTCATGTCAAATGATGTTTACATTAGTAAGTTGTTTATGTTCACTCCGCAACCTAAAGATAATGCTCATGGGAAAGAAGAGTTAGGACGAAACTATTTAATTCGTTATTTGGAAAGCGGGCTGTGTGTGAGGGTTAAATATGTCCTTGGTTTGTATTAGTATTACGGTTATTTACGGTACTGTTTCGCTTACCCAGGGGTATCGTGTAACCCAGTGACTGGGTTGTGGAGGTCAGATAGGCAATTGATTCAACCAGTCCAGCCCCGTTCTTGCAACTAGTGTTATATAACACCGCGGTATTCAACTCCATCCGGTAAAAGCGGAAGCCGAGGAAAATGCTGGGCTAGACTTTTTTTCAACGAATATGGTATGTGCGGTCACCAAAAGAGATAAGTATCCATGTCGCCAGAAATAGTTGAAGTTTACTTAGAAACCGATGGGTGTTTATGAATAAAATAAAATACAATTAATAGAGAATAAACAGTTCAATGATTTAATAAAATTTCATTTGAAAGCCTCCATTGGTTTCTAAGAAATCTTCAACTATTCCCGACGACATTGATACTTATCTCTTTTGGTGACTGTACTATTTATTTCTTATTTAAGATCAAAAGCGTGCGTAATACGGCAAATATATCTCGCTTTTTAAGTTATAATAATAATATCTAGATGCTCTACAAAACGTGAGTAAGGTTAACATTGCCTGCTCATGCTGCGTCACTGCCTGATTATACCATTGATGTAGCTTCTCATGTTTTGTTTCTTTGATATATAACGCGTTTTACATTACTTACCATTATTATACATAAAACTTTCATGGATTTTTAATTAAATCGTTATTTCTATGTTGTGCACATTAAATTCTAATAAGCGACCAATTCATCGACCCGTTGCAATTATTGTAAGTTTATGCAACATTTATTAAAGTCCAATGCAAGTTGTTCGCTTTAAACACTAAGGTTTTAAATCAATTATTTTTAAATTCCGGATGACACAGAATAATGATCTAGGTGACCTTTCCGGCTCATTATTTCGGCGAAACCTACCGTTTACGTAACAGTTGTATCTCTTCTCACAGCCAGTTGTACAACAAACCAAATATAGAGAACAGAAAGTTCACTTCGAACAACTCCACGTCATTATGTTGTTAACCACAACGACGGTTTAATTCCATCTCGGCACCTTCCCATCTCGGCAGAATTAATTTATCATGCCGACGAAACATTCTCATATTCATTCATGGGTGCAGAGATGGGACTAAACCACAACGCCATGCACAACGGAACGACTTCTGCGGTTACAAATTTTAGTCAAGAATTCTTTCGAAATCTTAGAGACCAATTGTTTTTATTGTTTAAATTTGGAAGGTCCAGGAAAGACCCATTGAGCTACAGCTAGGTAAAGCTGAGATGACGATAGTTTTGTATTCATTTAATATTCCTTTTTCGTTTTTCACTGTCCTAAGAGTGTTCTAATAACCTGCGTGTCGCGGGTTAGGTTTTGACGGCTTGTGTATGTGAGTTTAAATATTTGCAAACGCATTCACAACACAGGAGAAATTGTGTGTGAGGTGCAACGTTACAAAAACTGGCCATAATGTGGCGAATGAACCTTGCTCCATTTCATGTGAACCTTCTAAAATACATATCTTCACTGTGGTCTTGTTCCACGCACGCAGGAATGCATTATGCGGCGCGTCCGCATGCTTCCGGCTTCTCAGTGCATTTTACGTAATGTCCTCCTAATTGGGGGTCACTGCACCGGATCATTTTATAACTCGCAAGATAACAACCGTTATGAAAAATGTCACGTGAGTGACTTCTTTGGAAAACCGGTTGCTCTACGACTAAAAATAGGGGGAAAGATATTTTGTACTTAGATTTATAGTAAGGTTGCTTAAGACCACATCATGTAATAGAAAAAAAAATATCTAGTTCTTGTGTTTCCGTGGAATAATTTAGGACTTTCAGGATTACATATATTATTACACAAAACTTATAAATAAAAACAATAAAATATATACTACGACAGCGATTCAATATTGAGAGTAACTCTCCAATTAACAATTTTATGTAACTTATTTTATTTTGAAACGGTTACAGATATAACTTGACCCGCAGATTGAACCCACAAGTTTAAAGCGGAAACCAACACTATGGAGACCGTCTGCGAGAATAACAATTATCTAGACAATTAGCAATACATCGGCTTAATAGACAATTAGTCGCGCTTGCTCACGCTCCTCCTCACCTGATGTTTGTTACTTTTGGTAGGTAGCACTGGAGCCTGTGATCATTTGAAGGAGGATTCGTTTTGAACTTCGACTTCAAATTATAATCTTCAGGGGTTTAATCACGGCTGAGCAGTGGCTTCCCCATGAGTGTATTACTCTATCATTTGATCACTTGTAAACCGTTTTTTTATCAAAAACATCGAGTTCATTTCACCTGTCTGCCTCGATATAAACTTTGAGATCATCAATAGGCTTCGGATTATCAACACTAAAACATGTCCTTGCATTCTATCCCTATAAAACTTGAATAAATGCTCTAAAGCTGTGTGTCGAAAAATGTTTCATTGACATTTTCTACACATCACTAAAAGTTAATCCAAATAGATTTGCAATCCATCACCTGTAAAGGTTAATGGATTAATTAGTGCAGATGTTTCAAAAAATAATTATTGGAACTGCCGCTTTTGCATATAAATGAGAGTGTTGAAACTTCCATCTCCAAGCAGTATTGCCAAATACGTATGGATGTAGTGCCACTAAATCCATACGTATTTGGCAATACTGCTTGGAGATGGATGGCAGAATCATGAGTGTGACAATTGACTTGATCTACAATTAAACTTCAACGTGCAGTTCTGAACATGGGATTGTTTGAAATGCTGCGTGTCTATCCTTTTCTCGTAAGCTTTTGATCGATTTTTATGGCAAGTTAACAGGGGTAAAATTGATAATCTTGAAATATCCATGGCGCAGGAATCACCAAAGATTTAGACAATCAATCATGTAACTTACAATACAGTTAAAACCTCCATTAAAAAATAGAATCTTCAAATATTGTCGAGCCAGAGGCGTAAAGAGAAAGTGTAACAAAGTAATATGTTTATTTGTTTGTTTGTCTGACTCCAAGAGTACACATAATCGATGATCACGGTGTGCAACGTAAAGCAACAGATACCTATCGAATTTTACTGAAAGTTGCAACAATAGTTTACAGGTGGTGAAGGATATCTCAAAATTGTTATTGATCGAAGTGACCCAAAATGTAAAGAATTGTATTCATTGCTTCTTCAGTGACCATTAATCTGGCTGTTTGCTTTATAAATGGCCAATGCACGTAATTCTTTACATCTTGGTTTGTTATTGTCGATGTTTGGGGCGTTAATCGTGTGTGTCCGATTGTACGACGTCTAAGCATTTGCAAAACGATTCAGATTACGTTCAGTGGAATTGGATTTCCTTATCAAATGTTAGTGAGGTACTCAGATGGTTGTTGCAATCCAGTGAACTTACTTACTGATCAATGGAGCGTACACTTGTTACGTACACTTTATCATTGTTTTATTTGAAGCTACCTAAAGATTATGATTATTAAGACGACTATGTATTACTAAATAGTTATGGCGAAGAAGCTATTCTCTCTGATGTGCGTACACGCAATATAAAATTCAGCATAATCGCCTGTCACTTTCTAAATAATTAGTCATCATTTTTCATTGCTCATCTATTCATTTACTAATTGCGTAACAATGCATGTCATATAGCTTGTTTTTGGCTGAATTTGTAAGTTTACAATGACATAAATAACATATTGATAGACGTGTCTAATTAATTTAATGCATGTTAGTGATATTGATGAATGTATGTATTATACCTAGCTAGAATAAAGACTACGGTAAGTTTTTTATTCTAAAAACTAGCTGATGCCCGCGCCTTCGTCCGCGTGAGAGTTGATTATCAGCGGGGTTTATTTTTCGGGAACCCCTATTTTTAACCGACTTGAAAAAAGAAGGTTCTCAGTTCGACCCGTATGTTTGTATGTATGTATGTTTGTCCGCGATTATCTCCCGTTTGGCCGAACCGATTTTGATGCGGTTTTCAGAAAAATGTTTGATACATTCTGGAGAAGGTTTTAGTATACAATAAACAGAAATTTATTGAGCGCTTTTTGAAAAAAAACAACAAAAACCGAAAAAAAGACGTTTTCGTTTCTTCCATCTTTCCACCTTTGGAGGATTTTCAATCTCTGTTTTAACTGTGTTGCCGTTCCTTAATGGATTTGGGTGATAAGGAGGCACTAAGAAGTGTAAAATAAAAACTTTTTTTGAAAAAAGAGAATCTCCTTCAAAAAAAAAACTAAAAATAGTTATAAATAACTTTAGCACAGAACTCTTCCCACTTTTCAAAAAAGTTTTTTTTATTTCTAAAATAAGTCTAGCCTTAGTAACTCCTTATAACATCGGCTATCTGCCATCGAAAGTTCCATCAAAATTGGTCCAGCCGTTTCAGATATTAACTGGAACAAACAGACAGACAGACAAAACATTTAGTTTTTTTATATAAGTAGGTACGGTATATGTTACGTATACTTTCATATGCATTTAGTAAAAAGCTGTTACTTGGACATTACAAACAGACACTCCAATTTTATTTATTTGTATAGATAACATAGGTACCTAATATTATGTAAAAAGTTACATAGTCAATTTATCATAGATAGTTCACCTGAGGAGGTATTTGAATGAAAGGCAGGTAGACAGCTTAAAGTAATGGTGGCGTTCTATGGGGGAGGCCTATTTGTTCAACAGTGTCTGTCTGTCTGTCACCAGGCTGTACTTATCTCATGAAACGTGATAGTTAGATAGTTGAAATTTTTACAGATGATGTATTTCTGCTGCCCCTATAACATCAAATACTAAAAATAGAATAAAATGAATATTTAAGGAGACTCCCATACAACAAACGTGATTTTTTGCCGTTTTTTTCCTCGATGTCTGTACTCCGTTCACAATAAGATTAGACATATACACAAACCTTTATTACAGTCCGTTCAACCGATTTTGACTTCTATTGCGTTGGTGGCATGACAAATGGCAACTGCAAAAAGCAGTTGTTATTGTAACCACTTTTTTGCCTCTAATGTCATCCTTAAGCCTAAGGAATAAAAGTGAAAATCGGTTAAAGGGACTGTCAAAAAGGTTTGTGTATATGTCTAATCTTATTGTGAACGGAGTATAGTGTTGTACCTAATATAGATAATAGTACGGAACCCTCCGTGCGCGAGTTCGACTCGCCCTTGGCCAGTTTTTATATTTTTTGTCGACCACTGTCATTATTCTTGCGTAGTACACGCGGTTACACGTCAGGCTATATATTTCCAGTATATGCTGACCTCGCATTCTACGGAAATCCTATACAATGCCAGATCAGCAACAACTGGAAATGTATAGCTTGATGTGTAGCCGTGTGTACTACGCTATATTTTCTACTTCGTTTACGGATAATTAGGAAACATGACGATGTGTGTCAGCGTGCTGCGCGGCTGTGTCGCCGGTGTCGGCTGTGTCGGCTTTCAGCCTGTCACACGCATTAACATCACAATGAGTTGAGTTGTCACGCCGAGCGCCGAGCGCCGCCGACTGCGCCGCCACGCTCATCATGCACCGCGTCCGATCGTAAATATCAATGGATGTTTAAAATTTACTTAAGTAATATTTGGTATTTTTGGATATGGAATAGTTTCAATTTTGGGATAAAAATTACGATCTGTTTTTTTTTACTATCAATATCAAATAGGCTTGCGTTTGACCGCAATTCACCTGATCTAATTTGCTTGTTTAATTTTCGATGTTTTAAACCCGCAATATAAATCCATTGGATTATTTTCAAAATATATAGGTTTTTAGGATTACATAAATATTGTTTTTTTTTATATATATTGTTATAGGCTTGCGGTTGACCGCAATTCACCTGATCTTAAGTGATGATGCGGGCTAAGTTGGAACACGCTTGCCTAGGATGAACCGGTTCACTCGTGCCTTGAAGATACTCAGATTATACGTATCAGGGAACAGAAAGGCGGGCAGCGAATTGATCCTAGGGCTAGGTGTGCATGAATCCTTACCCAACCCACAAAGATTCTTAAATTAAACACTTATAATCAACTTGTTTTTGCCCGGGACTTCGTCCGCCTGGATGATTAAAAAGTAAGGCTATCTCCTTTCCCAGGGTTCAAGCTAGCCTCATACCAAACAGAGTTACTTTTGCATTAAACATATTAAGTGTGAATAGTGACAACCGGGGGGGTTGTCACTATTCACACTTCCCCCTTCATCTTGGGGCAGGCCTTTGTCCAACAGTGACGTGGACGTCTTCCGGCTGATGATGATGATAAATCAATAGTGAGCGACTCATATAAGTACTTTGTTTCGCTTTGAATGGTGTAATCTTTTCACTGCAATAAAATAGTATAATCGAGTTTGTCAAAGAACAAGTGATTGCAACTGCAAGTTAATATGGTTTGATACCTTACGGCGCGTTATGTTGGTACAGTCAGCGTCGCCAACTGCTTACCCCCCACGCATTCAAATTTCGTCGGATAGGGAGGTAAGCAGTTGATGACGCTGTCTGTACCTGTATTTTTATAATACGAAATATCCACCCAATTTTCTTTATCATGGCCACCGTCACCTTGTACGACAAACACTTGACAGACTGATTGTCTAGCTAGTAGTTACACTTTGTACAAGTGACGACGCGCGACGCGACGTTCACTCCCAAATAGTGAAGAAAGAGATTCTCTCTCGGCGCTTGCGGGACAATGACGATGAATCACATGAATTATTCAGATTGGTAGGTACCCGGCGGTGTCGCGGTGTCAAAAATGTGAAGTGGACATTGTTTTACTATTTTTTTATGAACATTCTTTTAGGCGAAGATATGAATAAATATGTGTAAATATCTGTGTGTGTGTGTGTGTGTAGAAGTCGGTGGTGAATAAGAAAGGTACAAGCTTGAGATTTTTAGTTTGACGTCAGAACGTATCGAGTGAAGATTTTTAGGAATGACGTAGGGTACTTATAAGTACGTAAATGAGTCCTCTAGTTCCTGGGACCCAGAAGTTGTATTGCATTAATTTGATCAGACTGTTTCAGCAAACATCCATGCAAACATTTACTTACAAAATGATCGTACACCATTTGGAAAATCATTAAAAACAATGCCAGAAGCGCAATATGCGCATAAAAATTGCAGAACTACAATTTTTCACGCACTTAACAATAACTCAATAACACCTACTATAGCTGATCCAATTGTTTAGTTACAGGTACCTACCTACCTACAGCCTACTTGTTATTTACTACGGTACTTACGTTATAGCCTACGTCGGTAGATGCGCCATAGGTAGCGGCTATATGCAACATTAAGGTAAAAAGCAGTGGCCAATGTGTCTTTTATCCAGATCGTCTTAGTTACAGGAATAGGCTATCGTCCTACCATAGCAGATGTGAAGAGACCCCAAATGCACCCTCTTATCGGCTTCCTTCTTGAAGTTGTCCGGGTCAAGTTGGATCGTCGGTCCAAGGTAGACGTTTTCCTGGACCACTTCGAGCAAGTTACCATCAACGGTAATCGACCTCGGCACGACGAATGGTGAAGATTTTAACACGTTGAACGCCATGTAGGTCACCGGTGACCGACCTTAGTGGAGGTTTTACCTTCAACATTTTTGGCCCGGCAGTGAATGACTTAATATTCCGCAATACGCTCTTGGTCGTCAGACTGACTGACTGACTCATTAGTCTTTACATCTTGTTAACTGAACGTACATAAAAACGGACGATTAGGTCGAATCAGCGCTGGACATCAGCACAATGCAGATTCGATTAAGGGCGTGTCATACTCTGTCGCGGCGTGTCAAATCCATTCGCAACCGATTCGCTACTGTTTGTTTTCCCACTGCTCCAGTTCCCGCTAGGAATTATCAACACTTTTAGAGTTATTAGTGTTGCAGTTTGTTGCGAAAAAATATGAATAGACTCTTAATTGGACACGTTGAGCGGTATTCCTTGCCTTTTCTACATTTTATTGCCAAGCACTACTTTTTTTTACGTTACCCTATACTGAATTTCTCCTATGTCATGGCTGCGTTAACAAACATACAACACATACAAAACAACCAGACTTGGACCAACTATCTGTAGGCCATACAAATAATTGTTTCGTGCGGGAATCGAACCTGCGACCGTAGTTGCAGCTACAGTTTGTATTGGATTTAAGACTATCGATATCTCATGTAAAAGAAATTAAGATCCATCATCTTAATTAACCATCATCATCACCACCCAAGGGGTCAGTTCAAAACCAACCCCTAACCCTCCTAACGTCGTGAAGTCAACCCTCTATAAAATAAGTCAACAACATTAAGCCTTCGTTTATACAGATGGCTATAGGAAGACGTTTGTGGAGGCTCGAAGTGGGTCAGGGATGGGTCCGCCCAGCGACCGGCGTCGGGTTGTCCTCGGTCGTCGGCATTTTATGGCAATATCTACCTATGTTCTTCAGTAATCGCTAGCTTTCTGTAGTAGAGACAGAACTGTTAGGAAAATTACCTATAGCTCAGGCAAGAACAACGCAATGTAAACGAACGCTATTTATTTTGTTTCCTGATAGATATTCGAAAACAAAGTTTCACTGAAAACATGGGGAACTATCGAAACCTAAGGACCAACGAAATTCTAGAAATTTTTCACTTTCAATACCATTCTGTTTTTACATTCTTTCTGCGGCCTTTGAAAAGTGAAGCTTACTGCTGTACTCCACCGGAACATACACTAGTTTCATCTTTAAATGGCGATGATGTATCCAGATAATGTCTAAAATTACCATAAATAAATATAAGCGCCAGGTGATTCCAACAATATTGGACCTCGTTAAGACTGCACTAACAGGTTTTAAATACGATATCTAATAGACTGGATGTGGTCGGGGATTTATTTAGTGAGTAAGTATCATATGACTTGGTAATACCGATGAATTGCACACAATTCATTTATAATATCACACACTTATCATTCATTTAGATAGTGGATATCTGCTGAATTCCATTAGTGATAACAATCGCAAGTAATTTATTATTTATAATTTAATTTCTTTAGTGGTCAGGTGTAGTATCTATAAGACATACTCATAAGAATGTAATAAGGAGATAAAATCAAACACTTGACAAGAACTCTTACTTTCCGTCCTGTAGCGCTGGAAGAAAGAGATAGTTCTTGGCTTGTCAAGCTTCCGCATGTCTAGATCTATGGCGAAGAGATTGGCAGACGACATTGATACCATCACGGATAGAACCTGGATGAGGCAGGAGGCAGGCACAAGAGCGTGGAGCATTGGCACCATAGATAATTATGTTGGCACATGCAAAGAGAGGCTATTATAACCAGTAGTGGGAGGACTCGGGCTGTTGATGATGATTAGAGTCTTCCTCCAAATATTAAACTCGACATTACGTGAAGCCAGTGCTATAAAAGCAGTTTGCTTTTAAAACTATGACTACGCAAGAAAACAATATTATTTTAAGACCTTTGAAGTCAAAAGAAATTAAAAAGTTAAAAATAATTTTAGCACAGATCTCATTTAATTTTATGAATTTAGATACCCGCCACCCGTATGGCGTACCCTATCGATTAAAAAAAGATTTTATCAAATGGATTTACAAATGTCGTAGAAATCGCGTAATAAACATGCAAAAAAATATGCATTCGAATAGAGAACTTCCTCCTTTTTTTTATGTCGGTTAATGAAGAAAGCAAGCTTAAATCGTAGCACACGATTAAAACCACTCAATTTTTTGATGATTTGAGCTGAGAAACAGAAGGTATATGACTGTAAGGTATAATTAAAATAAACATTTAATCATTTTCATGTGTAAGTTGCCTATTTTTGTAAGTTTAAATATCTTTTGTTTTTTTTTACTTATTAACTATGCACCTTCCATGTTTTCTCGCCACCACCCTCGGTCGGCTGGTAGGAAATGCCTAAAGCATTAACCGTCCGACAACATTAAACGACCAAAGACTATAGAAATAAATAAAGAAGAATAAAAGGGCATTGTAAGTAGAGCCTTCCGTAACCAATGTTACGACCACAAGACAAAAACAGAACAAGTAGTACTACCCCCTTACACTACCCGGAAATAACACGACAGGCAGACTCACCGAAGACCTACTTTATACCATCATATCTTTTGATAGTCAGATTAAAAGATATCAGTCAATACACGACATTCCCAGGTACAAGCTTGCACACAAACAAACATGGCGGTCGCGAGGGCGATGAACTAATTCAATAATCTCGAGTCAAGCAGATAAACGTCTATGTAAATCCGATGCGCACGCGCGTCTAAAACTGTATGTTGAGTGTACAGACAGGAAAACCAACTGACAATATATCTTCTTTTTAAGTTTACAGCTTGTCTTGTACCCAGTAGTTTCAAACCTTGAAGAACCTGAATGTAGAACAGAACAGCCCCGTAATTGTCGCGTTAGGATTGTTAAGCGCATCATCATGGATGACAACTGTAACAAAAGCTGTGGCTGTCCTCACCAAGCTTAGCCTCAATAGCATATCTTTTTTTTTATGGGACAAGCCCGCCACACTATTCCCAATGCAACTCCTGTAAATCAGAATCAACAGTGGCGACCACCAGAAAAGCGCCAAAGCAATGAAGCTTGACGAGTCCCAGAAAAACGATTCTGTCTTGGATCCCACAACGAAATTAATCAGAAAATTACAGCAGAGGAGTAAGAAAAATTTACTTTTCACTTCCCTCCAAATCAAGCAGGAGATAGAACAGAATTAGGCCAATAGGATCAAAGAAGGGACGTTTACAACTGGGGGAGACCAAGTTGCCATGCACCGCGGATTACGATTAACAAAATGTGAGCTGTTACATTTGATTCCAATAACGGCATATCTATTGAAATACTACTACAATATTGTATACCAAAACGAGAAGCTCGGTTTGTGAAAGGATGACCATTCATTTCATACAGAGTTCCCTCCGTGCCTCGGAAAGCACGTAAAGCCGTTGGTCCCGGCTGGTTTGTAGATCTTTGGCAGTCGTTATGGGTAGTCAGAAGCCAGAAAGTCTTCAACCAAGACTGGTTGAAGACTTACTGACAGTTAGGTACTGGGGAACAATACCCCTTGGGAAGATTCCCAAAACACTGGTATTTAGCTGCATTCAGTTAGACTGGAAGTCGACCCCAACAAAGTTGAGAAAAGGCGACGCAGATGATGAGGATTGTATACCAAAAGGTGCAGAATCCAATTCACTCGTAAACTCGGGAACTCGGTTCCTACCGATCTAACATTCTAATACTTAGTTAGATGATTACTTATGGCCTATCGTACTTCTGTTGCTGTCTGTAAATAGAGGTGTAAACAAATAATGTGTTAAGTAAAATAAATTATTATTTACTTTTAACAGCAGAAGATAGAACATGTTTGAATTTAAACTATTCTCTATGACGTCATCCGACGCCTGCGCATTCATTATCGAATGCTGCCAATTAAAGATAGAAAAGCTTTCTACATTATTGAATTAATTTTAATATCAAAATCAAAACTCGTTTAGGTCTTCAAAATTGCCTTAATTAGTAATATTGTAAGACTGACAATATTATGCGGATATTATAATATTCTCTCTTCTTCTACACAACAACGCATAGAACATTACTTACGTGAGCAAATGAAAATTGCGTGATTGTCCAAGTTAGGCAAGTCGACAATTATTAAATAACATATGTCTGTGTTTTCCATGTCATCGTTAATTCTAATATTTTTTGCTTCATCATCAAGGAGCGGTGCAAAGCCTGTTGATTAATGATTTTCATAAACTGCGGACGTCAGAAGTTACAATGTCATATAAAAATGTTAGATGGACAATGTTAATACATTGAAACTTGTATGATAAAGTTAACGTTATACTATTATTTAACAACAATGCCGTTGTCATTGGCTCTCCAGTCTCCACACACAAGTACCGCACTATAAGTTTTGAAGTATTAATTTCACCTTTCGTACATCATCATCATCATCATCATTTCAGCCGAAAGACGTACACTGCTGGACATAGGCCTATAGGACAATACAATTTTACCCAATTATGGTATTCCTGAAAACGTACGCCCAACTTTGGAGCTATTTATTTTATTTAGAAAACGTTCAGGTCCAAAAATAAGATTAAATTAGTAAGAACGAGAAAGTTTTCACAGATAGAAAATACATATTCATACAAGAAGGTAGAAGACATCTATATACGTAAATAAGATCGAATAAATAGATAAAGTTTAATAGAATTAAATAAATTATGTTATGTGTTCGAATAATAAGTTACACAGAAAGTTACTCTTATGTATCATGTTGATAGTGTCAAAAATATCGAACTCGACGTCTCGTCTGAGTTCTGTCGCAAAGCAGCGTTACTGTAGGTACTCCAGTTTGAGGGTACGGAAGCCGATGTACTTACTTTGAATTACAAGAGACAATACAGCTTTGTATCTGTGATGGCAACAGTTAACTACCTGTCTGTAGATATATGACCATCCATTTCATACCGCAACCGTGCCTCGGAAAGCACGTACAGCCGTTGGTCCCGGCTGTAATTCGTAGATCTTTGACAGTCATCACGGGTAGTCAGCCAGCCAGAAAGTCTGACAGTTGTCAGACTAGTTAGTCTTACCAAGGGGTATCGTGTTACCTAGTAACTGTTTTGTGGAGGTCCGATAGGCAGTCGCTCCATGTAACACATTGGCATTCAGCAGCATCTGCTTATATTGGAAACCGACCCCAACATAGTTCGGAAAAAGCTAGACAGATGAAGACCTGGAGGATTCACTTAACATCATGCGGACTTGCTCACCATCCAACGACATAAAAAGAAATGTCCTACTGGCGTGTACATAGAATAAGACAGAACACGGTGTGAACAGTAGTGGGATAGTACTAACACATACTGTGGTAGTGGCATGCAAACGCAGCTAATATTCTTGTGTACAATCCAATGAGAATCCTCACTGGTCTCTAAAGTAAGACACAGTGTGGACAGTTATAGACTGGCAGTCAATTACAGAGCTGTCTGAATGCCAACTTGATGTTTCTCACTGGTAAGTGTTGACAGCTAGCAGTCAATAGTGTTGTCTACAGTTTTATAACGTCACCTGCTAATTGATTGCAATGTTCCGCTACAGTTGAGCACTGCGCACGTCGGTGCAAGCCACGAGCGAGTGGCTTTAGAGAACATCCGAGCTTAGACTTAGCATCAAATAGCGGCTCTAAAGTGTCGTCCACTTAGACTAAAACCTTATTATTAAGGAACCGTCATATTACGTCAGGTGATTAGGGATAGAGTAAAGTAACTACATATATCTATTTGATAAAACGGTGTCTAAACGACGAAATCAACAAAGTCGGATAAACTTGATTATTGAGATCAGAAACCCGCTGTCTGCTTATCACTCGGCACGGTCAGTCAATCAGCATCTTTGCTATGCATATAGAATGTTACGTACTATTCCCTCTGCCCGTAGCGCACGCGCACTGTGCGTATACCTGCATGTATCCATGTGTGTGTGGGTGTGTGTGTGCGTCTGATCTGTATCGCGGTGATCGCGTTACGGTACAACGCGCCGCAGACACAGTATGTGGGAATTGGGTGTGTAAACAGTATATCGGAATACACGTTATATTTAGTTGTTTTGAATAACGTTAGCCCCGCAGAGCATCCGGAAACGCCTGTCAAAATCGTCATATGCATTCAGAAACATAAATATCTGGCAACTGATCTACCAATAGAATATCAGTTTTCGCCGGTGACTACGTAAGTCGGCTGTCGCTCAGTGTTTGAAAAGTTCTGCAAGATTGTACATACCTTTCCCAAGGCAAGACAAAAGTAATAAGTAATGAACATGACTTGGTATGGTAAAACGGGCTGGTGTCCTTAAGGGCGCGTATTCGATTTAGCGCAACTCAAAATCTAAACGATTGCTAGAACAGCGTAGCAGCATTGACACACACTAGTACAACACAATGGTCTGTTTGTGTGCATCAGAAAAATAATACGCACGAAATAAGCACGAATCATTGAAATTGATCGGCGAACGACAGCGCGCGATGTTTTACAGTGCTTCTTAAAATAATTGTCTAAAATAAAGGAGTTAGTATAACGGACTGAAAAATATTCTGTAAATTAAACATAACGTTTATTTTCATAAAATAAATATATCAGTTATGTTTTTGTATAAATACTGGTGAAAAAAAATTGACAAAGTGAACCGATTTTGCACTTTTTCAACATAGATTTTTAAAACATAATAGTAATATTTTCGTAATTTTGGCTCTATAGTAGACTTTAGGACTATATATCCTGTTGGAAAAACGCATAAAACATAATATTTTGGCATACTGTAATGGTTGTATTCATCCTGAAAGTTAGCTCTGACGTCTATTTTCGTAAAACGCTATGAAAGGATTGTCTTCGCTTTAAAAAACCATAATTAAAAATTATACTTTTACTCTGTAGCTGTCTAAATCAAGACTTAATCTTTCTAAAACCGTAAATTGTCTTTAAATCATCTGCTCACATCATTACGATATTGCTCTGGGCAAAACGCAAAAACATGAAGTTTTCGTCACGAATCGAATACGCGCTCTTAACTACACGTCTCAGTGCGTATTTTTAAAATAAAACAATAAAATTCTCTAAGCTGTTTATTCACAACTATACCACTCCGCCAGCGTTCTATATAGGGTGACTGGTAATTAGTGTACGATACTTAAACACGTGATTGTGTCCATGATAACAAACAACTTTCCCGAAGAAAAAATGTTTTTTGTACTGGTTCACTTTAAGTCACAGGCGTGCGCGCGCGTTAATTTCATACGGCAGTTGTGTTATTGTGATAAAAGTGAACCAGTACAAAAAACATTTTTTCTTCGGGAAAGTTGTTTGTTATCATGAACACAATCACGTGTTTAAGTATCGTACACTAATTACCAGTCACCCTATATAATTCTGCCGACTGAATTTCGGTCACGGAGGTCAATCTCAAGAAATGATAGTGCACAAGAGTGTGCGCAAACACTCCTCTTCCCTCACTCTTATAGCCCAATAGGACGGCAATCCGACACGACCGGAGAGAGATTAGACGCAGGACCAATGGCTTTGCTTTGCGGTTTTGGGGTAGCATTCTGTACCGTATCGGTGATGCAAAAACATCTTCGAGATCGTTCTTCACGAAGACTTCTAGAACAATAGACGTGAACGTCTAGAGCTGTAAAACAATTAACAATAATAAATTACATCCAAATAGAAAACAAATGATCAATAAATCAATGAGTACATAACAGTCGTGTAACAAACAACTGCATCGGTAATATTGTTTTGTTCTGAGTCACCGAGGCCGGTCGGTGCTGCAGCGTCACCGCGCGGCGCTATCGACTGATAGCGATAACATATCGGTGTGATCGTAACAACTGGACGACTAATTCATTTTTAATAACGTCATGCTGCTAATATTTTGTGCAAAGGAATTGGGAAGATACCATATAATGGAGAGAACATTTCACATTTTATCAGGTACATTTCGGAGAGTGTGATTTGAAATTGCAAAATTTAACTACCCCATCCTCATTCCATTTCCATCATCGGACGAGCAGAGATACGGCGAAGCATCACCGCTATATGGTTGAAGTTCCACGGTCTCGAACCAAGATTCCACATTTATTGTGCGAACTGCCCGACTGTGGAATTCACTGCCCGCCTCTATGTTCCCTGATAAGAATAATCTGGGTATCTTCAAAGTACGAGTGAACCGGTTCATCCTAGGCAAGCGTGATTCATCTTAGACGCATCTTAAGCCTACTAAAAAAAAAAAGAATACCAAAAGAAGTCAAATGGTTTCCTGATCTGCGACTTGAGTCAGGAGGGTCACCTTTAAGGAGAAACGCTTGTTCTCAATGTACCAAATCCTCTTGCTAAACTAGGTGTTTATAAAATACACTAGCGTCCTGCCCCGGCTCTGCACGGGTACAATAAAACCTTCTTCTTGAATCACTCAATCTATTGAAGAGAATCGCATTAAAATCTGTTGCGTAGTTTAAAAGGCGTACAGACGGCGACTTTGTTTTAAAGTATGTAAAGATTAGCTTTTGCCGCGACTATGTCCGCGTGATCCGTTTTTAGCCGATAAACTACCTACTTGCAAATTTCTACTTCATTGGTCAAGATTTCATGTTATGTCAGTGAGTGCAGGGATATGACACAAAATCGGGATGATGGTGATGACAGGGATGATAATTATGGTTCAACATTGGTAATGATTAGTATAGTTAAGTATACTGCAACTAGGATTAGCGCTCATTACACCGATCAAGCAGCCTTGTCATGTACAAACACTAAATCCTATCCATTGTTTAGACAAACTGGTCGATACATAGGAAGAGGAAGTATTGTGGTTACTGTGGACCTAACTAAGACTTGCATAATCATTTCGCAAACAGTTAATTACTTCAAAGTAATATTCATTCTATTAATTAATATTACTTCGTTTCTTATTAACCTGTTGCACTAAAATGCAACAATTGTGCAAACGTTTCTAAAAACAGTTTCTACAATATATTCTCACTAAAATTATAATGATACTATTGTTTCATGTTGTAAGCTGTACATATTATGAAACGGAAACACTCGACACACTGACCTTCGAGGTGTTGATGTGACACATATCTACACGTTATAATCGGTAAGTATCGATATAATAAAATAAGTTACGATACATTAATTCGAAAATACGAAATACCTAGTCCTAATTCCAACCCTTCATGGGCAGTCCTTCAAAAGAATACACTTGGTCAACTGATAGCAAGAGGACAAACTGTGTGGAATCTTCTGTCAGTATTCAGCTTTGGATGAAGAGACTCATCATACCAACATCTTCATCATACCAGCCTATTGCCGTCCACTGCTGAACAAAGGCCTCCCTCAGAGATCGCCAACCAACCCGGTCTTGGGTAGCCCGCATCTATTCGCTGCCAGCCACCTTCTTCAATTCGGCGGTCCATCGGCATCGTGCCGTAAGGAGGGACTCATGAACCGATTAATTAAGGAACAGCTACTTTTTCAGGACGTCTCCAAGCGGCTGGTCGACTCATCATGTGACCCAAGGACTGGACTATTCTTCGTCCAAAGAATCAGCATTTCCATAATACGTGTGCTGCCCTGCTAGCCTGTTGGGCGAGACCATAGATATACGACGTTAGACGAGTTTTTGATGCCCTATGAATTCTTTTGTTTTAGTTGTGCATGATACATAATTTTATTGTTTTTATTTTTAAATTTTGTATAGACAGAATACAATACCCAATGGTATTTTTCAAAATATTCAATCCACCAATAGTAAGTTATCATTTTTCACTATGAAACAAGAGTATTCTCGTATTTTAACGTGTAATTGAGACAGCTGACACTTGATACACAGACATTTTAACTGTTCTCCAGTACCACACGTGGCCTGTGTGCATGTCTGAGTGTCACGTTATCGACTCGCGATCGATCAGCTGATTACGAATATATCCACTGATATATATGTTCGTATCATGTGTGTGTCTGTGTGTGTGTTATCAGTAGCGAGGATTACGTACTTACCTGTTTGATTGCGATGTATGAAACATTATCTTGCTATGAGTCCAAGGCAAATATTTAACTTTGCTTTATTTTATCCTCAAACGATTTGTTG
This sequence comes from Charanyca ferruginea, assembly GCA_947361185.1. Taxonomy (NCBI): domain Eukaryota; kingdom Metazoa; phylum Arthropoda; class Insecta; order Lepidoptera; family Noctuidae; genus Charanyca; species Charanyca ferruginea. The sequence goes on from OX376055.1 coordinate 38,065,805, forward strand.
ACAAAATTATTTATTGCATTTTCTCGAGACATTCTATCATTTGTGATTATACCTCTATCAATAGACTACTATCGAATTTTCTTTTGCTTTTTCCTTCGATTATAGTATTACTAATTTCTGCCGGCGACATCGCTTGCGTTGACTTCAGAATTAAGCAAAAGTACTTACCAATCTATCATCCTATGTGTTAAGTTAGATCAAAATCTTTCTACAATGTGTGCCAAATTTTATCTAATTCTGTTCAGCTGTTTAAGTGTGAAGGAGTAACAAATATCTGTTAATCCACACAAACGCATTTGTAATATTAGTAGTATTAGTGTTAGGTAATTATACACTACCTATACCTACCTCGCTGTATCGCAAGAGGAACAGCTCCAAGTCTTCGCGCCAGCATGGCCTATAGGCACCGACGTCTGTCATATCATCATATGGGCAAGTATGGATACAAATATGGACGTTAGCCTAATTTATTTCTGAGTCTGCGTAAATATTATGACAGTGACATTAACAATGTGAACGATTGCAACTATCTGATATGGCCCATCAATACTTGTAACAAGTACCATTTATGTACTTAGTGTCGTAAACTGAAACCTGCACGAAACGAAACGTAGTTTAATTACTTACATGCTAAGTTACCTATTTATATTCGAAAAACACAATCATCATTATCTCAAGGACTTCCACCTGTGTAGGTCTCGCGACGCTTTCATCTCTAGAGGCTTCCCGCGACTCGGAGCAGGTCGTCGGTCCACCTTGTGGGCAGTTGGGCACTCGTTTGCCGGAGTGCGGCCGCCACTCCAGGGCTTTTGTGCCCCATCTATCATCGGCTGTAAGGGCAATGTGCCCAGCCCACTGTCACTTGAGCTTGGTCATTCATTTTGCTATGTCGGTGACTCTGGTAAAACACAACAAAATAAACTGAAATGAAAATCCCAGTATCAAAAACAAATAGTCTGGACGAAATCTATACTCCAGTTGAACGTGAATTGATAATTTCGGTCATATTCTCTTATACTTTTAAGTATCATCATTCTGTATAATACTTGGTAGGTACCGTACAGAGGTAGGCACTTGACCAATGATGCAGATTATATGATTTCACTTCTGTGGAGAGGTCATGGACCATGCGTCACTGCGTGAGGAAAATCCTACCGACGGAAACTTTTTGTGATTACGAGCTACTGCGACTTTGTCCGCAAGAATGTCGATTATCGCGGATACATACGAAGTCGCTGATCAATTAGTAGTAATTTCTTTGGGTTTTAGCTTAGTCCGTACCTTATAACCGGTTTAATAGTATAGCCAGGAAGCGTAACAAACAAACAAACTTTGGCCTTTATGATATTAGTTTGAAATTTTTTGTCATTCTTTTCCTTGAATAATTCTTTAAAAAATGTTTTTTTCCTTGTTATTGTAGGTAACCTAAAGGTACTCAGCATCACTCATTTTCGGTCACCTACACTTGTTACGATGTCTTCACAGGATAATTAAAAATCAGTCATGAAATTGTCTTCAGCATTTGCTCTTTCTCGTCCGGCAGCACGCATGCGCCACAATGGATGGAGTGTAATTATTTGTTCGAGAAACTTTGCTTGATACATTTATAGCCAAACGTATGTTATCAGCAGGTGAAACAATAGTATCTCAGTTATCGTGTGGATGATTTGAATTGTTTTCTATTTTTACAGACCAGTGATCGAATCATCCGTCATCGCGTGTAATCTAGATGACTCAATCATGTGTGTTTTGTAAATTATACACTGATTAATTGAAAGGTATCTATTGTGCAAATAACATCCTGAATTGATGTTTCTATCATATTTGTTTTGGTATCTATTGATACTGATGCGGAAGTTAAACAAATATTTGTTTAACATCCGCATCAGTAAATAAAATATGATGGCAATGGCTCCATTCCAAATTACAGAATAAAAGACTTCAACGTCAAAGTCTGCTCCTCTGATGACACCCTATACAAAACCATGTCATCTAGAAACATTCTTAAACAACCATTAGTAATGTTATGTATAGTATCTATTATTTTATTTGTGTCTTATCAAAACAAAACAATACAAACCAAAACAAAGCTAAAATGTCAAACAGCCTATTTCTCTTGAATTCCTCTACGGGCTGGGTTTGCGCAGGTGTGCTCGGTTCAGCCCAACAGTAGGACATTCCTGCGCTCGCTTTCGAAACCTGCGCTCGGCGATACGACCCGTGATATCACTTCATTATGTGCTAATCTTAATGTTACCGGCTACTGGTCGTACCCGGGACTTGTTTCTAGCTGACTGGTCACGAAGTGTGTCCGTCTGGCAACCTTCACTTTAGAGCACTCGAGCGGACAGCCACAAGTGTAGCATATACATGTAGGTTTGTCACTAGGTACAGGGATGCTGTATGCATTGAAGTGTTATTTGTTGTTCGCGAGGACATTCCGCCGAGAGTAACGCGGTCTCGGTGCGACCACTTTCCTTACGCGGTGATCAAACCGCCATATAAGTGTGTAGTCATTTTAAGATGACATAAAACAAATAACCTACTTAAAAGTAAAGAAGGGAAGTAGAGAAGTGACTATAAAAGACGTCTAAATACAGAAATTGTTATTTAATATTTTTTTAAGTTATGAAACGTTTGGGAGAAGATCCCAATCTATGAGCATAAAAGATGAAATAATGAAAGGAATAGGTGATAACATGATCATTATCACGACTGCCTCCGTGTAAGCTACTTAGATTATTTGTTTGTTATCATCATCATCTAAGAGGAGGAACTATGGCCCCTGAGATACAAGTATTTATTGACTTAGTTTAGGAGTCAACTTGTTCATATATATGTTTGTCGTACACCGTTTGTACAAATGTACATGATTCATGCTTTACAACTGTGTGTAGACCACCGGTATCGGGAACAGGGTCCAGGCTACCGGTGGTCAGGGTTCCTGAAAGAAGAATCTCCTAACAATACGCTCCGTGTCCAGGAGTACCTTTCTGAATCAAGCCTCCTCAGATGCATTATTAATTTTAATATTATCATATTTATGACAGTTTCCCGCAATCTATAGGAATATATCACAAAGTAGGTACACCGGAACTCCATCATCTAAGCGCCATGCATGCGACGTGACAGCACTTACATGTTCACATTATGTTCATTCATCTTGCTCTTGATCTTACTCATATAAGTACTCGTACATTCCTACATATAAGTGATAACAAGAACCATGTACTCATGAAAACGACAAAATAATTCACGTGCATCAGGATATAAATTTCCCTTTATCAAAAATCATCATCATCATCATTTCAGCCGAAAGACGTCCACTGCTGGACATAGGCCTCCCCCAAAGGGGGTTTTTAGCCATAATCGCCACGCTTGGCAAGCGGGTTGGCGATCGCGGTATGGTTGTTACAAAGGCACAGAGAACGCTGCTGCCCATTCTCTGATAAGTCGCCTTTTACGACACCCACGGTAAGATATGGGATGGTGGTTTTTCAAAAATACGAAGTATGATTTTCATGCGGCATTCATATTTTCTGGAGAGGAGATAAAGGTTTACCGGAATTCAACCCACAAGGTTTTAATTCCACTCGTGACTTGTGATGACGATGTTACATGCCTACATCGTCATTCCCAGATAGGTGTCTATTCTCTTCGAGCCTCTGGGTGGTTCTCGGGTCGACATTTACTGCAACACTGTTTTAATAATCTAAATCTATGATTTATTCCTAACACAAGTTATTCACACTCAGAGTTCAATCTCTGTGAACACAAGCAGGCAAGCTAGTCAACATAAATAAGACATATCTGCCACCCTGTCCCATTATTGTGTCACGTAAGGAGTCTGCGCCCTACGAATATAGAGCCAACTCCTAAAACAGGTTTGCGAAACTGATACCAGCTCATAACGTTTTATTATTATGTTCAGTATTGTCTTGTCTAGTATATCGACCTTTAGTTCTAGAATTATTGTAGGTAGGAAAAGGATTCTGATTGTAGGTAGGAAAGGAAATCTGCAATTCTGCACCTACTTGCATGATTTAAACAATATTCAAAAATGCACTTCGGGGAATTTCTTCAATGCCATCTCTTGAGATGGTTTTATGAACTTTTATGAACTTTCAGTAGGTACCTTGGAACTTATTTGCGGTACCTATTCAATGTATATAGACCAGACGTCGATTTTGACTGACAACTCGGAAGGTGGGTGATGCGACTTAAATTGCGTAAATCTATTGAAATATTAGAGTCAGTTAGGCTGGACCGTGGGGTGGACGCATAATCATGACGGAAGATGTGCCGGACGTATCGTTGTTGGTATACTCGACGCTCTAACGCATTATGTGTGTACAGTTGGATGTTTTATTATCTGTTTGTCAGTTCTAGCGTTACGCGACCGAAGATACGTAGCTCATCTTGTCAGACATACATACCTACGTCCACCCTTAACCTAGTAGACGTGCCATGTGAATCAGCAGAATGATAGTTTATTTTTTTTGCAATTAACATCATAATATGGTGCGCCAATGTTACCCAACAGAACGTAACTACCAGTTCATTCACTTTTAACCCAGAACACGTGTCATCAGAAGTGTGCTCGATCAGCATCAGGATCGTATGTCACGTGTCCATTGCATGTCCTAAGCAACGCCACATGCGTCTAGTTTGTCACACGGTCATTACACCTCGGTATGTTTACGATGAAATAAACTTGACTAGTGTGTCCTGTACAAGATGTCTTTCTTCATCAATGAATGTACGTACACACTTAATATCAGCAGTCATTTCAGTTTCTTTCTAGTCATCATCCTTTACATAATAAAACCATAATTCCTTTGGATGGTCTCCAAAAAAAATTGCTGTTCCTAAAACCAGTAACATTTTTAGCCATAATATCATTTTTGTAATATATTGAATTAGACAGATAGGTTTGATACTCATTGTAAATTATAATTAAAGTTCCTTATCAATTTGCATGGTGCGATTGTAATGATTGTTGTAAGACAGATTAAAATATAAATAAATAAAATACCACCACCAATTCAATACCATACAGATTACTCAGCAAAGAAAATGTCCCTATCTCAATAACAGACCGTATCATAATACCACTTGACCATAATTTAAGCCATTAAATGTCATTGTACTGCTAACTTGGCATTGTCACCGGTTTCGTAACAGAAGGGCCTATTACCAAACCACGGGAGATACGACCACAGTTGACAGACGTACTGGTCATAATAGCCCGGTATCCGTTACTAATACCAGTCATAATTATTTTGGAATTGTATTGCTACCGTCTCAAGGATGAAGGGATTGTAAATTCTTTAAAAGTCTATGAAAACAAGCGTGCTTAGCATATCATTTATGAATGGGACCTGCTAATGTTATAACACGGAGAGGTTCACGGTACTGTAGGTACTATTCAAAACAAGTTACAGCGTATGTTTATTCCCAGCAATTGTTCGAGATATTTATGGAAAGAATATGGTTTGGCCTAGTTAGCCGAGCGCCGACCTCCGGCCTCCGACACAATTGTCTAGAAAGTACTAAATAGCACAATGACACCCATCATTGCGTTAGATCCGCAACGTCCAGTGCTCTCTACACCTCCAGGGTCGACAGTTTGCTATCCAGTAGTTAGTTTTTTTTTTGTGTATTTTTATTGGAACTCGATCGCTTTAACGTAAACTTCAACAACGTAAACAATTGAAATCGGAACAGCGCTGTCTAGTGGCAACAATAGGAACCACAATTATTCCATATAAATTGACATAAGCGATCGTTTCCGTTAACGCGATCGAGTTTGAATAATAACTCACACTAGGCCCCTCAGTAGCAAAACCGAGACTACAGACCTAGCCATGGAACGAGTTAAGTAGCGGAGAGGCTATGGAGTCTTAAGTAATGCTGAATATAATGATGTTGATAGAAACTTCATAAAACGTTACTAATGTAATGTTTAAGGAGAGCAAAGTGAATAAAAGTCCCTTCATCATCATCATCATGATATCAACCTCTAGACGCCCACTGAAAAAGTCCCTTCTTTGAAAAAGTTCCACGAAATTCGAAAAAAAAGTTGGGTTGTGGAGATTCGATAGGCAGTTGCTCCATGTTAAACACTGGTATTCAGCTGCATCCGGAAGCCGACCCCAATATATTTGGGAAAAGGCTAGGCAGATGATGATGATGATTCGAAAAAAAATCCATTGTTTCAACTAGATCAAGTTTGTCCACCAGATAACCAGATAACGGAACCGGATCGGATCTCTGTTGTTAAGGCGTTTTTATTACCAGGATATTAACAACCTGAAAACCTACTTGACGAATATCACGGCATTATAATATTAAGAGTGTCAGTTTGTTACTCGGCCATACATATGGCCGAGTAATTCATAATCATGTATGTACATGATTGTGAACGAGTCAAGTGAAGCATGGGTGGCCAATTATCAAAAGTTATAATATCCGTCACTTTCCGGTCGAGTGAAAGCCCTAACTGCACTCGACATTGGAGGGCCACCGATGAGTTGATACGTTATAATTGCGTATTGTTTATGTTAGGCAACACTTCCTCGTCCTGGACTTACGTTATTGCCCCGCAGCCCAAATATCTGCATAATATTGTGCCAGATATTGATGGCGTGATAACCCTAATAGAACGGCAGCGTCCGCCTTGACAGGTCAGGGTCACACCATTGATTCGCTTACTAGGAGGTTCGTTCAGATAACAATTGGCACAGGGTTAGATGACATATTTGATGACACTCCCTGGTTTTCCAGTTCAATACCCACCATTTGTCAGTTATGAAATGCAGGTCTTTCAGTCTACTCACAAAGCTTTATCCCTCAATATAACCTTGTAATTACTATTTAATTTAGACTATACCTATAAATACTTACGGTGTCAAAGATACCTTTTAGATTTACAGCGTTTTAGCAAATCCTTGACTGTTGTTTTTCTTATATCCTGAATAGATTCTAGTTAAAACAACAACATTTAGAGCAGAGTGCATTGTCTAGTTAACGACTATGTAATACGTGATATCCTGCCAGTACCTACACGCAATGTTTGGACTGTTCCGCAAACCTTATTATTATCATCATCCGATGTGTGTGGTCACTGATTAACAAGGTAACCTGCACAACAGTATCAACCCATATTCGGTGACATCAATGTCGCACTAATATACTGCAAGGTTTGAAACAGCAGCTTCAATAAGCCGGATTCTCAGACCATAAGTTGACATGATAATTTTCGAATCAATATGGCAAGAAAACTTAAGCCAACAGTTTGTTAAACACTGTTCTAGTTTACACGTCCATTCATAAAATATGCACAGACAACAGACAGTCTTGTCTGCTAAGAGTAACTATAGGCACAGAAGTTCCACTTTAAAATCACAAACTGAAGACGATGTTCACATGATGGTCATACCAGAAAAACCGGACAATTGCGAGTTGGACTCGCCCACCGAGTGTTCCGTACAAATTTGTAGGTACATATACATACTTCCATACTAATCCATACCTACTATCCATACTTTAATCTATACTTTTAATATTATAAAAGCGAAAGTAACTCTGTCTGTTACGCTTTCACGACGAATTGGCTGGACCGATTTTGATGAAATTTTGCTATGTAGATAGCTTGAACCCTGGGGAAGGACATAGGCTACATTGTAATCCACGATTTCGTTTGCATCCGCGATAATCAACATTCACGCGGACGTTATCGCGGGCAAAAGCTAGTTATAAATAAACACTATAATATTTTTTTATGATTTATTTACAAATGTAAAGACTTTTCCCTGTACTTGTATTAAAGACAATTTTACTAGCCAAGTTTCATAGTTCTAGGTCAACGGGAAGTACCCAATAAATTTTGATTCCCTTGATAGTGTCGAATTATACGTTTTTTGCGGCATTAACAGCCGTATCTTTTTTTCACGTTAACATAGAAGGTTAATTTTACAGCTTCAAGGGACCTTAGACTTGTGTATATGGTTTTAATTTCAACTGGATACCTCCACGCGTTCCCGAGATAAAGGGTCTTAACAGACAGACTGACGGACAACAAAGTGGTCCTATAATGGTGCCGTTTTTTCCTTTTGAGGTACGGAACCCTAAAAAAATGCTTTTTACACACTACCGCCATGAAACTTGAGAAATCTCTGTGTAGCTTTTCTTTCGAAAACTTAGTATAATTTCTCTAATTTTACTTCACCTATTATTCTTTCGGTCTTATTTATATTAAGTAGGTACCTAGCTGTCTTTTACGTTCTTGTACCTATTAATATGTTTTTCTAGCTGTGAAAACCATATATCATGTAGTGAAAGCTATTAATTGGCTCTATCGATGCTACTAATTAAATCTAATTTCTGTACCCAGCTCTAAAAAACTGATTAAAATTATTATTATTTTTTCAAGAGTATACTAGTGCGCTGTATATCGTGGTTGCAGCATCAGATCAAGAACTCCATATTCTTGCATATGGTATACATGAGTGTTTCAATGAGTGGTCACACATTTGTTTGAAAGTAAAGTAAAAATCCGCTATGCGTCTAAGATCCCTTCAGCAGCTAACATAAGAGCTGATAACTTTAAAACGGCTGAACCGATTTTGATAAAACATGTCTAAGAACCATCAGTAGAAAACCTGCTTTCAAATAAGAAAAAACACTTTCAAATCGGTCGACCTGTTTAAGAGCTACGGTGCCACAGACAGACACACAGACACGTCAAACTTATAACACCCCTCTTTTCCGTCGGGGGTTAAAAAAAACAACCGCCTTCAAAAACTAAAAAGTGAAAAATAACTTTAGCACAGAACACACATTGACTTTAGTTTCGAAAGTCGGTGGCTTTGTTCTGTTTGTTCTTGTTTTGTATTGCCACCGACTTCCGAAACTAAAGACAATGTGTGTTCTGTGCTAAAGTTATTTTTCACTTTTTAGTTTTTGAAGGCGGTTGTCTTTTTTGTAAAAAGCTTTTTATTTTCCGCTTTTTAGTACCTCCTTCTCATCCTAATCTATTAAGAAACGGCAACACGGTCAAAACAGAGATTGAAAGTTAACTACTCCAAAGATTGAAGAAACTAAAACGTCGTCTATGCAAAATTGTTGGGTATTTGTTGATTTTTCAAAAAGTGCTGAATCAATTTCGACAAAATTTATATGGGACACCCCTGAGGAATACCCTATCCATAAAAAGAAGAATTTTCAAAATCGGTTTACGTTTGCCGGAGAAATCGCGTAACTAATCGCGCACATACTCAATGCAAATTTAAGACTTCTATGGTTTTCTCATGGATGCCATTGTCAGAACTGGATAAAATTAAAATGGGACCACACGGGAAGCACCAGCTTTTAAATAGAATAAGAATCATCAAAATCGGTTCAACCAGTCCAAAGTTCTCAGGTAACAAACATAAAAAAAAAAATATACAGACGAATTGATAACCTCCTCCTTTTTTGAAGTCGGTTGAAAAGACAGTGGTTAATAAGTACAGTTTTCTTTCCTGTAGTAGGCTATGTAGACCTATAACAAAAGAACTAGCAGCAAGAAAACCTTTCCGTCACTGCATCAGATCGGAACTTTATCAACCTTCACTTTCCAAACCCAGTGTCATTTGCACCTAGAAAATTAAGAGTGATTAACGCAACCTTATTTGCTGGATTTATATTTGCTTGTGGGTGACAATATAGGTACTGATTAGAGCTAAGCTTAGAAGCTTTCATGCGCAGCTTTTTATTTAGACTTAAATGAACTTCTGAATCTTCGGCTTCGTCGTCACCTTTACATCGTACCGGCGTCGTATCGGCGTCGTCGTCTCGTCGCCGCATCTAGGCCACTACAAGGACGTTGTGTCACCAAACGTGAGAATTTGACTTACTTTTACGTTACGGTATTTTTTTTGTCTCCTTCTATTGCGAAATAAAAGACAGAGATGAGAAATTTCTGGTATATTATAAGAATTAAGAGAAAAGTTTTTGTGAGCAAATAAAGCAGCGGATGTGTGGCCTCGTTTGCGATAAGTTAGCATCCTGTAGATAATGGTAATGATTTACAGTCTGGTTATTACAAAGACACGACTTTTTGCATCTAGGTAAAAATGGAGACAAGATTTAGCAGTCTTTAATTTTAGTCAGACATTTTTAATTAACATAAACTTAATATTTTTGTTGTACCTAATCAGGCACCTTCCTAATTAGGCCTTAAAAATAATTACAAAATACCCATAGATACAAGGACTTACACATCTAGCATTATCTGCATGGGCTTGCTTCAGTTGTACAAATCTGTCGTCATTAACAAAAAAATGGACAAACAGGTTGTTACTCGCTGCCTTGTTAGCTTTCGCGGGTTAGTCGTAGTAAGATTGACAGTTTGTATCCAGAAATCTAGCCTTAAAATAGATCCCGATTCCATTTAACTCCCCAAAATGAACATGCAATATTTTTCGTCTAGCTCAAGAGTGCGAATCGTCAAAATTCCAATGTCGCTCGATCGGAGTTGAAATCAAGAGTAAGCGGAGATCGCACTGATGCACTGATTGAATAAAATGTACGCTCTTATCAGTGGACATAAGAATTCCGTTTGGGTGAATGATTTTACCCAAACCGTCTTGAATCAAGTGACAGTTATCTTTGTTATCTCTCATCGTTTGCATCATTAGTTCCATTTGTTTGTTTCTGTTTTGTACGATAGTATTACGTGGCTGATTTATTTGCTAAACATGTTCACCAGTTCATACGGATAACTCGTGGAACAAATCAATATTGTTCGTTGGATGTATGAATGAAGTCACTATGATCGCGCCGCATATGTGCTAAGTGCGGTACTCCTCAAAGCGATCAACTGCGGTTGTTATCATTAATTACCTAAGTGCGATGATACTTTCTTTCTGCATTCTGTTGCGCCTGCGACTAATCTTTCCATTGTAGAGATTTAAGTTAGTCTGTGTGGTACCTCTTATTTAAACGTGTGATTTGTGAATGATGTTTTCAAATTAACGTTACCGACGTGTACAGTTTTGTCTGTTTTTACTGTCCTGCTAAGCCGAAAGGCGCCATCTAGATCATACGTCCTTTTAGTTTTTTTATACCATTCAATAACTACTTAACAAAATTTCGCATCTAATGGTATGACCCAAATAGTATTATCTAACTTAAACATTTATAAAAACCACTAAGAAATCTCAAATTTTCCTTATACTACTAAGAGATTTGGCGGCCATGTTGATCGATTTACTTGAAACTTACTGCGATTGGCATTGAGATAGCGCTTTTTGGCTTATGGGTAGTGTATGAGTAGGTAACGAACGAATTTTATATTGCATCTGGATGGGAACACACCATTTTCGTTATTTTAAATACCAAAACGTCTTCTTCTTCTACAGTTTCTGCCGACGTTTTCGTCCGTGTGCAAGACAAGTATACCATACAAAAACTTCCGAAACTCTAGCATTCGGCAATAGGAAAAGATTTTTGTTAATAGACCAGTACTTAGAGAAATTACCTCTTAGAAAAATCAAACAGACTTTACCACCTCCTTAAAATATTAGGTTAGATAGATAAGAAAGAAAGAAAGAAAGAAAGAAAGAAAAAGCATTTATTAGCCCGCACAGGACGAAACACACAAATAACAACAAGGTTAGATAAGTTCTTCATCACATCAGCAAGCGGTGCACGCGGTTGCAAATCAATGCGTTAGTTTGGTATGCGCGCGCGCAGCATACTGTACAATGTTGACGTTAAGGCCTACAGTGAATAACTAATGACATGAAATTATAATTATAGAGTCAGGGAATAAAATCAAGGAGACCGAGAATAATTGATATGAGTGAGTTGATATTTTAAAATATTTTATTTTCCCAGAACATAATTTGCTTTCGTACTTTTATTAGAGAATTCGAGGTAGGTAACGTATTCTTTGTTTTGGACTTATGAAGTATATGTATACTAATGGCAAAAAAAAATAAAACAATAAAATTACCTAGGTAGGTCAAATGAAAATGAAAGTGGATTGGCTACAGCAGAGTAACTAGGTGATGCCTGAATGAAATTCCTCGACCTCGGGCAATCATTTCATCAAATTCCGAGTAAGATAAAAATCAAACTATAGAATTCCCCGTTAGATAGGTTTTTACTCCTCTCCTAAACAATCATAAAAAACTGGCCAAGTGCGAGTTGGACTCGCGCACGAAGGGTTCCGTACCATTATCTATATAACATTAGACATTGAGCAAAAATAACGTTTGATGTATGGGAGCCCCCGTAAATATTTATTTTATTCTGTTTTTAGGATTTGATGTTAGAGCGGCAATATACCTATCTTCTGTGAAAATGTTAACTGTCTAGCTATGACGTTTCATGAGATCCTACAGCCTGGTGACAGACAGCCAGAGAGACAGACTGACAGTGGAGTCTTAAGAGAGTAAAAGGGTCTCGTTTTTACTCTTTTGGTACGGAACCCTAAAAATAACTTTTGAAATGTCAAAAATTATTGTTATTATCCAACAGTTAAGATAACACATCGATTGTTAACGAGAATAATTATTCTAAGAGATAGTTCAAACTATAATAGACAGCTATAACTGGTACTATCTTCACTACCATCACTTCCCATATAAAGTAGACTAAAGTAGTAATACTTCGTCGGATACAAATCGCAACAATATCTAGTTCGGTGACTGTCGCACAAGTACCGTTGTTAAAATAATTGTTGCTTTCCAATTAAGGATGCCATCCATCATTAACATACAACCGGACGACGCTATCCATACAAAAATAAACTTTACCAGCTTTTTAATAGAGTTGCATTCAATTTTGAATACTGCAGTCAGGTTCTATTAATCGCATGATCAGTCAGTCAAAGTAGGTAATTGAAAAGAGTGGGTGTCTGCGTGTAATTGGCTGCGATTTCGCGTAATGCCACATTACCGGGCAGGAACACTGTGTTTTGCGGTTCGCTTTGTTTTGTTGTTTGGTCTAGCTGTTGCTGGTTTGTGTATTCCGATTTTACCATCCGTAGTGCAGATGTAGCAGTTCGTCGTTGCAGATTAATTATTAATTCAACATGACCCATAAGAAATGTTTTTTATAGTCTCTACTCACTGCTGAAAAATACGTAGAATGTTCGGAAAATCCGACATGAAGTCTCAGACACTAGATCTCCGAGTGTCTGACACTCGTCGTGACTGGCCATCTTCGTGTGCAATAGTGTGTTTCACGACCGCTTCAATGACAACATCGATTATTACATATAACAATAACAAACGCAAAATTGCAGTTCTTAGCGTTGAACTATCATGTTAGTTACTGAACGCAAAATACGCGCTGAGACGTGGAGTTGCCCGTCATACTACTACTACTACTACTACTGCATGTCAAATATACCGTACACTATTGTATATAAAATAGTAGATTGTTATACAAGGAGCTAAAATTACCCATTATATACGAGGTAGTTTTACTCCCGAGCTTTAGCGAGGGAGTAAATAGAAACCGAGTTTTAATGGGTTTTAGCGCCGTGTGTTACACTATACTTTTCACTACGATTGCGAGAAAGTAATTACGGTCACTACCAATTCAATTGTAATTAGAGAAAAATTATAAAGATTTCGCGCCAATGTCTCTTTTTTGTTTCTTCTGTAGCCGCAAAACATTGCATGCATTCTACCAGATATCGCCGATTTTAGTTCCATTTTCAAAATTAAAATGAGGTTCTTTTTTTATGAAACAGTAATAGGTCGAGTCTTTATTCATGATTATTCTTCTTATGACTAATAGTAGATTATTATACTAGGAGCTAAAATGACCCATTATATACGGAGGTAGTTTTACTCCCAAGCTTTAGCGAGGGAGTAAATAGAAACCGAGTTTTAATGGGTTTTAGCGCCGTGTGTTACACTATACTTTTCACTACGATTGCGAGAAATTAATTACGGTCACTACCAATTCAATTTGCAATTAGAGAAAAATTATAAAGATTTCGCGCCAATGTCTTTTTTTGTTTCTTCTGTAGCCGCAACACATTGCATGCATTCTACCAGAGATCGCCGATTTTAGTTCCATTTTCAAAATTAAAATGAGGTTCTTTTTTTATGAAACAGTAATAAGTCGAGTCTTTATTCATGATTATTCTACTTATGACTAAAGACTTTTTCGTTTTTGTAGGCTCATTGTCATATTTGACACACAAAAATTAAATTAAAAACTTTTTCCCCTAGGGGATGAAATGCTATTTTATCCCCGCTCTGGTATGCTACAATGACGGCCTTTTTGAGCAAGAGAAGTGAAAAGACTTTTTCGTTTTTGTAGGCTCGTTGTCATATTTGACACACAAAAATTAAAAAAAAAAAACTTTTTCCCCTAGAGGATGAAATGTTATTTTATCCCCACTCTGGTATGCTACAATGACGACCTTTTGGAGCAAGAGAAGTGAAAAATCTATTGAATATAAGAAACTAGCTATAACACTTCACGAAGCTGATACATTGATATTGGCATGATTATATACATTTATTAAAGTGAAGAAACGTTAAAGAAAAACTTAATAATTTTGTACCTCATCCAAAATTATTGTATTTAATTAGTAACAAGTAAGTGAGCAAAGTTAAGAGGCTTTTCGAGTTATTACGAGTACATGTAGCTAGCCTTTAGTTCAGTCGAACAAAGCCAATTAGGTGACGACATCCAGGCGACCGGCGGCGATCGGCGACCATTTCCCTTTCTCACCTAGTTATGAAGAAAGTCATCGTGTCTTGGTGTCGTATTGCTAATATCATGTCACACACCAATGTCGTCGGTACCCCAGTTTGTACAGTGCACCCCAGTTACATCCAGACCCTAAGATGCAGTTCTGAAAAAATCTTAATAAAACCAATACCACTGTGACCTAGATAGCGAACCTGGACGCCTAGGACTGCTAGGCAACCACTTAATTCGTATATTTCTAGTGTCACGGTGAAAACTGAATAATTAGGTACTGCGATGGTTGTGTGCACAAAAGTACCAATACCACTGGACTTTTCAATATATTCAGCCAGTAGACTTGGAACAACGACACGGCTGGCGCAGTGCTGTGGTTGGGGGATGGACTGCTGCGCTGCGTGTCGTGGATTCGGTTCCCGCACGGAACAAATATTAGTATGGCCTACAGATAGTTGTTCCGGGTCTGGCTGTTTGTGTATGTAAGTTTATATCTTTGTGCCGATAATTGTTACAGCCAATGGCTTAATTGCCAAAAGCCTCGACCAACATCTAAGGAGGCTCTCGTTAGACGGCTGGATCAAGGGCTTGATTCAGAAGGCAGTACTTCTGGACACGGCCCGCATTGTCAGGAGGTTTCTCTCTCTGGAGCCCTGACCGCCGGTAGCTTGGACCCTGTTCCCGATACCGGTGAGGTACAATTTTTTTATATTTTTAAATGTTTTTGTTTTTATATGAATATTTAAAAATGTAATTTAATATGTATATAAAATAAATGAATGTGAATAATAATAATAATTTCTTTATTGGACACAAACGGTGGTTAACAAAAAAAGAAGAGAAATAACTAGGGTAGGGTAAAGTTTTATAAAAAAAATTAACAGCTCACCTCAAGTTCACTTCACCTGAATTCACTGAAGGAGATGTTTACAGAATAGCACTGATGCTAGTCACTTGCCTGATTAGTGACTAGTACCCAGTGCTAATAAAAGTGTAAATAAAGTAGATATCCCTATTGCTTTTATTTTCAGGTGATGTTTTTCACGCGCGACAATGAAACATATTTGCGAATACGAGTCATCGTCAATTTTATTCATGAATAATTAATAAAAGAATGTAATACAATCTATTTGTCGTGTACTTGTGATAAAAATGTAGAATAACAGATTAGACACTCAATTGTCGATTATCAAAACGAGAACAACAAAATAATGATTGTAATTTTGTCATGAGTCACGCTTTAATAGAAACTCTCGTGATACTCGTCGAACCTCGGGTCACTAAAGTCTAGGTATCGACTGGTAAGAAATTAGAGTCTCTCACGTGACACTCAAACGAATGAAACCGAGTGGTTAATTACCTGTGCATGTGGCATCAGCTTACAGGAGGTTGACTCTTGTTACCCTTGACTTTTAACTTACGACTTGTGTGGTCTTCCGACAGTTGCCTTCCCAAACGAAGCCCCTTGTTTTTTTGGAAAGTTGTATGTATTCTGCAAAGCTGTGACCAAGTCCCTTTTCTAAGGCTGTTTAAGTGTGAGGGCAACTTACGCCGACCATGGTGCTAAAATCACTTCAATTACATCCACTGACACACTTGACAAAACTGTATAAAAGTCGTGTTTATCTGTGCATAGTTTACTCAACTAAAGCCAATTCTACCCAACTAAAGCCTACTTCAAAAAATCTAGTTTCAATCTCACTGCAAAAGATGAAGGTCAAAATTTTGACAAAAATGCTACCAGATAGAGGCGTTTGTGACAGATTAAGTTTTTTAATGCAACTTTCCTAAAAAATAATAGAACTGATGATGTCATATTAATAGACCTAAATTATTTTTGTCTACAATCGGTCAGATTTCTAATCACAAAAAAACATTAGCACTCATTCTGCTAAAGTACCGGAAAATTCTTCTACTTGTTGTCAAAATTCCCCTTCTCCTCATTTCCACCATTACCTACCTACATGTAGGTACACAGTTCTTAGGACTTGTCTGAAGAATGTTCAGGCACATAATGACAACAAGTTTCCAACTCCCCCATATCAACGTCTAACGTCATTTCTGTGACTAACCCGACCGCTGCAGGGTTAGTGCAGTCATATAGTATGTATTACAGGAAGTAAACTTTTTGCCTTTAACTTTCAATAGCTGCCTGTACCATATTATTACGTGTGTTATGTACTACATATTAGTAAGTATTATAAGTAATGCCAGTGAACGTAGCCACCGACCGTGACGAACATGACGCTAAATTGGATTTATAGTAACTGTTTAGTTTTAGTGTAGTTGTATCATTACGAAGTTAGTTGCGAATAGTCCGAGGTTTTGTAAAGGATATTATTTCCTACATTTTGAAAATGTTTTTTTCTAGTATTTGATTCTAAAATCTAATGATATTAAGTATTAGCTGTTGCATGACGAAGAGCCATGATTAAATCTGCAGTGCTAAACGAAAATTCTCGAGATCAATTCTAGCAACGATACTGTATTGTTCAAGGGCGAGTCTACATTATCACTGAAGAATTGAAGACGTTATGTTTTTTCATCGTATTGCTAACTACGTAATACATAGTAAATAATATCGTCCTTTTCGTCAGTTAAAAAAAGGAATAACAATTTCATTGAAGTGATCAAGATATATTTATATCGCTGTATGTATAGAGTATTTACACAGTATAGATACATTTTTAAATTACACAAAAAGTAAGGAGTCACTATCATTGATTCGAAAAGAAGACGAAGAACATAACACCGTATGTACCTGATTTTATTAATAATCCATAACGTGTTCGCCTCACAATGTAATGTTCTGGACATTAGCACTCCAATTCTAAAAGATGCCAGACGTGACCACATTAAGGTCGTCTGCCCTAACACTACAGTTGTCAGACTAATCAAAACCTTATAGTCATAACTATAAAGACAGCAATGCAAGCATGACGAATCAAGGAGAGTGACTAAGGCCTCCGAACTTAACATTACGGCTACATACACAACGGAGGAGATATACACTCGGCGTCACAAAAATCGCACCTTTTCGAAAATAAGTTTAAAACATGTCCCGCCAGTAACGAATACATTAAACCCAATGAATATTGGTATCAATTAAAAGTATGTTTAACGACCTTTAAATTAACAACAGTTAGAATTCCTAAACACAACAGATCTCATTAGCACGTAACGTTAAAAAAAATGTTGTCAAAATACGCATTACAACGGCCACTAATTGCACCTCCCTACAAGGGTATAAAACGGGCGACCCGGGTTAAATGTGGGTTCCGGAAATGGAGCATCGAGGTAAACCCCATCAAGAGTCAGGCAGTACTCTTTTCCAAACCGCGTTCGTCCCCCTCTCTGCCCAGTCCGATAACCATGTTCGGTAAGCCTATCCCTTGGGAGAAGCAAGCCAAATACCTAGGTGTGATTCTGGACCACCATCTTACTTTCGGAGAGCACATAAAGACGGTGCGTTCGCGCGCCGCTTTCGCTCTCGGTAGGCTCTACTTCATGTTGAATGCACGCAGCAAATTGTGACTCAAGTGCAAATTGCGCATTTACACGGCGTGCATTCGTCCCATCATGACGTACGCCTGTGCTGTATTCGCACACGCGAAACCATACCGTCTCCATAGGATGCAGACCCTCCAAAACCGTTTCTTGCGAAGAATCACAGGAGCCCCTTCTTACCTTCGCAACGAGAACCTCCATCTCGATCTAAAAATACCTACCATCCAGCAGTTCATGAAACGCTCCGCCAAGCGCTTCTTCGACACTGCTGAGAAGCACTCTAACCCGTTAATCGTATCGGCCGCCCGGTACACTCCCTCCCGTATTAGTAAGACTCGACGACCGAGACATACTCTGACCGACCCTGACGATGCTATTACTCTCCTCCAGGAGAGCAATAAGGCCACCAGTACAGTTAAGAAACACAGACACAGACCGCCGTCATTCCGTCCTCGCCGCCGAGGCCCGCCGCGACGACCCCGTACGTCCCCTCCCCGACCCTTGCTCGTGCCAGCCCGCGCCGCTGAGCCTGTAGTTTTAAATTCGTCCCTAAATAATGGAAATCCGATCCAGCCTGTCCCTTTGCTGTCCTCTCCCAGCGACGCCCTAAGCCGAGGCTCGTACCCCACAGGGGGTGCCCTTAGCGTGTAGTCGCTTAGTTTGTAAGCTTTTATGCCCTGGCTGGAGGCCCTAAAAATAATAATTTTTAAGGCACCACAGGAAAGTCCGGTTAAGCAGCCGACAACCTCCTTGGTTGACCTGCGAGATGCCAATCCGAAAAAAAAAAATAAAAAAAAAATAAATGTTGGTCATTCGCTATTCAACCTTTGAAGTGAACACACGTGAACAGCTACAGCAAGAAAAATACCCCAGAAGATGGATACCACTGCAGATGAAGCCGCTCAAGTCATTGCACTACTGCAATCAGGGATGCGGCAATGTGATGTTGCTCGGCAACTGAACTTGAGTCGTTTTGCCGTTCGACGAGTGTTCCAACGTTTCCAAGAGACTGGTGGCTATATCCGAAGACGTGGATCTGGAAGACAACGGTGCACATCCGAAAGAGACGATCGCTTCATTGTTTCGACGTCTTTACGTAATCGGTTCTCCAATGCTGTTGAGCTGCAACAACAACTGCGATCAGCTCGCAGAACTTCTGTAAGCGTCTCCACGATTAGAAGAAGAATGCGGGAGAAGAAAATTGCAGCTCATAGGGCTGCTACAGGGCCCAAATTGACTGCACAGCATAGGAGAGACCGGTTGCAATTTGCCCGTGACCATGTGGATTGGACAATAGACCAATGGAGGGCTGTGCTCTTCTCGGATGAGACGAGGGTGTGTCTTTTCTGCAACGACAGGCGTCGAAGAGTGTATAGGAGGCAAGGGGAACGATTCGCACAAGCCTGTATTCAAGAGACAGTGGAATACGGGGGTGGCTCGTGCATGTTCTGGGGCGGCATGTCAATCGACGGTAAAACGAACCTTGTGTGTGTTTCTCGGACTGGAAGTGCTCGCGGGCAAGGGTCGCTGACTGCTGCTCGGTACATAACAGAGATCTTAGAGGAGCAGGTTGTCCCTTATGCGGGTTTTGTTGGCAGTGGGTTCACGTTAATGCACGATAACGCCCGTTGTCACACCGCTTTAATTGTAAGAGACTACCTGCAAGAAGTTGGCATCCCTGTTATGCGCTGGCCGGCGCGAAGTCCAGACCTGAACCCTATTGAGCACCTTTGGGATGAACTGAAACGGCGCGTACGGGCACGAAATCCTGCCCCTACCACTCTCCAAGACCTTCAAGATGCCGTCGTTGCAGAATGGGACAACATTCCACAAGAGACTGTTGTCACATTAATAAGGTCCATGAGAGAACGCATGGAAGCAGTCATCAGGGCTAGGGGGGGTAACACTAGGTTTTAAGTTAGTTTTAAGGACTTTGTTGTAATTTTTGCTGATAAAATAAAATTTAACTTTTTAATCATTTGCATTAGCTTGCTTTTTTTTATTCCCTGGTAAACAAAAAACCAAATCCATTGATTTATTCTGAAATTTAAATAAATTGCCTTTCCAATTATACCTTATAGTCATATGTATACCATTGATTAATAGGGTTAAAATGACTTTGAAGGGAATTCTTAAAGAGGTGCGATTTTTGTGACGCCGAGTGTAGCTATCTACATTATAATATACGAGTAGTTGAAGTTCAATCTGAGCTTGTGCGAAGTTTGAATATCTTCAGTAGATTATAAGGAACACAATAAGTTAAGCTTAATGAAAAACATAGTAACAAACGTGGACTCTTCAAAATGATAAAGAAGATAATTGGAGGGTACTGTTCAGCATAAGCTACCATGCAATGATCAGGGGTGTACAATTAAATTAGGGCTGTCACGAAAAGGTGGTTTACTTGCTCAGATAGGAACGGACGATGATGATATAAATAAACAAAACGATTAGTACTTGAACTAAATTATCACTTTCATATTTAATATTCAATCCGGTACGGTGCTCATACCGTATTGAATATTTGAAAATGATAATTTCTTGGGCTAAGTATATATAATTATACAGTTTTCTAGTGGTCTCTGCTAACATAGTTTCTATATTCTCAGCTTTTAAGTTGCGAAAATATACAGCACACCATAAAGGCGTGAATGTAAATACACGATAATAATCAGATGACACTAATGATCAATAAAAATGCCGTTTCTTATAGAAGCAGTTATATTTATTGAACGCAAAAACTCTGTCCTTATTTTTTGCGCAGAATCAAAATAATCGTAACACTGGTTTTGGATGAGCGAATAATGTATGACTCGACTAGAAGTATTTGGATATTCTGAATAAGTTAACGGTAATGTTTGAATATCGGAAGTCATTATAAACTTGTCCAAATAGATATATACAACAAAGACATTGGTATGTACGGATGTACCTGACCTAGTCATTCTATTTAATGATTAGTCAATATAGGAAAATATAACAGAAAATGTGTCGGCAATTCTACAATCACTTATGATCATCTACTTAAAATAATCCTAAGTCCATATATACCTAGCTACCTATGTATAAATGAACCTAAAATACATAAGTCCCTCTCATTGAAGCACTCAGACAATCTCATCGATGTGTGTTTTACAGGAGGTGATTCGTATCAGATATTATATAATCTTGTTCGAAAATTTAATTTTGGGAACATGTGAACTGACTCAGGTAAGCGGTTATCAAACGGATAGAAGACGTAGAGTTAGTAAACACAACAACCTAGAGAAGTGTACACAAGTACAATCTAAACAGACTATAATACAAGTTACTGTTTGAGAGATTATAACAGGGGGGCCAAAATGTAAACATGTCGAGTTTCTTGAAAAGGGTTAGGACCAGAAAACGATGTGGAAATGGAACAATCACAACCAATAAGTGATTTGGAAAGATATTGATAAAGAAACTGAAAAAAAAATCAGAAATTGAAGATATACATATCATAATTAGACCTAGTTACCACAAAACAGCCAAGAGGCAACTAGATAATTAGGTATACAGAAATGGAGTTATTTCCAATAACGACTCACTAATTACTGTATTACCACTCAATTGTCGCCGCTTCCAACACACAACAGGGTCTACAATACCATGAACAATATCCGCAACTTCAGACTCCCCGGCGTGACTTATAAACTGTGCCACCGATTGTTCTCAAGCAAAACTTATTTATCTCCTATTATATCCGTCCTCATTAATAATAGCCATTATTTCTATAATTGTATTGAAACCATTGTCCATTACAATTGAATTTTGAATGATGGAAGTGATAAACACGAATTGATTACAATCAGAATATTGATGTCAGGAGTGACAGCTGTTGCAGATGATGATCACGAGCAATGAGGTAATTTGATTATTTCACGATCTTTAATTTTATGTCATTTCACTTATAGAATTTTGTGACCCCATTGTTATTGGTCGTGTCGAGTCATTTGGCAACGGTAAAGTTACTATCACCCTGAATAAGACCGATCGTCCTTCTAGCTACGTTTTGTCCCATTCTGGACTTACGGGGTAGTCTAATGGGGTCAAAAGCGAGACGAATGAGACTCATGAACTTAATTTCTCGACAAAAAGACCGTTTGTCTTATCAAAAATTATGCTTTAAAAAGTTTTTTTTGCGTACAGTTGCAGTTTAAGTTACTGAAGTGTGTTTTGGTTGTTTCAGAGGACCTCTTCATCTAGGTAGGTACTCATAGCAATTATACATACCTAACACTAGATTAGAAAACATATTAAACAAAAAAAACATAATAGTTAAGTGGTGACAGGCTTGCTAAGTGGTTCAGTGCGGAAATGTTAGTTTAGATTCGTACAAGCATTTTATGATTGTGTTGAGTGACTATCAATATCTACTCCTACCTACCCTTCCCTGCTCTGGCTTTTCCCGAACTGTGACCTTTTCTAATGTCACTGCGTTAGCCGAAAGGTGAAAATATTGTACACAATCATGATGGGACTCTATGTATAGCTTTCTAAAATACGCATTGCGACACAGTCGTTCTGCGAGGGAAGACACCCGCTGTAGTCACCAAAATAAAACATAATATTATCTTTTTACAATGTTTATTGCGAAAAATTCTTAAACAAACGTAAATTAACATCTGATATCTAATATGGGTAGTAAAGGTACCTCTTGAAAAGTTTACGAGTGTTAAACAACGTACAAATAACTTCACTTTTAAATATTATATTATTTTTAAGGCAATTTCATATCACAATTCATTAAGATTATGCTGAAATAACTATTACAGTTTTGTATACATAGGAATTTGTTTTATCAAGACCTCTATAGAACAATAAATATGTTTTACCATGTGGCACTGATCATAAATAGAAACAATCTTAAAGTATTACTTATACAATATTGCAACAATTAACACTATCAATCTCAGTACTTAATTATTATTTTGATCTATGCACTATACCGTTAAATTAAAATTGACTAATTTATTATTATGCTAAAGGAAAATGTTTCGTTTAAGTACTTAATAAATAATTTATACATTTAGTTCTAGTGACGTGTGTTGCTAGTGCTAACAAAATATTACTAAAGTTGTCGCGTGACGTTTACAAGGCAACACTCAACGAAGATTTTAGTAACGGTTTTTGTTATTTGAACGTACCGAAAGTCATAATACGTCGTATTTATCAAAACATAATACCTATTATTATAGTAAGTACTTGATTTGAAAAGCAAAAGGTTGACCTCGTTCAAGCTTAATTACAAAATGATTATTAAATATTTAAACGAGTAATTTACTTCAATTAACATTACTAATATCTTCGCTAGCTTTGCTTAGAACAGCTCCGTCATAGAAATATATAAGAAATGCACATTTGTTGCTAACATAAGATATTGTGCCAAATTCTAGTGTAAAATGTAAGGCACGGACTATTTGACACTTCTATCAATGAACATTAACTACTAATAGCTACACCCTACACGTGTACGTACGCGTGCGTAGGTGCGTAGTGTTCAGACAAGTACGGTCAACTGCTGTAACATTGCCTACGTGCTCAACATTGCCTACATTCTAAAAAGTTAAATTATTGCCGCTGAGAAATGTTTTTGCTGGGTATTACTAAAAGCAAGTCGGCTATCTATATGGCAAAAAAACATTTCCCAGCGGCAATAATTCAACTTTTTAGAATGTAGTCAATGTTGAGCACGTAGGCAATGTTACAGCAGTTGACGGTACCTACATAGAGCTACATCAACACTGACTGGGGCTCACGATAAATTGTATACATAATTTACACTTTTTTATTTCGCTAAAGGTTTACTTCGTATCATAAATTCGAAAATATAAGGCTTTCTGCATACTTGCTGTCGATTAGTTCCACTAGGTTTCATTTAGGCAGTAAACTTAATGCAACTTTAAAACATTTATTTATCCAAGTTGCTTCTATTGGTTATAGCCTAGTAACAACACAATCTAGAATGTTGAGGACCTAATACAAGTTTTCTACAAAATCAGTGCAAATGTTACGTTATAATTAGAGTTGCCAACCTTACTATATAATATAGTATCCTACTATATTAGAATCCCGACTACTATATTAAAAAAAAAGATATAGTAGGCGAAACTACTGTATTTTAAAGGCATCAAACTCTTAACAATAATATTCGTTTCAAAATGTGTAAGCGTAAAACAAAACGTCAATACCAATTTTTAACGATTCTGGAATGTCAAATTGACAGATGCGTTTAATAATTCACAAAATAATCTTTTTTGAAAAAATAAAGTACCTACCTAATTTTTAGAACCTACTATTTTAATTTTTTTTTCGTTATCTACTATATTTTTAAGGGTAAAAATTACAGAACTACTATTTTTGACCGACAAAGAGTTGGCAACCCTAGATATAATACGAAACACGAAGCCCGGCTTCGAGCAGTTCATATCTACCGGCGCTCGAGTCGGAACGCGCACTAGCTGTACATCTCAACGTTATGTGAAAGAATGCTATAATCTTTTGAACGATGAATAAATCATGTAACCGCGCGGCATAGTGAATGCAATAAACGAAAGTACAACAGATAAGAGTTAATCATATCGTTCCTCGCTCGAAATTAATAACTTCAGCTAAAGCGAAAGCAACTTCGAAGTAAAAATACTTTCTGCATTAATTACTTGAACATTTTGGAGTTGTTATGAAAACTTCGCATAATATGCGCCACTTCAAAAATGCTTACAAACTAAACCGGAAACACAGTCTAATGGCTCATAAATCTACGTGGGTGCGATATCTCGACAATACTGGGAGCCGATTTCAAGGTGTTAGTAGCATGTTTCTTACACTCAATAAATTTTCTCACAATCACAAAGACCGCGCCAGTGCAACGTCGCTCGCGCGGCATTCAGGCGCGTACAAGAGCAACACTGCACGGGAAAGCGGCGCCACACCGAAAAAATCTATTAAGTTTTTCAGCTCACCAGATTGACGTGAAACAATAGGAAGAAACCATTTTACTCACACTTGGGAGACGAGTTCGCATCGTGTGTCGGCCGCTTTCCAAGTGCGCGAGCGCGCGAGATAATGACTGTTACGGATAACCATCATTTGCATTGTTCGCAATCTGGAGAAAATTAATTGCTTCACAATCAATTGGTAGATGAAAGAAATCAATCAGTAAAACATGGCTCCTAACGCGCACGGGCGGAATTTATCGTTTACGTAAAACTATTCAACGTAGCCGTATGCAATCGGGCCGTTTTTTGATTGGATGATAAACTTCACTCACACCGTACATTCGTCCGCGCTCGAACCGAAGCTGGCCAAACGTTGCTTTTTCGGCCTTGCATACAATTTTCACTATGCGGCAACAGCTGCTTCCAATCGCGACGGTGTTTAGCTGGCGTCACGCGCCCGTTATATCAACATATTTGAACCAGTTAGCCTTTCCGAACATTTGTTACAATCCTAAGCGGCGCCGGCCTCTTGTTTCTGCTGTATGAGGGACTCCCACTTGGCTATGAGCCGCGTGGAGCTGGGCGCAAGGAACTCTTCTCCTGGGGCAAGCGTGCACAATTCCGCTAAGGACTTTGCCGGCTTTAGACTGCCAATGGAGTCGTGTCCCGAACTATTCCGTGGCGAGGGCGACCGCAGCTCTTCGTTCAGAGCCTCGTACAGCTCACCTATTGACTTAGTCGGTTTCAGCTTGCCGGGCATGGGGATTTCCTCGTCCTCCGACTCGGACGTGGTCTCGTTGTCGCTCAACTCCAAGTCGTATGGCTTTTGTTTCTTCCTCATCTTTTTAAGCTCGTGTTCTCTGTCCTTCATTTCCTGTAATTCTTTCTGTATCTTCTCCTCGACGGGCACGTAACCCTTTCTGACAGGTTTACCTTCAGGCGTGCGGCTGATGACGGGAGGGGAGACCACGGCGGGTGCGACCACCGGCGACGTCGGGAACACGAGAGGTGGCGCAAGCGGCATGGTGGGGGTGGGAGGTATGGGCCCTCCTGGTGGGGCAGGCATTTTGCCCTTGTTCGCGATAAACCGTTGCATGATTCCTTTTGTTCCCGTCTGGGGTGTAAACCGTCTCGTGTATCCATTTGTGTTGAGGAGTGAGGGTGTGACCGGGGGCGACGGCGCGATAGGGCCGAGCAGGTGTGAGGTGGACACGGCTCTGTTGAGAGGCTTCTGCGGTTTGAGTTCCGCATCACCGTTGACGTGGCCATTCTGATGGTTCACGTCTATGGTTGACTCAGACATCAGTCTGTTGATCCGAAAGTGGCCCTCTTTAAATTCTCTTTCTCTTTCCGTAACTTCTATGATCTCTCGCTGGATCCTGGAGAGGGGATCCTCTTTCAGCAATGACTGTAACAGAAAGAAAATATTTTGTTAGTGTCATCATCTTATGATCCGACCATCGATTGAATCAAGAACCAATTAACAATAGTGAACGAATGACCTGCAGACCATTCTACTCGTTGAGGATTCAAACGATTGTTCAAACCCTTATTATTTACCTAGATACGTGTTTCAATGTTGCTATTAATAGATAGCACAGCACCTTAGCTATTAACATGGCGGTCACTATCATTATTACGCCACTTTAATAGTCGGTACAGGTTTTTCTGCATCATACTCGGTAAGCTTATGTGTGTCTCGGTCGAGTTCGATCGGCAGTTGCGCACACGTTGCTCGACCTTAAAGATATCAACGATGGATATCGTTCCAGCCCTGAGCCCATATCGATCGATTGTAAATCAATAAATAATATTCAAATTGAATTCAGAGAAGACGTGTTTATGACAGATGAATCTTCTAACAAGAATGAATTCGAATTTCGTTTGCTCGCAGTTTCACCACATGAATGAAATAGACTCTCGAACTGCCTGCTGTTTTTCCAAAACTCAATAGGTATTACTAGCTCAACCTGAAAGATACTGTCGAACGTATTTGTCACTTAATTGATTTCATTGAACACAGACCTCTGATTGTCGACGATTAGGCTTGACTTGATAAAATAAGAACCTCTCAAAATATAGGAGCAACACGGTAAAATGTTACTACAGCGCGGAACACTAACATTCAAGCTCCTTGAATTAAAACAACAGACTGGTAATCATTTCATTTTTAAAGAATAATCGAAAAAGATAAAATGCTTCCATTGTTCTGTTAGGTGGTTGGTAATTTAATCGACTGATTACATTCATAGATAAATTAATTTTCAGAATAATAAGTTTTTATCAGATAGATAAATGTATTGAGGGCCCGTCTGTTATAATAATATGTACTTGTATAATTTTATCAACTTAAATACGCGGCTTTTGAAATGCTATCCGGGTAGATTTATATCCACATTTCAGGGAAGATAGCGGCATCCTGTATACCTGTGTAGGTAAATTGACTACGGTATCTACCTTTAGATCTGTAAGATTGTTTGCGTTTTAGTATTAGCATAAGTATGTGTTTAGTAACACTTAGCCGTAAAACGTTAGATAGTATAAGGAGAGCCTATTGTCACTTAGGTACCTACTGCTTATAAGACCAGTGGTCGCTAATTAGTGAATCATCTAAAGACGACCTAGATAGTTCCTAGGCTAGCATTTGAATTTGCTGCGAGGGCCAACTTATTATAAGTCAAATACCTCTCCTATTATAAATTCGAATTCTAAAACGGCCACATTTGGTGTAGGCACTGGTTTAGCCATGGGGACTGTAGTCCCCATAGTCAAAACATGGACGTTTGGACTAGTAATATTACTGTGAGGCTATTGAACTGCGAAAATGCTGAGTAACTGCTGTTACAACTACACGGAGACTCTTGTACCAGGAATGACTTGCACAGGTAACTTCAGTGACGCTGATGAACTTTAACCTCAGGTTAATAACGCGTGAACTCGCTCACTGATAGGTGAAAATATGCAACTCATTCCGACACACGATGCGGATGTTATTTCCTTTATTTTTGCCTCTACACTTCTGTTTTCTCTTAAAACACCATCAAATTATAATGACAAAGTAAAATGAGCAACGAAAACATGTTGTGAAATAACTTGCCAGTTTCTTTTTATGTTAATCTGTATAAAAAGCGTAGAATTGTACAAGAGCCACCGTAGTGTGTGTAGCAGGGAGGTACTTATTATAGTATTCGTGGGAGTTGAACATTATTTACTTTTTTTGTTTGACCTCAGATGTGTTACAGTTATGTACCTACCTACAACTTATACTTAGGTAAGTGGTTATGTCGTCTGCGATTTGGCTGACTAATGCGCTGATCGTAATTAACAACTTTCTTTGATGATCTCCTTGATTATTTTGTAGGTTAGCAAGTATTTTGTTTTGTGTAGCGTCAGCAGATACGTGCTAGGGAAGTATTTCATCATGTACATGTATTAATTACTGGTGAAGACGCCACAGTGTCACAGCGGTGTGTGCAACATGCTCGTTGACCCACGCATTGCCATTATTCAATTTCACTGGGCGGTCCCCTTTACCCCAACGCGATACAAGTTTAGGACATCAAACCACAAGTTTTCTGCACCAAGATACTTCTTGGTGCAGAAAACTCGTGGTTTGATGTCACGTGTGTTGATGCTTGGAAGAGATAAATAAAACTTGGTCTCACTTCACGCATAGGCCTCTGCGTGAAGTGAGACCAAGTTTTATTTATCTCTTCCAAGCATCGGTAATCGTGACTTAATACATGTAGGTTGGTAGGTAAGTACCTAGGTATTATTGAGAATTGATAGATTAAAACAATATAATCGACGGTTACCTGCACGTAGTTAATTCCTAAAGATAAGACAATGGCCACTCATTTGTTATTGCACGAACATTCGATGCCAATAAATATAAAAATGGAACAATATCGATGATAATGTATCTGAGGCGTTATCAGATGTACAACAGAGCATCGAATACTTTTACCGATGCGATGTGGCGGTTCGGAGACAAGTCTCGGAGCTTTCTACCGGGCTTCGATGCTCGACACACATAGTCACCCGAACACTCCATTATTGTCGACAGTATGAAAGCGTTAATTAATCTGGCGAGAGTCGCGAGCGTCGACCCGCAACTCCGCTCTGCACAACTGTACCTCATGCCGACGACCTACGAACCTACGATTACTACGATCTCACAGGACTAGCCTCTCCACCACCATCTAAACTAGAGCACGCTCGCATTCCACGGGCAATACAGAAACTACTCACTTCACCCATAGTGAAACACGAAGGTATCCAACAATCCGCACAGGGTATGGTAAGTCAGGCACTCACGAACTGTAACACGGTTTAAACCATCACGGCACCAACACCTGCCACGATAGAACTGCGCTCGCGGGGCGATACGTGCGGCTCGTCCGACGGTCGCGGGCTAACGTCCTCTACGCACGTCGACGGCAACTCGCCGAGCTCGCGAAGCCTCCGCGTATCACTCACCTGGCCCGTGGCCGCCTAATTGGCGCGGAAGCGAGACAGCGCAACAACGTGATGCGATGGAAAGAGAAAAGAATAACAACTCACAACACCTGGTTCTGCTTTACCGACGGTGGCGACTGTTTCACCTGAGGAACGTGAGCGCGCGCGTTTGAAACTTGACTTGACCGCGGATTTCCGCGCCATTGGCTGCGAACGCGAGGGTCCGTCGCCCGCTCCCCTACTGTCGGACAGGAAGAGGGCATTAATTAAGGAACCTGTTCATAACTCCTGTAACGGAACACTGATTAAAATATCTTTTTACGCGTGAGAACTGCCGCCCGCACCATGCCGGTTGAATGAAGTAAACCTGTCGGTATTGTCGACTGTGACTAAACAAGTAGTTTTATTGCCGACCTTGGTCACTTTAGCAGATGTTTCCCGAACGATTGATTACACAAAATACAAACGTGTATTTCCGATTAGTTGATCTACAATTCTACATACTGAATTGTAGACCATACAAAAATTTCATCTGTGCGGTAATCGAACCCGTGACACGCAGCAGCGCAACAGTCAATCGCTTATCCACTGCGCCAACCGGTAAGCAGAAAGTAAAGCCAACTTCTTCGGTGGAGACGCATCTAAATAAATAAAATTATTGATTACATTATTTGTTATTGATGATTGATTACTTACTTACCTAATTTCATTAACTATTATTTTGTTTTATTGTTTTTGGTGATTTTTCATTTTTTATATTTTTATCTTTCATCTGAATCGCAACCATGCAGAAACGCGGTTTCTGAATGACAATGTTTTTTTATAGAATAAATATAACTCGCTGTACCATTCCGTTTTGTGTTTATTACACCTACATTACAATTTCGTATTTCTACTAAGTATAATGATTGGGCTTAGCTATTTCCTGAAATGTTGAGAAACAGTGCTTAGTATTATTTCGTGTCTATTTATTTATATGGTAATTTTAAATTGTAAAAGTAACGGTGTTAATCGACTAATTTGCATAGGTTTGTCTTTCTGTGCAGGGTATAGGCACATACTTATGCCAGCTAGCTACACACGTAACGATCTATCGCAACGATTTAAACTGTGCAAACCGATTTGCGCAGTTTTATCAATAATGTGTATGATAAATCGTTGCGATAATCTGCAATGATTTATCATACACACGATCGATTAATCGCTACGATAGATCGTTACGTGTGTAGCTGGCATAGATACAGAGTTGGGTAGGTCTACTTATACAATTACTATCTGGCTGATTTATTTTTATCCATACTTCTTTTCTTCTGACGTCGAAATATCGAGACTAAATTGTTAATGCACTTTGTGTTCATCTGACGGCTCTGTAGCCTAGGTGGTAGTGTATGTACCCCAGAAGCACAGGGTCGACGCGGGTTCGAATCCCGTCCAGGGCAGTGTGCGTTTCGACCGCGCGGCCACGGCGATATTTCGAAAAAAAAACTATTCCAAGATTATGTAAAATTTTGTAAAAGTTGATTCCCAAAACCATAAATTTGTCGAAGATATGGTTAAAAAGTTATAAGGGTGTGAACGTGGCCGCGCCATTGAAACGCGGAGAACCGCGCGGCCACGGAGATCTTTAAAACTAAGCGTAGCAGAGACCTAAAATTCAGGAAAATTTCTTGCTGTTGTATGTGTAATAATTAACTATTTATGTGATTAAAAAATAAAATAAAGATATATTATTATGTTTTTGTATCTCTTAGTTTCATTTTAATTCAATTTAGAATATTGGGACATGATTTCTTTTACAACAGGTGGAAAGTTTTCTGTAAACAACAAGGCATGGTCACCCTATCGAAATATTCAAAACACATTGCAAGAAAATACTTGTAGAATGAGTGACGGTAGGTTCTGTGTGAAGATGCCATTTCACACATCTCCGTCCGTATTAGGTGATTCGTTAGGAATAGCAAAATCGCGTTTAATTAACCTAGAAAAAAGACTTAAAAAACAACCTAGTGTAAAAAGTTCCTATACTGAGTTTATAAAAGAATATGAACTATTGAATCATTTGTCTGAAACTAGCAAGCCTGCCTTTGCATATTATTTACCGCACCATCCAGTTATTCGCGAAAAAAGTGAGACAACAAAACTTCGGGTAGTGTTTAACGCGTCTCAGAAATCAAGTAGTGGGTATTCGTTAAATGACATACAAATGGTTGGTCCAGTCATTCAAGATGACTTATTCAGTATATTACTTAGGTTTAGGCAACACAAATATGTCATGACGTCAGACATTGAAAAAATGTATAGGCAAATATTAGTATCTGAAAGTCAAGGACATTTGCAATTGATATTATGGAAAGATAATGAGCACGACCCGTATAAGTATTTAAGGTTAAACACGGTTACCTACGGAACCGCGTCTGCCCCGTTTTTAAGTACTCGTTGTCTTTTGCAGTTATCAAATGAGTGTGATGATTTAGAAATTAAGGAAATAATTAAACGTGATTTTTATATGGACGATTTGATTACCGGACATCAGACTGAGGAAGGGTTAAATCGGATTTGTAGAATTATTACTAAAACCTTAAGTTCATCCGGATTTAATTTACGAAAGTTTATATCAAACGCGCCTAAATTATTTTGTGAAAATTCCAATGAAGTGCGATCGACAACTAGCATTATATTCAATATTTCGAACATAAAGTATCAAAGCATTGTATCAAATTTAAAGTAATTAAACGAGTAGTCTACCATCAACCCGAGTATATTTTCAGCTCCGCACACTATACCTGACACACAGCACAAGCATTGCAAGGTCTAACCCTAGACATTTTAGGCTTTGTATTATGATTAAAAAATATGTTTTGCATATTATCGGTAGTTCTAAATATTAGGTGTTGTTTATAAAAAAAAACTCACTAATACTTACTTTCTTCGATAGATAATCAAAACTTATTTTTACACGATACCGCACTACTGCTCCTGAAATATAAACCTAGGTATTCTGTATATTTTTTACATTTTCGACAAATTCATATAATAATAATAATAATAACACATAGACGCTAATAACATCTTGGCCGAACAACAGAAAGGATGTAGAAAGTTTAGCCAAGGCTGCAAGGAACAATTAATAATAGACTCCGTTGTTTTAAGAAAAGTCCAGAAGTCCAAATCTGATTTATTTACCATGTACGTAGACTACAAAAAAGCTTATGACTCAGTTCCCCATTCATGGCTAGTTCAAGTATTAGAAATATACAAAATACACCCATCACTAATAGCATTCCTTAAGACCGTAATGACAACTTGGACTACTGTACTGAGACTCACTACCCCAACCGAAACAAAAGACACCAGTCCAATTAAAATACAGAGAGGCATCTTCCAGGGAGATGCACTTAGTCCATTGTGGTTCTGCCTTGCTCTTAACCCATTATCAAAAATATTAAACACAACCTCACTAGGAATCCCTTTAAATTCTATTGTTGATGGGCAGGAGGAGACCCATGGTAGTATTTTAAACCATCTAATGTACATGGATGACATTAAACTGTTCGCAAAATCGGAGGACGAACTTAACGAGTTAGCTAACCTCACAGAGAAATTCACAAACGATATTAAAATGGAATTTGGTATAGACAAATGCAAAATAAATTCAGTAAGAGCAGGACAGAACTACCAACACCAATACACCTTAGCAACGGGTGAACAAATAGAACCATTGGATGAACAGGATACTTACAAATACCTAGGGTACATACAATCAAATCAAATACACTATAAAGATATCAAACAGAAACTAAAACAACAATTCCAACATAGATTAAACACAATTCTTAAAACACAACTCTAGTCTCGAAACACAATAAAAGCAATTAACACCTTTGCTATCCCTATCCTCACTTATTCATTTGGGGTTATAAACTGGACGAAAACAGACCTGAAAAACTTACAACGGAAAGTTAACACTACAATGACTAAATTCCGTAAACACCACCCTAGATCATGCGTGCAAAGACTTACACTACCGCGGAAAGAGGGAGGCAGGGGACTTATTGATATTTTAAATCTTCACAATCGACAGATCACAACTCTTAGACAATACTTTTTCGCTAAAACTGAATCTTCCACACTCCACAAACTAATAGCCAAAAACGACCAACGCTTCACACCCCTTAATCTAAAAGACACAACGGAACAGAAAAACGAAAGATTGACTGATGACAAAACGAAATGTCTAGAATGGACCCAGAAGTCCCTCCATGGAAGACATCACCAAGATTTATGCCAACCAAATGTCGACAAAGAAGCGTCGAACGCATGGCTTAGTCGAGGCGAACTCTTCCCAGAGACTGAAGGGTTCATGCTAGCAATACAGGACCAGGTAATAGAGACCAAAAACTATAGAAAGCACGTCATAAAAAATCTACCAAACGACACGTGTAGAAAATGCAATAGTTCCTCAGAAACAATTCAACACATAACTGGTGCCTGCAAATCAATAGCTCAAACCGACTACAAACATAGACACGACCAAGTAGCCAACGTAATCCACCAGAAATTAGCTCATCAGTACAAACTTGTAGATACTGTAGTACCATATTATAAATACAACCCTGAAACAGTACTAGAGAACACCGCCACGAAATTGTACTTTGACCGAGCTCTCTTTACCGACCGCACAATTCATTATAACAGACCAGATATCACATTGATTAATAAAGTTAACAAAACTGGATTCCTAATAGATATAGCCGTACCAAACACTCACAATTTACAGACTACAATAGCCGAAAAACTATCAAAATACACCGAGTTAAAAGACGAAATTACCCGACTTTGGCGCCTACAAAAAGTAATAATTGTCCCTATAGTTATTTCTTCAACGGGAGTCATCCCCAAACAGCTTCACCAGTCCCTGAGTTCTCTAAACTTACCAGCTAGCACCTACCACTTACTGCAAAAGGCAGTGATCCTAAACACATGCAGGTTAGTAAGAAAGTTTCTACAGTGTGAGCCGGACAATATTATACAGTCTGCGCACAACCACGTGGAATCTAATATTTCCATACCCGCACTTAACCCAACTGATGAACACTTGGCTTAGGCCCGTGCCACCAGAACTTCCCGGGTAGCCGGAGGAACAAAAATATGATAACAAAAATAATAATAATAATAATAATAATAATAATCTTTATTGTTCAGAAAAATACAGAAACAAGTAAGATAAATCACTGGTCTCCACACTAGGATTCCCTGTGTCGTGGAGGCCAGTCTCTTTCATCATGGTTCAAAATAAAGTAAAAATACAATGTTATATGAATAGCAGAGGAAAAGTTCAACAAAAGCAAAATTATAATACTTGGCGTCTTGCAGTAAATTGTGTACAAAAGCGTAAGTAGTGTGGTGTAGTTGCATGTGTGTGTGTGTGTGTGTGTGTGTGTGTGTGCGTGTGTGTATGTGTGTGTGTGGGTGTTTATGTACGAGCATGCATGTCTAGGTATTACAAAAAACTTCAGACCTCTGCGATGCTTTTTCAGCGAGATATCAGCGATAACGTGTTTTCCACCGTTTCAATGGCGCGGCCATGGGGTTTTAGTCTTACAGCTCCTAAAATATAAACCTAGGTATTTATTGTATATTTTTTACATTTTCGACAAATTCAAATCTAGATTTTACAATGAATATCAGACGTCTGCGATGCATTTTCAGCGTGATATCGGCGATAACGTGTTATTCACCGTTTCAATGGCGCGGCAATGGAGTTTTTGTCTTGCAGCTCAAATAAAAATATAAACCTAGGATTTTTTTTGTATTTTTACATTTTTTTTACAAATTCAATCTGTTATTTACCTGAATTTTAGGTCTCTGCTACGCTTAGTTTTAAAGATCTCCGTGGCCGCGCGGTTCTTCGCGTTTCAATGGCGCGACCACGTTCATACCCTTATAACTTTTTAACCATATCTTCGACAAATTTATGGTTTTGGGAACCAACTTTTACAAAATTTTACATAATTTTGGAATAGTTTTTTTTTTCGAAATATCGCCGTGGCCGCTCGGTCGAAACGCACACCCAGGGCAAACATCTGTGTGAAGAACACTTATGTTTGCCTTGTGTCTGGTTGTTGTTTAACTATAAAGGTACGCTCGACTATAACTTTTCGCTTAAAAAACACCCACATAATAGAAAATTATGTTTATCTATACTAATATTATAAAGAGGAAAACTTTGTTTGATTGTAATGAATAGGCTCAAAAACTCCTCGACCGATTTTAAAAATTCTTTCACCATTCGAAAGCTACATTATCCACGAGTAACATAGGCTATATTTTATTTTGGAGAAAAATAGGGTTCCGTAAGATATTTGGGTTTTTTGGTCACAAGGTGTAAAAAATCAACCAGAAAAGTTACTTATTTTGCGAACGCTGCCTAAACTATAAAAGATAGAACCATACAATGTTCTAATTAATTGTTGATCTTATAAATATCTATAAAAAAGTCCGCGACACACTATATCTATCTATGTCGAGTGAGGCACAACAACCATTTTTTTATTTAAAAATCTTGAATTATTTTTGGACTACATTTAAATGCGTTTATTTTAGTCATGCTATTAATCCTTATCAAAATAAATTATTTCGTCACTAAGTACAGTTTATGTAGATAATATTTGGTCTTTGAATGATTAAAATTGAACGTTTGGTTTTGAAGTTATGGCGAAATTAAAATATTACGATTTCTGCTGCACGGCGCGTTGCGAAGTGGGCGTCACCAACCAAAGCGGGGGTGCGCGTGCGAGAGGGGAGTTTAGATCTATGAGTAAGGTACCCGCTCGGCTCAGTCGTAATGGATAAACTCAAAAACTACCGGTCCGACTTCAAAAATTCTTTCACCAATCGAAAGCTACATTATCGCTGAGTAACATAGGCTATATTGTAACGCGGACGAAGTCGCGGGGAAAGTGCTAGTTTCTTATATAACGACTAGCACAATAAGCTTAGTTTGATACTTTATAATTATAACTAAATAAATATGTAGATCTATCAAAAATGTTACTAGGACACTGTTCCAGGTAACTATTCAATAAATAATAGTATCTTTTTATTCACTTAACTTTATGGCGCTTCTGAACACGAGTCGAGTGGCTACATAGTAAAAATGTCACGTGTCAGAGGGGATTAGGGGCGGGGTACTGTGCAGACAATAGACACACTTCACAACCGCCATTAAGTTTGAATCGAACTGTACTCATGTAAGTGTGGTATTTTACGTGTGGCATATTGCACGTCTGGATGATCCAGACAATAATGTTGGCTGAGGTTAAAACTTGATTGTAAGTAATATATTATGTCACATGGTTGTATTCAAGATAACTGGTTCCGACTGTTCCGAGGGTTCTGAACTGTTTCTTCATTTCTTAGAACCCAGCTTTTACCTTGTTTACAAAACTACTATTTCTAGAGGGGCTCGTGGCTAAGTTAAAGCCGTACAGATCGATCGGTCACAGGTTAAGCTACGCTAGCCGCGGTAGGTCTGTGGATGGGTGACCATCCCTTTCATATCGAGTTCCCTCCGTGCCTCGGAAAGCATGTAAAGCTGTTGCTCCCGGCTGTCATTTGCAGATCTTTGGCAGTCGTTATGGGTAGTCAGAAGCCAGAAAGTCTGACAACCAGTCTTACCAAGGGGTATCATGTTACCAATGAGCCAACCCAGTAAGGGTTGTGGAGGTCCGATAGGCAGTCGCTCCATGTAAAACACTGGAATTCAGCTGCATCCGGTTAGACTGGAAGCCGACCCCAATATAGTTGGGAAAAGGCTAGGCAGATGATGATGATGGTAAAACTATTATTTTTAGATATTGGAGCCAAAACTTTAAAACGCAATCAGAGAAAGAAGCCTGCCTACAGTGATCTATGTAAGACAGCTTATGTTATGGCTGCAAGAAGCTTGAATAGACTAAACTAGTTTTACTTAGCTCGAACTACATATTACAAATACTACTTACATATTATTATTTTTTATATTATGTTTAATTATTGTTTTTAATAGTTCACACGTTTTTGTATATTTATAAAATGATAGTAGCTGACCAGAAAGACGTTGTCCCGTCCCTATCTATCTACTCTACCGTTGTAATCTAATCGTTGCGATAATCTGCAACGATTTATCATACACACGATCGATTAATCGCTACGATAGATCGTTACGTGTGTAGCTGGCATTACTCTCTAGATACAGAGTTGGGTAGGAAGTCTATGCCCTAGTAATCAAAAGGGCAGCAAGTCGATGGCGGCAATTTTTTTTTTATTACCGATTTGCACGTCAAACGAGCTTTCTTCCTATCTAGGTTTCATATTTATACGTAAAAAAATGCATTTTCTTATTTGATAAAGAGCAGTAAGAACGGTAAGGTAACTCTAGTTAACAACGTAGAAGAGCAGTATTTCATTGACATATTACCCTTTTTCTCAGTATTCACAAATTTCTTAGCAAGAAAGCAGTAAATCTCTGACATACTGCTCTTTTCGTTAGTTTCAACCAATGTGTACCAAATGAATTTACTAGTAACATGTACAGTATGGAGCTGTACTGTACTTTTAAGTTAGTAATTGTAATGAATGTCTCTTAAAAGTACAAATATATACACAGTACCTTCCCTTACTTATATAACATGGCATATGATAAAATAATAATATAGACAGTCTTGCAAATCAGTATAGCAGTAAGTAGTTGCTACTGCGCTACCTATGCACAAATAATGATCAAAATATTCGGTCATTTCGCTTTGAGCGGCCTAGTTAGCGCCATTTTTCGACGCGTAGGTTTGGCGCCAAGTTTAAGGTGTGTAATTATTTTATTGCTTTTTTTAATATTTTATGTAGTCTTCCAGTTTCAAGATAAATTATCTCAGCCCCGATTAAAGGATTCATGAAAGAGGAATTACTGACAAAAGGAAAAAGCAGATAATTCAAAACCTGTGTCCTTTAATGCCTGTTAATCGTAGTTTTTTGAGAAAAAATATTTGTAAATAATATTGAAAATTTGGCAATTTAGGACAAAGTTGGAAAAAATGAAACTGGAAGAAGACGTATTTTAAATTACAATTATAACTGAGATTATTGATCTCATTGATTATGTTGTCAAATTAAAACGAAAGTTACTCGTAAGTTAGATATATATAAGAATAATCTTGTGCTGAAACCAGGTACCTACCCAATATGTGATACATATTTGATCTGTTAAAAGCTTTGATAAATAACTATATTTCTAAAGAAGTTTTTTGTTTATAATTGGTATATTTAATTCAAATCCCAAGAACTAAGATTGTTAATCTCTTTGATTATTTTTAATGAATAAAACGAGTTTTTGATTTTATTAAATATTTTTTCTTCTTTTTCCACTATTCGTAGACGTAGTTAACTGCTCATGAAATCCTGATAATACCTAATTTATAATACTACTCTAAAAAGCAGTAACGTTCTATACTCCATAGTGAAATAGCCTAAAATATTTTCAAGATCTAAGGTAAAGGGCAGTAACTGCTGTTTTGAGACAATATTTAAATGTATTATTTTGAATTATGTAAGCAATATAGCGGTATGAAATAATACTAACCAAGAGAGCAGTATCTATGGCAGTTACTGCCCTCTTTCCTAAATATTAATTAAAATTAGTTAAGAGTAACTGACTAATATACTAATAATAAAATAATACTCGCAAAAACAATTTTCGCCGACGGACGTCCACTTTTCGTCTAGCGCCGCCACTGCAGCTCGCAAAGTATTGTTGGATAATGAATTGGCTCAAACTGTTCAGTCTAGAAATTCTTATATACACAATCTATCCCGACATCAAAAATCTAAAGGTGCGTAGGGATAGCGCGTACATTGGTACGCGTAGTAGGTTACGCGTGTCCTGGAGCGCTCTGGATCGATTGATCTCGCGTACAGGTTCGCGGCGGTCCGTACAGGAGCTGTACGCGTATCCAATGTACGCGTAGACAGTGTTTCCCAACTACGCGTAACACAGGAACGCGCTATCCGTACGCACCTTTACTTTCCATTGGCTCTGTTCGAGTGCAACATTGTCACCAAAGAAACGACTCAGTAAATGAGATAAACAATGTGATTATGGAAAAAGTACCCGGTGATTTTAAATGTTACAAATCTGTTCAGACTGTGTGCAACATCGAAGATACAGTGCACTACCCACAATAATTTTTAAATGCCCTCAATCCTGCTGGCTTTGCCACCCCACGAACTAAAATTTAAAGTAGGTCTCACTCCCATTATGCTATTGAGAAATGTAAGCCCTCCCAGTATGTGTAATGGTACAAGACTTTTGATGAAGGAATTAAGAGACAATGTGATTGTAGCAACTATATCATCACGGGCCCCGCGGCCGGTCAGCTCGCTCACATTCCGCGGATCCCGATGATACCGACGGTTTTTCCTATATCTTTTAAAATGTTACAGTGTCCTGTAAACATATCGTTTGCCCTTACAATAAATAAATCGCAGGAACAAACTTTCTGGATGGTTGGCATCGACCTAATGAAAATGAAACCGAGATGTGAAATGTTTAAAATAATAAAATTTTAAATAAAGTCAATGAAAATTTGTTTAAAGGTTGAAGTCATTGTTTTTAACTTTGAACATTTGAACAAATTGAGTCATGAACGATTTAATTAGCATACTTATTAGTTAAATTATATTATTTATCCCAAAATATTAAAAAAAAATGTCCACCCGTGCGAAGCCGGGACGGGCTGCTAGCATCTTTATGCGTGTGTATGAAAGTGAACTCCTCCTAAACGGCTGGACCGATTTTGATGAATTTTTTGTGTGTGTTCCAGCGGATTCGAGAATGGTTTAGATTGAATTCAAATTGGACCAATTGGGTAGTGTGTCGGTAAGTAGGTAGGGTAGGTAGGTGGTTAATAGGGTAGAAGTAGGGAAGGTAGGATGAGTAGGTAGAGTAGATAGATAGGGACAGGACAACGTCTTTCTGCTGAGATACTATCATTTTATAAATATTGAAAAACGAGTGAACTATTAAAAACAATAATTAAATATAATAGGTATAAAAAATAATAATATGTAGTATTTGTAATAGTTCGAGCTAAGATAAACTAGTTTAGTCTATTCGAAAGTCAAGGAGTGTCAGTATGTACTTAAATATTATTTTTCAGTAGCCCTAACATAAAAATATTTTCCAAGGAAGTTGTACTATATAATTATGGCAATATTATCACCAGTAAAATGTTGGTTTATTAATCTTAATCTGTTTACTTACCGAGGTATAAAGGTACATAATTAAATTAAGTACAGTTAACCATATCCCCATAAGCATTTAGCAATCATAGTCATATCAGTATACTGAACACTTTGTAGGGTCCATACTTCAAAATTTTACTTTGTGATGTTCTTGCAGAGAAGATTTTTGGGATAAAAGAACTAGAAACTGAAAGCTGTCTTACATAGATCACTGTAGGCAGGCTTCTTTCTCCGATTGCGTTTTAAAGTTTTGGCTCCAATATCTAAAATAATAGTTTTATAAATAAGGTAAAAGCTGGGTTCTAAGATATGAAAAAACAGTTCAGAACCCTCAGAACCAGTTATCAAAAATACAACCATGTGACATAATATATTACTTACAATCAAGTTAACCTTAGCAAACATTATTGTCTGGATCATCCAGACGTGCAATATGCCACACGTAAAATACCATAACTACATGAGTACAGTTCGATTCAAACTTAATGGCGGTTGTGAAGTGTGTCTATTGTCTGCACAGTACCCCGCCCCTAATCCACTCTGACACGTGAAATTTTACTATGTAGCCACTCAACTCGTGTTCAGAAGCGTCAGAAAGTTTGAATCGTACTGTACATAAAACTGGACCAATTGCCATTACTTTATTATCATTACAGAAATCTTAAATCATTTTGTCTCAATGATTAAACTCAATGTTATGAAATAAATTCATGTTTTATTTATAACTGATTTCTATGGTACAATTACTTCTATTCGAGGTTCAATAGTAGCAGTATCCATATGACTAACTCGGAGATGTCGGGACAGATCACTCGTCCTGTAGAACCCTCTGGAACAATGGTGACAGATGTATGGTGTGTGATTAGTATGCTGCTTCAGAAGATGGAACTCCAACATCATAGCAGTTGGGAATGTCTTAGAACATTCTCCTATAGAACACTTGAACTTTGAAGCATTCTCATGTTTGAAACCAACATGGTTTGACAAACTTCTTTTGCTTGCAAAGGCCTGATCACAAAGCTTACATGCAAATGGTTTTTCCCCAGTATGTTTACGCATGTGTGCTTCTACATCTGAGAATGTCTTTAAACACACACTGCATTGGCCAGACCTCTCAGAGTGGATCCTTTTTATATGAACCTGCAGGTTGCCTTTAAAGGAGAATGCCATACCACAGTAGCTACATATAATATGCTTTTCATTAGAGTGTAATTGAATGTGAGCCTTGAGAGCATTTCTAGTTTTGACAGATTTATTGCACAGATGACAAGTGAAGTTCTTCTCATCAGAGTGCACCGCCTGGTGTCTCTTCATGTGGCTTTTATCTATGAACTTCTTGAAACAGACAGAACAAGAAAATGGTTTTTCACCAGTATGCATCCGTTTGTGACGTATCATTGAAGCAATCTGACGGAATGTTTTCCCACAGTAAGAGCAAGAATATGGTCTTTCGTCAGTATGAACTCTAATATGTGTTATAATGTCATTTTTAGAGAAAAAGCTGCTACCACAAGTTTCACAAATAAATTTTCTTTCTCTCTGTGTATGGTGTGTTTTCACATGCCTCACAAGTGAGCCTTTAAGGTTGAACCGTGCGCCACAGAAGTCACAAGCAAATGGTTTCTCCCCTGTGTGAGTCCTCATGTGACCCTCCAGAGCCGAGCGACATGACGCCATTAGCCCACATACCATGCAGCTCACTGGTCCCTTTTTAGGTCGTAATTTCCGCCCGTCTATTTTTCCTTTGAAGTATTTGCCAGACTTTGTGTACTTTCTTTTCAATTTCTTGACATTGTAGTTATCAGTAGAGTCTGTGGGGTCTTCTAATAAGAAGTTATTGAAATGATCTTGATCGTCAGGTCCGCTTTCCTCCTTGATATTTTCTAACTTAATTTGGGTTTCAGTTTTGGGTAATAACTCATCATAAAGGTTTTCAATGTTAGCACAGCGGAGGGCCTTGTCGGATGCCTCGCATTTGTTCACGAACTCGTACGATGCGGATAGTTCCGCAGCACAACTATTGCATATGTTTTCAGGTAGCCCGTCTCCCTCGATCACCACCACATTGACGCACCGCATCACCTTGGTGCTAAATTGAATTTCGTCCTCCCTATCAAATAAGGACATTGTAGCTGTTTTTTTGAGGCAAATACGGCAAAGTTTCGGCTCCATAATTATGTTTTTCTTGGTTCCACAGTTTAAAGTAGGTACCTACCTAAGTTCAGGGTGTAAACATAGTAACAGTAACTTTTAAATAGGAAGTACCTAGACAGACATAAATTGTGTACAATCTAACACAAACTCAACGCAAATTCAACAAAACCAAACATCAACATTGCACTAATTTGGTGGCTGACGTCTTGCTTGACGATTTGACATTGACAACAGTGTGACCATCTTATAAATGGCGAATCTGCCACAGACTGGGCAAAAAATCTGCCAAAATCTGCCACACTTGGTATCAAAAATGCCAAAAATATGCCTTCATGGAAACGGGAAAAAATACACAACGTATTCAATGAAATTTCTTTAATCAGCAAAAATATTAAACAATTTTCTTATGCATTATCATACCTATGCACTACTTCCTTTACGTATCATGTTGATTTTGCAAGCTATTCCTTTTGTTTTGTTTAAATTCACCTGTGAGAAGATTCTTTCGTACGAAGCGTTGGACATCGTCAAACAAATAACGCTTTCGCGTTAGTAATGTTTGGATATTTTGTTGCCCCATTCACGTCCATAATTTTGGAAGCTTTACAAAATGCAACGTCATCCTGATCATCCTAAGCCCTCGACTACCAGGAAGATATCAAGGGATTTTGCTCCCACTAAGGTCGATAAGAACGCTCGTATTTTCTCTTCATCATTAATTATTCGTTACACAGAACCGCACACGATACACATCCAGAAAAAAAGAAACCAAATCTATAAAGAAAATAAGAATATGAACACTATTATAGTTTGATTACAGTTCATAATCATATGACGCACTTGTTACAAAACAGAACAAGCGGGAATAAGTAATTTGGCCATGAAACAAAAGCTGCTAGTTCGTAATCATTTGTAATCTAATTATATATAAAAAACCTGATGTAATTACTTTTAAAAAAAGATGAATTCATTGAAAATTCATATTAAGTTTTGTGAATTTTCTCGATCTTTTAAATCTGCCGAAATCTGCCACTTTTGTAAATCGTCAGCATGATCTGCCACAGACAAAATTTTGGGGCGAAATCTGCCAAAATGGCAGAAATCTGCCACAAATGGTCACACTGATTGACAATGACAATTTAAATTTATTGTTACAACATGACATGGAGGTATAGGTATAAATGGAGCCAACACTTAGAACAAAAGCTTGAAACCAACTGTGGGCTGATGCTCTCTTTCTGAATGCATACATAAGAACGAGACAGTGATATGTGTTTTCTTTATCTTATGTATGCATTCAGAAAGAGAGCGTCTGCCCACAGTTGGCTTCACTTAGGTATTTAGAGTGTTGCCTCCACTTTTATCTATAAGCTTCTTGCAACATGAACAAGATATTTTGACAGTAACGTAACGTTGTTTTCAAGACTTTCATG
The DNA here is from genome assembly GCA_947361185.1 of Charanyca ferruginea. NCBI lineage: Eukaryota > Metazoa > Arthropoda > Insecta > Lepidoptera > Noctuidae > Charanyca > Charanyca ferruginea. The sequence continues at coordinate 38,110,308 of OX376055.1, forward strand.
TTATCATAGTTAGCGTTTTTTTTTCTAGTCCGTGTTAGCAATCTTTATAATAGGTACTGTTACCGGCACGTAAGTTGGCAAGATATTTTGAAGTGGGGGAAGTACGCGCATGTAAAAATGTATATGAGCTAGCACAAAAATATTAGATACCTACTAGCTGACCCGACAGCAAAGGCGAATATAGAGGGGGGACCGGGTGGGCCTTGCCCACCCCGGTATGGTCTTGTGCCCACCCCAGGATATTGGGTTAACGATACGAAATTCTAGGATGGACATCTAAGAAACTTCACACAAAAATCATTTACGGCCGAGAAATCTACATACTTACATAATATTACATACTATTCGACAATAATTATTATCTGTTTACATTTATTACGCTATTACTTTATTTACCTTATACATTTAACCCCTTATTCATAAACAAAGTTGCCTCGTATCCTGCGGGTAGTAAAGCTTTTTGGTCCCTAGCTATATCGGTCGAGTCAAACTTCTGTCGTCCCTTACTGCCCCCATTACTAAAACCTGATGATTCTCTGGCTCACACAGCAAGAGAGAAAGTAAACCTATTTGCTTCTCTATTTGCAGAATCTTCGCATCTTGATGCAGGAGACGCAACCTCCCCGACTTTAGCTGGCAGCACGACCTCAATGTCAGATACTCGCTTTTGCCAAAAGGAGGTTCGAAAAGCGTACCTAACGCAAATCTTGATGTGTACAAGGCCAGTGGACCGATGGTGTTCGAGCTATAGTTCTGAGGACCTGTGCACCTGAATTGTCTCCTGTACTGACACGCCTCCTTCGGTTCTCTCTCGAGACTGGATTAGTGCCGAAGTCATGGAAGCTCGCCAACGTGTAATGGACGTGACTGAGATGGGCCTATAGTTGGTAGGATCGGTCCTACCAACTATAGGCCCATTTCGGTCACGTCCATTATCTGCAAGACAATGGAACGTGTCCTCAATAACAGGCTCCCGGCGTACCTTGAAGCTAATGATCTCCTCAGTTATCGTCAATACGACTTTCGCCGAAATCGGTCCACTGGGGATCTTCTCTTGCGTACGCCACTCACACATGGAGTGACGCCACCGGGAAATATGAGGAAGCACTTGCCGTATTATATATTTGGCCCATAAGCAAGCTTCCATCAAATGGCTTACCGTCTGGTTTCTATACATGGATATCGAATTTCCTGAGAGATCGTTCAAATCGAGTCGTCATCGATGGCTGCTCGACTGAATGGCTATAAATGCTGGTGTCCCTCAGGGCTCGGTACTCTCTGCAACTCTTTTTTTGCTGCATATCAATGATATGCTGAAACCCGGTACTTTTGGGTACGCAGATGACAGCAGAGTTCCACATCCACCGCACGTGCCAATGCGGCTGAAATCCAGTCGTTCCATGGTCGAACGTTTGAACTTGCTCCTCAAGGCAGTCTCCGATTGGGGCGATGCTAATCTGATCAAGTTTAATGACGCTAAGACCCAGGCGTGTCTTTTGTCTGGCAGACAAGAGGCCTTTCCATCTGGCCCCTTCTTTCAGACATCCGTCCCGATCACTTGAGCTTCTAGGCGTTACTCTGACGCCAAATCTTAACTTTGGGTCATTCATTGAATCCAAGGTCCAATTAGCTGCTAAATAGCTGGGAGTGCTCGCAAAGGTGCGAAAGTACTTTACGTTGGAACAGCTGCTCAACTTATACCAAGCACAAGTTCGATCGTGCATGGAGTACTGTTCGCACCTTTGTCATGGATCAGCTAAATACCAACTGGAAGCGTTGGAAGTTTTTGATAGACGTGCCAAGAAGCATTGACAACGACTCTCAGGTTATGGCTAGGCTCCAGAGCCTTGAACATCGCCGCACTGTTGCTAGCCTATCGCCGGAGAGTGAGCTTTGGAATTGCACAATTTAATTCCCCCATCCCTATTCCATCATCGGACGAGCAGAGATACGGCGAAGCGTAACCGCTTTAAGGTTGAAGTTTGACGGTCTCGAACCAAGCGCTTTAATACCACATTTATTGTGCGAACTACCAGACTATGGAATTCACTGCCCGCCTCTCTGTTCTCTGATAAGTATAATCTGAGTATCTTCAAGGCACGAGTGAACCGGTTTATCCTAGGCAAGCGTGTTCCACCCTAAACCACATTATCACTTATGATTAGGTGAGTTGCGGTCAAACGCAAACTTTTTAGAATATAAAAAAAGCACAAGTTCAAAACTTCAGTTTACAGTTCAAACCTTTGTTCAAACATGTGGAACAAACACAACGTTACGTAACATAGGTAATTCAAAATAACTTAACACTTATTATGAACTTTGTCACTACAAAAAAGTTTATAATAAATGTAAAGTTACTTATGAATTATGATACTAATCGAATCACACCCACTCGCTGACATAACATTGGGTGTCGAACTGTCGACTCTGTTTCATCGCATCGCCCATTACATCTCAGGGGCCAGGCCCCCCCTGAAAAATAACTCTAGATACGCCAATGCCCGACAGGCGACAGACGTTGTCCTGTCAATTGATTTTTCAATTTTATCTACGTGTAAACAGTGAACGGAACTGCGTGTAAACCTTCCCTGGACTTACAAAAATATTTCAAGACCAAAATTAGCCAAATCGGTCCAGCCGTTTTCGAGTTTTAGCGAGACTAACGAACAACGATTCATTTTAATTATAAATATCTAAAATTGGCCTTATTATAACATAAGAGGGGGTCTTATCTTACTTATTAGAGTCAATTTTCTTTCAAGACCCTAGCTAGACCCTTTCTAACTTAGAGTGTATAATTACAGTAGTAATTAAGCACAGCTCTAAGCTTTCTAAGATTTTCAAACCAAATTCCACCATTCAACAATTAACTTCAACAGTAATCAGAACTTAGGATGATAGGTACGATCATGAATTAAGTTAACTATAATGTTTTGTTTATTAGTTAATTATAAAGAAATTAAAATTAATTGAGAAATTAAAAACCTTGTTTTCGGTTTATTTGACACTTGACACTGACAGTCTGTCCTGTCTGACACTTCATTCTTTTTAATTATTTTAATTTTGTTTGTCTGAGTCTGAGCCTGTTGTATTGTATTGTTTGTTATTATTGTTGTATTTATTTGATTTTCCACAACACATAATATAATGGATAAAAAACTATGTAGAACATGTTGTCAAAATGATGCTATTTCTTATATTTTTAGTCACGAAACTAACAAAATAGCGATAAGTGCAAAAATAATGTATTGTTGTTCAAATGTAAATATAAAAGACGGGGATGGACTTCCATTGCATATTTGTGATAGCTGCGAAAAAGAGCTCGCAGCCTGCTACCAATTTATATTAAAATGCGAAGCTTCTGATAAGAAATTAAGATCTCAAACTAATCAAGTGATTTCTCAAGTTATTGCAGATTTAGACAATTGCACGCCGAAAATTGAAGTAAAAGAGGAACTGAACGGTCATATCGAGGATGACCTTTACGAAGACTTACAGAACGATGATATTACTCTTGAACAAATAAGGCCAGATCAACTAGAAATTAAATTGGAAAGTGTAGACTCCAAGATAACCCCCAAACGTAAACCATACAAACAGAGATCTAAATACAAAGGTACGGAGCCATGTACATGCTCAATTTGTGGACGAATTTGTGCTAACCCATCAACCGCCAAGATACACATGAGATCTCATACTAATGAAAAACCATACCCTTGCCCTTCATGTGATAAAAGATACAAAGACAGAGGTACTCTCAAACGACACATAGAAAGAAACCATATTAAGCAGAAGCGGCAGCGTAAGTTCATTTGTGAAAACTGTGGCAAACGCTTCTTCTCTAAGAATGATGTGAAGATTCATATGCGTACCCACACTGGAGAAACACCATATGGCTGTCAGATATGCGCCCTCAGGTTCACACAGATTAGTGCACTACATAGACACACTAAACGACACACTGGTGAGAAGAACCACTTATGCAGTGCTTGCCCAAAGAGGTTTTGTACTAAGGAAGAACTAAAAAGTCACCTCCCTGTACACAGTACTGAGAAAAACTTCTCTTGTCCTCTCTGTAATGTGTTATTCAAGTACCAAAACAATTTGCGGAAACATGTGAGACTGCACTCGGAACCAAATAGATATGTGTGTAACCACTGCGGACGTACATTCAATGTCAAGGGGAACCTGAAGATCCACATTGACAAGCAACATTCTGAGAAATCTGGTCACTGTACTATTTGTGTCAAAAATGTGGCCGACATTGAGGTCCACATGTGGAGACATACAGGGCAAAGACCACTAAAATGTGAGGTCTGTACAAGTAGCTTCTATGAACTGAAGGCTTTAGCCCGTCATGTGAACTATAAACATAAGAAAACTGATAGGTATAAGTGTGAAGTGGAAGGCTGTTTGATGATGTTCCCATCTAAACCGATGCTAGACTTTCATACTGCTAAACTTCACAGTACTCATATTCCATTCCCATGTGATAAGTGCTCAAGAGCATTTTATAGGAAAAATGATCTAGCCAGACATAAAATTGCCACTCATAAAGAGAGACTTATTTAATATTATTGTCGATATCAATTGGGTTAGTACACAGGTACAAACCGGCGTGATTTATATGTATATATATTATGTACTTAGTGATTTTCAGTGCAAACTGTAACAATTTTATGTAACCAAACCAAAAATACTTTTATGCTTGTCATTTGTTTCTAGTCTGAAACTATTTAATAAATAATTAAGAACCCAGTAAATTATTTCAATGATTAACTTGTATTGTTATTTAAAAAGTCTTTAGTTAGGCTTCCCATATTATTACCAGAGATAGTGTACATTAAAATTTCTTATACTTGTAAGGTACCTATGTGATTGTTGAATATTCAGGTAGACAAAACATAACCAAACACCACATAATGTTATACAATATTTATTTTTAGTGCTGATGAATATCATGATCCATGATCCAAAAACAAACCGTATCACAGTCCGCTACAGATTAGTAACAAAAGCTCTTGAACACAGATGTGAACGAAAATATTAACAGAATAAGAATTGAGGTATGTGGGGTAAAGAATAAATATACTCCATAAACTTCTGTACAATTAGCTAAATAATAATATAAATATCTGTAGACAGCTTGTTGGGGCTACCCAAACGAAACAACTCACCAACTCATACACCAATACATTTCATCATAATAATATTCAAAATCATTTGCTATAATATTATATTATATCTGTCATCAACACATGTTTTGTACAAAACAATAACCCTTATAAATACAATGTGAACTAGTTCATTATTTACAAGAATTCTATAAGTTTAATATATAGACAAAATATTGCATACATAAAAAAATTATAAATTGCACACATTACAATCAGATTTTTGATCCAGTCAAAACATTAATTGCTGAATATAAATATTCATTAGGACTAAATAATAAAGATTAAAATAAACAAATAGTTTGCGAACTTTATAAATTATGCAAACATCAGTCAACAACATTAATAACTAATTCACGTTAACATTATAATAAAAATAATCGTTATGTCGCGGCTGGCCAGTCGCTTATACAGTCACTATTAACAATAACCCGGTCAGTACACAGACAACATTTATATATTCACTTGTACGCGGAGTCAGCTGGCACCTCTAGCCACAAGTGTGTAGTGCTCACTGCTCTCAGCGTGCACGCCGCGAGGTGGCAGCTCAGTCCCGTACGATACGTACATCAATAATTACGTTACGTGATAGCGTCCGTGCCACAGTCACGAGGTCGCGCCCTACTTACACTAAACAGCTAACTACAAATAAAACCTCGCAAAAATTAGCACCAGAGAAATTTAGGATACGATTAGTTGTATACGATCGAGTCGATGTCACCGATTACACTAGTATTATCTTTAGAGAATACATACACTAAGTATTCAGGAAGTGAAAATATAGTGACCAAATGTGGGTGATTTGTTATAAAAAGCTATAATCCTGGCCTACCTAGTAATAATTTGTATACGTTAACGGCAGGGCGTCGTCTACTCACCGAGAACCGGAATTTCTCTAGCTACTTGCGTCACTAAGGGTCCCGCCCACCGCGAGCCCGGTCCAACAGAACTAAGGACTTCATAAGAAATCGTGCGTAAATAAACTTACGTTCTCGTAAAATAAATAAATATGCGCCGGTGGTTTCATATGTGTCCTCGCGCGTCGTCCGTGAAACGCACCATGCGGACCGGCGCCGGCTCGTCCGAGTGCCGGCGCGGAGGCGACGCCGAGCCGTCCGGGCGCAGGCGCAGGGCCGGCGCGGGCCCATCCGATTGCCGGCGCGGAGCCGGCGGCGTGAGTCAGTTAATGGCCTGCTCCGTCATCTGCAGGCACAGCGCGTCCAGGCTGGAGTAGTCGTGCGCGGGTGGTGCGGGGCGCGGCGCGTGCGGGGGGTACGAGTGCGACTTGCCGCGCGGGGGCGGGACTACGCCGGGAGGGAGCGGGGCCGCGCCGGGCGCCGCCCACACGCGCGCGCGCATTGGCTTGGGGTGCCCACTGTGCGGTCCGATGCGCCATCTAGAATGATCAGAAATCAGTAACATTTATTTTTTTAAGCATAGGTAATTACATTATATAGATGACTCGCTGCTGCCCGCGACTTCGTTCCTGGTGTTTACTTGCGAGAGACATTAGACCTCCTAATCCGGCTCTGTCGAAAAATCCGTTCTTAGCGGACGTCTACTAACTGTAAATTATTTCCCTGCCAAAGGAGATCGGACATTTTTGTATGGACTTTGGTCCAAGTGGCGTCGGATGATGAGACCTAGTTTATTTGTTGGATAATTTCATATTATAACACTGACCAAACCTGCAGATAAATCGACACATGGAGAAAAAAGTTATTGACACTTCTTATGTAAATCACCAATATTATTTTAAGGAGGTATTTTAATCATTAATGTTTATTATTTATATGCTGAATATTTTTTAATTAATTAGTAAAATAATATTTATTTATGTTACATGTATTTATTAAAGCACACATAACAACTTAACGCCTGTAAACCTCGAAGGCTTAGGCAGAGGTATACCTATATCAATAATTTATTGTGTGTTTTGTATATAATAATGGTTGAAAGGTCAAGTAAATCTATATATATAAAAGAAAGTCGTGTTTGTTACAACACTTATAACTCGAGAACGGCTGAACCGATTTGGATGAAAATTGGTGGGGAGGTACTTTTTTTTTTTTTCTATTTTTTTTTTTTTAGGTGTAGGGTACGTGTAGGTTAGGTGTAGGGTAGATAAATAGGCAGGTAAGTAGGTAGATAGAGACAGGACAACGTCTGTCGGGTCAGCTAGTCAATTATACGTTAAGAACACCATTTTATGAAACAACCCATTTTTTTTTGTTTGACAATATTAACCCCTAAAACCCGTCAGTATAGTTGAAACAAGGGAACAAATTTCGGCGGTAAGACCTGTCATGGAGGATTGGTTAGGGTGCCGACACGGTTCATTTGTTACGTCGACGACACGCTCGTTGTAGCGCGCCTGAAGACGCACCAGCAGGAGATGGTTTTGGCAACCGCTGGGGTTGCGCAGGTCGTGGGAAGGATCCGGCGATTGGGCCTAGAGGTGGCCCTCAATAAGTCCGAGGCCCTGTTGTTTCAGGGGTCCCGGCGTGGACCACCTCCGGGCTCTCAAATCGTGGTGGGAGGCGTCCGCATCGGAGTCGAGTCAACGATGAAGTACCTAGGACTCGCCCTCGACGGCCGATGGAAATCATGGGTGCAGCGGGTGCGCTTTGCTGCCCAATTGAGGTGGACCCAACGCTTCCTGCCGGAGGCTTTATATGGGGATTGTGCGGTCTATGGCGCTCAACGGGGCGCCAGTATGGGCGGAAAACCTGGCGGCCCACAATATCGCAGTGCCGTGATGTCCGCAGCGAGCGATGGCCGTCAGAGTGGTTCGGGGATACCGTACGATCTCCTTTCAGGCAGTGAGCCTCCTTGCCGGATTTCCACCGTGGTATCTTGAAGCGAGGGCCCTCGCTTCACTTTACCACTAGAGCGGGGAGGTGCGGGAGCGGGGCAAACGACTGGTGCCGCGGGAGTATACGCTCCGAGCTCCGTGTGATCCTAACGGCGGAATGGAAGGAACGACTTGCGAACCCCAGTGCAGGGCACGCCGTAATTTTGGTGGTAAGACTCGTCATGGAGGATGGGTTAGGGCGCCGTCACGTTCCGGCTTACGCGGATATGGCTGTTTCGGGAAGTATCTATGTCACATAGGCCGCGAACAATCGCCCGGTTGTCACCACTGCGGAGATTGCCTGGAGGACACGACGCAGCACACGCTGGCAGAGTGCCCAGCTTGGGCAGAGAAGCGCCGTGAACTCTCCGCGGCAGTAGGTGACCTCTCGCTCCCGAACGTCGTTCTTTCGATAGTCCAGAGCGAGAGTGCGTGAGAGGCTGTCGCCTCTTTTTGCGAGCAAGTCATGCACGCAAAAGAGGCAGCAGAGAGGGTGAGGGAAGCAACTGCCTCGTTTCCCTCCACGAGACGACGCACCGGGCGCCGGCGGTCGCTTAATGTCCTTCAGCCTCCATGAGTCGCCGGCCTGCGGGTGGTCGACTTAGGGGCAGTCCACCACCCAACCAGGTGCAGGCCCTTGTCGGCGGCGCGCCACACTAGAGGATTCGGCAGCGTTCAGACTGCCGAGGTCGACGGGACCCACCTACATCATTGGCGAGTCATAGCCTGGCAGGGCACGGTGTATGCGCGAGCGAATCCCGTACCCCCGCCTATAGATCGGTCGAGGAACACCGTGGTGGTTTTAGCCGGTAAGTGTTCGGCACACCACCCCGTCTTCTCCAGAAGGATGACGATTTCCCCAGGTAAAAATAATAACCCCGCCCTAAGTAAATAGAGCCAACGACGAAAAACGGTAAGAATAAATAAAGAGAGTCCTTGTTGGCTTGTTGAATAACATAACTCACTAACCAGTGAACGATTATGATTGAATAAATGGAGTAAATGAATGAATAATAAGTCTAGTAGTAGACTAAGAGAGTCTGGAATAGCAAGTCTGGTGTAGTACATAGTAGTCTTGTATAGTGGTAATTGTATGTGTGAATGATAACATAATAATGATTATAATACGCGCGGCGCAGGAGCATCACTCCACCGCCCATACACCCGCCACGGGCGTATACGGGCGTATATAGTACTCGGCAGACAGGTTTTGGCCGGATTAAGGTAGGTTTTTAGATTGTTCATCTACATTAAGTACCATTTTTCAAGAATGTATAACTTTTTTCTCCATGGGCCAATTTTATGGTAAATAAAATATATATAAATAGTAAAAAAATATCCTACTTTCACAGACTATCATATGGACTAGGTCTCATCCGCCGACGCCATTTGGACCACTTCCGCCCGTTCTTCTTTCATTTTTATATGTCAAGCGGTTTTCGATATTTCGTGATGAGTGAGTGAGTGACCTATCGTTTTATATATTTAAATAGATATATATCAACCATTTAGTTTAATTTATTAGGATTGTTTTGAATCTTCGCATAGTCTGAACTTTTGGCACATGTATTATGAAGGTAAGACTACCTAGGCTTAGGGCACCTCCTATTAAGCGGCATATCAGAAACGTGATGGAAGAACTGTCTCGGCGGCAGGCGGTGCCGCAGCCCCTTCAGGGCCTCTTGGAGTTCAGGACGAGTGAATGCTTCGTGGTGTAATGCCTACAACAAAATATATTTATTTTAATAATATTGTGTTAAGTTTGCTCACATATATAATTGAAGATGGTAAAAAATATCTCACTTTCTCGACGAGCCAGCAGTGTAGCGACATGGGGTCGACAGGAGGCTCGTGCTCGCCGTCTTCAGTGAGCAGCTGTGACGTCACACGCACGGGCGGCGGACACGACGCGTTGTTCAGGCACTTCGATGCTGGAACAAATTGGATAGCAGTTAGATGTCATGGGATAGTAGGCACGGTGTACTAAATATATTATCCATCCATACTTAATATTATAAATGCAAAGGTTACTCTTTCTGTTGCGCTTTCACTCAGAAATGGCTGAATCGTTTTGGATGAAATTTGGTATGAAAACAGCTTGAACCCTGGGGAAGGACTTACGCTACTTTTTAATCCGCGACTTCGTCTGCATCCGCGATAACAGACATTCACGCGGACGAAGTCGCGGGAATAAGCTAGTAAATTTATATTTCGTTGCAGTAAGGTCTAACTTATGGAAATAAATGCACTGTTAATTTTTTTCACAGACGGCTATTATTTATAAACATGATAATCGTATCTCACTATGTTCACCAAACAAATAAGGTCCAGTCTGCCTATCTTTTTTTTTTTGGTGAAATTTTAAGGGCTTATATTTAACGAACCTCCAGATCTAGTAAATGATCACCAAAATTAGTAAATAAAATAAAACCAAAAATAGTAAATGATCACCAAAAAAATAGTAAATTATCACCGAAATCACCAAAGAGCGATTTGGTTCTGGCGTAGGGGGTCACAGTTCTAACCATACCTAACCATGTCGGATCCGCCCCAGGGGGGACTTAGGGTCAAAAAGATTTTGGTTATTTTGCACACTAAGATTTGGTGATCATTTACTAAAATTTAAAATTATTTATTCTAAATTATTTTTAGAGGTCATTATATTTATTTCCAATTTTAAGTCGCCCGGCTTTTATACGTATGACCATAGACAAAAAGTTTTACTTTCGTAACCAAACCGGACCATCGACATCGGACTGGATCTTGTAAAGAGAACATCTCTGAGAAGGTTTGCTTACCTAGATGCAGCGCCCTCACAATCGCAGCCGGCAGATCCGACGAGGGTGGCATGGGACTGAGCAGTACGTTACGCAGTCTCTCCAGGGCCCGACCCGCCTGGCCGCCCGCAGCCCGACCCGCCGGGCCGCCCGCGGCACGGAGCTCGGCCTGTAGACCTGCCGGCCCACCTGCGGCCCGCAGCTCGGCCTGCAGGCCCGCCGGCCCACTCGCGGCCCGAAGCTCGGCTTGCACGGCCTCAAGCACGGCGCCGCGCTCCGACAGCTTCTTGATGGACAGTAGCAGCTTGTGCCGCGCGCCCTTCGTCACACCTGCAGAGAAACCACCTGCTGAGACACAACGTCACCGACAAAGCCGAGGATAATCAATTGTTTTGAAGCATCAAGTGAATGTGTATAATGGATTGTCAGTCTAGAATTTAAAAAGAAAATAAACTAGATATTAGTTTCGAAACTCTTTGGTTCTCTTTATTTATTTATAACTAACGCCCAAAGGTACTAAGGCGGACCTAATGCCTTAGGCTTTCTATATCAGTCAGCCAAGGGTGGGGCTGTTTCATCTTGTCACCAAAAATGATATCAAATTAAAATCTTTGAAATAATTGATTGAAGCAAATTTTCGAGTTTATAAAAGTTATATGTTGTTGTGTGCAGTGTAGGGCTATAGCTATAAAGATAAAATAGCATACAACTTGAGACACCACAAAACAATTGTACATGTACATAGAAATAAATAAATTAATTGTTGGTACCTCCTAGTACATGATTCATACATTTAGTTTTTCACAATATAATTGCAGGGAACTGTTGTCGCCTATTTTGAAAACAACATGATTCAAGTGGGCTGTTTCCTCAGCCACTGTTAGTATGAGTACTATAATGTTGAGTCACTGAGACAGAGCAAATAGCGCAATGAGGTATAATGTATGATTTGTAACAAAGAAGGTAAATGGCGAACAATTAGATACGCAAACATTTGTAGTCATCATTCTTTGGAGCTCGGTTGAGGAAGGCTTTTTACTTTGTTTTCATTTCCCCCAGGAATTCAACAAATATCACAAATTTCAGTCCAGGTAAAAAGGTAATTGCACTTGGCTAAAAAAATTTGCATGCGTCCCTACAAACAACCAGTAGGCACTACTTGAAATAAAGAATGTTTGGTCTACAATAAGTCATACAACTCACCTAATTTCTCCAAATACTTTTCGTCCATGGTCATCATCTGTTCATAGCTCATGTTGGTGAACAGCCACACGTACTTGTGTAGGCGCAGACTTTTCAGCCACTGCGCCACGTTGGACATGCCCGGATGCTCTCCGAAGTTGTGTGACCGCAGGTCGTCCAACCTAGTCTCACTGCCCGTGGTCCCATACATTATACTAATAGGCCTAATCTGACTCAAACTATGCTCACTTGACAGTGAAAAGCTTCTGGGTTTCTGTACAAAAGGTTCATCACTCAAATTTTCGGCGGAAGAAGACATGTGCATAAAATTACTAGAAGGAGGTGTCAAACTATTCGATCTTTGTGACTTAGGTTGCGCTATAGTCGCGTCAAAATTTAATTTCTCTCCCTCTATACTTATATCTACGTCTCTGCCATTTTTCGAGAATGATTCTTGTAGTAAGTCAGTATTGTAGTGTTCTACATTGTCTAGGATGCCTCTGAAGTCGACATTCTTGCCGATCGTCCGTCTAAATGTGTTGTTTGTGCTCCAAATATTTGTGTCTGGCATGAGGCAGGGGTCTATTCTTTGTTGCCACACACTTTCTGTTCTGTTGCCAGAAATGTGGTTCTCCAGGTATCTCAGCCATTGCTTCAATGTTCTGAAATGAAGAAATTTAAAGTTCGGCAAGTAATTTTAAGAAAGACAACAGTAAGTACTTCCACATTTAATGTGGTAGTGAACTCCTATTTGTCAAACTACTTTCAATAACATGACGTACCCTTGATCATGATGCGTAAGCGCAGGATGCACGAGCAGATACGACAACAGCTGTCGACACAATTCAGGCACGACAGAGGAGCGGCGCGGTGCGTCCACGCAGCGTTGCACCAGTGCCGGCGCCGTCGTCACGTACAAGTCCTTACAGCGCTCGTTGTCCATGCGCAGCAAGGGTAGCAGGCCCAGGAGGCGGTGGAGACGCTCACAACCTATACACCAACATGTCTTATGTTTTGTTGATGCAAAACTAACTGATATTAAGATACCATAGAGAGGTTCTCACAGAGAAATATCATAAAAAAAGTTTTACAATAAAAAAAGAAAACTGCCTTCAAAAACTAAAAAGTGATAAATAACTTTAGCACAGAACACACTTTTCGGAAGTCGGTGGCGGTGGCTTTGTAATTGTTGTTTTGTATTGCCACCGACTTCCGAAAGTAAAGTAAGTGTGTTCTGTGCTAAAGTTACTTGTCAAAGTCAAGTCAAAGTCCAATCATTTATTTCAATTAGACCATTAAAGGCACTTTTAAACGTCATAAAAAAAAAGTTGATTCTAGTTGCCCCTTCCAAAAAGTAGTTTCGTATGGAGAAGAATGGGCAAGAAACTCCAAACCTACTCTTTTAAAAAAAAATGTGTACAATATTTTGCATTTACAGTTTATAGTTATAGAACAATATGTGAACATGATGGACCCTGCATAAAAAACACTATATTGAAGTATGTACAAAGTATTACAAGATTAAGAATGACAGCCAAGTTGTATACATAGATACATAGTGTTCACATATTATTATTTACAATTATTGAAGAAGTAGACAACAACTCCTTACATTTCAACAAACTAGTGTGTGAACCAGAGCAAGAATTAAATATAATGTATATATATATTAAGTATAGATTAAGTAGTTTTGATTAGCAATCAGTTTGATTTTGTCTAGACTGTAAATTGTCCTATGGAGCCCGGACCAGCATGTTTCCAAGCATTATTATCATGGATATAATCCTCTAAACTGTAATACGCTTGTTTACAGAGTGTACTTTTAATATATTATGTACTTGTACTTGCTTTTGAAGGTGGTTTTCTTTTTTTTGAATAAACCTTTTTATTTTTCGTGACACACTTAAAAGATATTGTAAGTCCTCCAAAGATTGAAGAAACTAAAACGTCATCTAAGTACTTTTTTTGGGGTTTTGTTGATTTTCTCAAAAAGGGCTGGATCAATTTTGGTAAAATTTATATGGGACCATTTCGAAATAAACCTCTTTTGAAAAAAAAAAATTATTTCGCAAATCCACCTATACATGACAGACTTATGCCCGAACATACATAAAAAATATATATATAAACATTTGAATTGATAACCTCCTCCCTTTTGAAGCCGGTTTAGAAACTGTGATCTTATGTCTTAGTGAGGCCATCAAGCGTTATTATAGCACAATTATTATGCTTTTACTGACACAAACATTACACAGTAGTGTCAAATCAGTTCCAGTAGCTTCCATACAGAGAACAGATGAGAAATGTCATAAATTTATTTTATTTATTTTATCTACCCTAACTACTGTAATAATTATAAAATACTAACAAAAATAATCCTCTTTTTAGTAACAAGTCAATGTCATTTCTATCTATGTATTTAAAAGTAATTGCTAGGCCTTAGAAGGACAGTGAATGCTGTGAATGAGTACCAGCCTATTTTGTTTACTCATGCTCCAGTTGGCGATCTCTTGGGGAGGCCTATGTTCAGCAGTGGTAATAGGCTGATACGATGATGATGAAGCTCCAGTAATCTCACAGGTCAGGAATAAGTATTAGTGCTCAGATTAGTTTAATAGAGTTTAATATTGCATGAACAGGGTACTTTGAACATAGAATTTAGTTACCTACATTAATCTAGCTAGATGTTTGTTTTCTTATATTTTACTTTAGACACCTACTATGTATGTGTTAAAAAATGTTACATCTTCGAATCAAGGATGCATTGTAACTTTTACATTAAGAGTTTCTATGTATCAACATAAAACCAATAAAAACTTTTCTAGGGTAAGTTGTAAAATATTGCAAAATAGTATTTAACCTAATATTGTCTACACTAAATGAATTGAAGTTAATCCATAATAGAGCCATACAATTAGAAGCCTGTTATCAACAGACCTTAACTCACATTCTCCGCTTAAGGCACTAATACAGAAAACAAGATTGGAAACATGAGTGTGAGTGTACAAGCAGCGGTACGTACCGTCGCCGTCGTCGTCGTCGCGCACGACCAGCAGGCTGGCTAGGAGGAGCTCGTCGTTGGCGTCCCGCTCCAGCCGCTCGTCCTCGACGTGGCTTCGCAGTGCCGCCTCCACGGCCCGCTGCACCAGCTTCAGGCCCGGCCAAGGCACTCGCCGCGCTAGCGTGCACGCCAGCACCGTCTGCTCGCACGCGCCCCATTGTTCGAACACCCCGGCTACGCCCCCGAGCTGCTCGTTAAACGTGCCGTTCATCGTGAAAACAGCATAGCAAACCCAAAATATCAGATTTGTTTGTGTTCTACACGTCAGTAGTACGTGACAGCTGATCGTTGAGACACTATTTGACCCCCTTGGAGACAAGCGGCACAAGAGGCGATGGCGGTGGCGAAAGAGCCGCGATTATGTCGCGTAATGGGAACGATAATTTACTAATAAAATTACAGGTAGATTGAAAAACATCAAAATTGCTTCGACGGTCTATCAAATTATCAAAATCCAAAATGGCCGACCACAGATAACAAAATGTTTGCACTTTTTTTAAATGATCGGTCTCGGTCTCCCCTCCCCAACCCTGCAGACCAGCAGTTTATTTTGATAGGAATATGAAATAAATAAAGATTTCCAGATAATTTCACAAAATATTATTAAAAAAAATAATGGAATACAAGACCTGTTTCATAAAAACTAGTAGATTAATAATTCACACTTCCTTAGTACTGCTACTCGGCGCTAGATGTCAGACGTTGTACGTTTGCTTCACTTTGCTATGAAAATGTTACGAGGCAAAATTAAATGCAGATCTTTAAACGCAATGCAATAACGTAGTCTGAAAAATGTTTGAGGTCTATTCTTTCTTTATTCTATTAATAATACTAATAACTAGGTTCAATATATTTTTAAAGTACGGGGAACAGAGTGAAACGTTTGTCAAAGGTGTCAGATTCAGACATTTTTGTTTGTTTTGAATCTACCCACAAAACAAATTTATTTTTAATACTTCTTATATTTTCTTTACAAACATTAAAAAGAGATTAGTAAAGTTATTTTTAAATCTATTGGAAATATAAATTTTAACTAACAAACTAAACTGAACTGAAGAGTGATCGAATAAGTTATCAGCTGACTATTTATTATTCATCGGACACCAACACAGAGATACACCGATCTAACTAAAAGTTTGAAAGGGGTTTGTTTATTTTTTTTAAACAATAGGTATTTGGTTCATTTTGCGTTGTGAGATACAAATGTAAGTTTTATTTTTTTAAACACAGGAGACGTAATGCTGGTGGTCTTTGTAATTGTACAACTGAGGACTGTCGCCTAATTTGGTGAATCAGTGAACCGCCTACGCCGCGATCTATTCATCAGATATTGAACCCTAATCCCGTGGAATAAGGTATGAACTGTATTGGTATTAATTATGGTGCGTGTTCGTTTGTCACTAATCTGTCTATTCAGCTATTAGGTAAGTAGGTAGACAGAATACTTTATAACTTTTCTACAATGCTTACCTACGCAATGTCGGTCTGGAAGTTGAATACTACTTTTTTCAATAGCATTATCCATACACTCGGAAAGCGTGCATTCTGCTACCAAAAGTGAAACATTAGGCTAAACTTACTAAGTAGTCTGTATTTATTTATTTTCACAAACTTATATAGTCACATACTCAGATTATAAAACAATAGGCAGATAGACAGCGCGGAATACTGAGAGTGAAGTCACCAAAGTAAATACAAATTCAAAAACGAATACAATCTCGAGTCAATACACCACGAAGCGCCGCATCGTTAGTACCTACATCACACGTCATTCCAATATTTTTGAGAATAATAAATAAATAAATAAAAATCTTTATTTCAGAACACATCCTTAAAAAAACACAATTAGAAAAAAAAATACAAATCAATAAAAAAAATACAAATAAAAGATTAAATTAAAATAAACAATAAAATTCATTGATCAATAATATCCAGAATAAATAATAAAACAAAACAATAAAATCCATTAATAAATAAAATCCAAAAAAATTAAAAGAAAATTACAATAACAATCCGTTATCATTTGAAATCCAAAAATAAAAAAAAAATACAGTAAAATCCATTAATATACTTAATGAAATATTATGGCTAATTTTGTCATTAATATCCTGGCAACCGTAAACGCACACAGAGGCAACGTGTTTTTACAGTGCTGTCACGCACACCTGTCTAAAACCGTGCATCACAAGTTTGTTCCGTTCTGTCTATCTGCCTGTTTTATATTAAGAGGTTACAAACACAAACAACCAGACCCGGAGCTACTATCTGTAGGCTATACAAATATTTGTTCCGTGCGGGAATCGAACTGCAGCGGAGAAGCCGATGGCCATTGCGCCGGTTAGCGCCACTGCGCTAACCGGCGGAATGGCTGAGCGATCGGATGTATTTTAAATCTATTTCTAGATTTGTACAAAGCCATCAAGATCACGGATCTCTAACGGACTCTTGAGAAGCCCCTATTGTTTGGCAGACATGCACATTATTTCAATATTACCTACGCATTCTCGGAACTCACCCTGCAACATGCAAATTGTATAATCCGCGTCATGCTACATTTGCAAAGGACCAACCCTTTTATGCTATGCGAAAGACAAAGAGACCTTTTGCATATTTGCAAAATAGAACTTTCTCTGGAACAATAAAACCGTTATTTACGGTGTATTAAAGGCGACAGTTAGCTGCTTATTTTTGTTAGATATTTATTATTATATATATTTTTTTTAATTTTATTTATTTACCTTTTAGTCGTGAAGTCAGAATACCAGCGCTGCGACGTTTCATGTCGTAGCATTGTGCTGAAACAGGAGCCTTTTTGGTCTCGTACAGGTTTTATAAGTTTTTTTTTATGTTGTATTATTTGTTTAACCCTTATGTTTCGGTTTACCTGTACGAGGTTTCAAATAAACAATTTTTCTTTTCTTTCTTTTTCTTTTCTTTTTGTTAGTGTTGCCTGGTGGCGTTAACTAAATTGGCCCACTTTTACAAAGTGTCGAATAAGTATTTCTTAGTTTTTCTGGAACTGTATAATAATAACTCTTGAGTGATGGGATGCAGCGATTTGGATATCATTTTATTATACAGACCCTGGTTTAAGAGTTGAAATATTGATTTTAGCTTTTACCACAATTTTATTCAACGATAACTGAAACAGTCGCGTGCGCAAACATAACACGAATCCTTTTAACGAACAAACATTCACAGTTTGTTTAACCCGTCACAACCATCGTGGCCGCCTTCAACCGCCATGGCCGCCACGCGCCCAATGTTTTTGCAGCTAGATTCACGTGAGAAATAAATATAATAATGAGATTGAGTAACTGTAAATGGGTTTAGAATATGCGAGAGACTGCAGTTTGGAGATGAATATTTAGGCTAGCGACAGCTATCTATCTACAAGCCAAATATGTATGGAACAATCGTCCTGTACCTAATGGGCGCACAAGCTTTGTACACGGAACACGGAGCGTGTGGTTGGTAGAAAATACGCTCCGTGTTCCGTGTACAAACCGGCCTGCGCAGGCAAAACTGTGGTGAAGCTTGTGCGTGTGGTAAGCGCTTAAGGTATTTACAGGTAGGTAGGTGCCTACTTAAGTATCAAAAGCTGAAGTATGATGTATTGGACATTCTTACATTGCTCGATTTCATTCTTGCGAAGTCTAAGGAAGATGTAGAGTTACTTATTTATTACTTCTTCCAACATTTGACACTAATTTCTACGCTCGAATAATCGGAAATTCTATAAATAATAATCGCTTGTCCAGCGTACGCTTTCATACGAATCATCAGCGCGTTAATAATGTCGCAACTGTCGCGGTTCGGACATGAGCGGCTACTGTTTGTCGCAGTCGTATTGTGTGACTCAATGCTACTTCCGATATTGTGGTCTTAATTTCAGCCCAAGGATAATAATATACTTATATACAGCTAGTTTACAGAAAAAAAAAATCCTGTCTCTAAAGTCAAGTTGTTGTAGGTACCTATTGCCTAACCTACATAAGCTTGTCACATTACATTGTTACCTAGTTATATACCTAAGGCAGCTTTATATATTTCTCTTTATAAAAATTATAACTAGGCAAAATAACTAGGTACTTAGGTATAAAGATAGAATTATAATACCATAGCTTTCGCCCGCGGCTTCGCCCACATGGTTTTGCATTTTTTTACAGCTGAAAGCCCTAAAATTACTAATATTAAACCATGGATTAAAAAACTTTGAACGTTAACGGAAAAAATCAAATTAGCACAAGTAAGTCCCTATCTAAGAAAACATTAGTGCTAATCCTGGTTTTTAGCCGACTTCAACTCCGAAGTACCTAGGCGGATTTGCAAAATTCTTTTTTTTGTTCGAAAGGGGTTTATTCCGAAATGGTCCTTTATAAATTTTATCGAAGTTGATTTCACGCTTTTTAAAAAATCAACTAAATTCCAAAAATATACATAGGAAGACGACGTTTTGGTTTCTTCAATCTTTGGAGGACTTCAATCTCTCTTGTTTAACTGTGTCGCCGTTTATGTTATGGCGATACTAAAAAGCGAAAAATAAAAATCTTAAAAAAGACAACCGCCTTCAAAAATTAAAAACTGATAAAATAATAACTTTAGCACAGAACACACATAGGTAAGTTTCGGAAGTCGGAGGCGAATATTTCATCCAAGTATTTGGGGGAAAATCCAGAAAACGCTTCGAATAATAATAACACTGTATAATTATATTATTGCGGACGGAAGGGTTCTGCAATTGACAACCAAGTGACGATCTAAATCTAACCCTTTTCCAAATCAATGGTCATTCTAAAACAGTCCTTGGTGCTGAACATATAAAGTTCATAATAACACTTAGTAAATCAAAGACAATGCAGCTGTGTTCAAGAAGTATTTGTTTCGTAACACATGACTAAATCCAACAAAAATGAGCTTACCTATAAAAACTCCAGAAGTTTGTTAATTTTCAACCGACTTCAAAAAGAAGGAGGTTCTCAATTCGACCGTTTTTTTTTGTAGGTAGGTATATTTGTTACGCGATTTCTCCGGAAAATGTAAAGCGATTTTAAAAATTCTTTTGATAGGGATTTCAATGGATAGGGTGTGCCTCAGGGGTGGTCCCATATAAATTTTATCGAAATTGATTCTGCACTTTTTGAAAAAATCGACAGAAAGCATCAAATTATATACATAGGTAGATAATGTTTTAAGTTTCTACAACCTTGTACTTTCAATCTCTGTTTTGTGTTGCCGTTTTTAATGGATTTAGATCATACCTAAGGAGGTACGGTCAACTGCTGTAACATTGTCTACACGCCCAACATTGCCTACACTTCTAAAAGCTCAATTATTGCCTCTGAGAAATATTTTTTGCCATAGATAGCCAACTTGCTTTTAGTAATACCATACACAGCAAAAACATTTCTCAGCGGCAATAATTGAGCTTTTTAGAGTATAGGCAATGTTGGGCGTGTAGGCAATGTTACAGCAGTTGACGGTACTAAAAAGCGAAAAATAAAACGATTTAAAAAAAAAACAACAAACAGAACAAAGCCACCGACTTACGAAACAAAAGTCATGTGTGTTCTGTCTGTGCTAAAATTATTGATCACTTTTTAGATTTTGAATCCGGTTGTTGTTTGTAAAAAAGCTTTTTTTGTTATTGTCATGCACATGTTTGCGAGACTAGTAGTTGGCTATTTAATGCTTCAATACATTCTACTTAGCTTAATTATGGCAGGGATCCAGTTCATATTTAAGTATTCCATGACAATTCAGAACTGCCTATACGTGATTTAATTGAAACAAATGCTTTAGTTTTGTTAGTTTCACAACAACCGAAGTAAAATTGGCACATGTCATGTATCAGTACATCCTAAAAACGTAACCCTTTCCTTGCAGTCGGGGTAAAAAAAACGGTTTCGCTGTTTCTATAATCCTATTTTGTCTGAAGATATACCTACATAATAATAATTATGTACTTACCTAATTAAGATAGGTACTTTAGCCATAATGTAAACAATATCGAAAAGTATCCTAATATCCTAATTAGGTAAATCGCCATAAAAAGTTGCAAACAAAAAAGTTTAGTTGATGAATAAAATTACCTAATTCACGGTTTGTAAAACGTGTAATTAATTAATTAAGTACTCATACTTACTAAAATAAGTAAGTTTGTAACGTTATAGTGAAATTCAAAGTGGCTATAAGACATACCTATCTAATAAACGTTATTAATTAGGTACTCAATGGTAATGTTATTGTTGTTAATATGTTCATTTACCTACTTCAGTTAAAAAAAGCCGAACGGAACCCACAAATCACCCAACACTCGAGCTCCGTTAGGGTAGCTACCTGCATTCAACCCTTCTTCCGGGGGTGGTCACTAATGCTCCGCCTCCTTTAAACGACACTCGCCCGCCAAAATAGACGGACATTCGTGATCTGCACGTCAAGTAGACAAGTTCTCAAAATGGCCTTGTGGACTCCTTACGCGCAAGAAGTTGCGTTGGACTTGAGTAAACACTCGGTGAAGGCGGAAAGAACGTCTCCATTCCCTGCGTCTAGTGCTCCTCAATCGCCGCCTCTGTCGGGACTGTATCCGTCGTACTCGGAGTCCCAGTACTACGTCACGTATCCGTATCAGCCTGTGACATATGCAGTGCCATCGGCGATGTCTCCCGACTCTATCGGGAGTTGGTCACACAACAAACCGAACGCGCCTTCACCACCGGAATCACCAGAATTTTACGACTCAGAATCCTTGTCTGATGACGTGGAATACCAGGCGTTTGAACGAGATGCACTGCGAGCGATGGCGGAGAAGAACGGAGGAACATTATTGGGTAACAACCCGAGAATGCGACGGGCGGTGCAGACGAGTCAGACCGCTGACGACTCGTACAGGAAACAACGTGAGAGGAACAACTACGCCGCCAAGCAAAGCAGAGATAGAAGGAAGCTGAGGGAAGTACGACTTGCTTTCCAGGTGACTTATTTGAAGAAGAAGATGGCTGATCTACGAGCGAGGCTGACTGCCGGCGTCTGTGGACGCTGTCGACAGAATTGCGAGTGTTGATTCACAATAATTTAGTGTTCGGACTTTAATTAAAGATTTATTATTGATGGACTTGTACATAGTTGTAAATATAAAAACTATATCGCTTGTGTTGGTAGGGTTAAGTTATTTAAATGGATTATAAAATGTTAGCATACCAAATCGAATTAAATTAATAGGTCTAGATACTGAATGGAGTGTATTTATTTTTGTGCAATTGTGTGAATGACATATTGTATAAATTAATTATACAGTATAAATAAATTTTATAGATGATAATGAATGTTTCTTTTTCCTCATACATACTTAGTGCGACAAAATTGGGTACAGACACCATTCACCAAGAATTCCAACTTCGCAAAAAAATGAATTACCTACTTATCTTTATACATTCTGAAATCTCCATTAATTTTCAATTACTTATTTATGTGAAATAAGATTTTTAGTTGCTTGGAATTAAATTAATAAATTGGCAAATAAGTGACGTCACAGTTTGCTATTGCCTTATAAAATCTATATGAGAATCGCGAATTGACAGCTTATAAAATGATGTCTATTAATTGGTGGTGTCTGCTACCCAATTTATGTAGATACAATCTACAATCCATACTTCCCTATTTTATTATTAATATCTATAATAAATGCGAAAGTAACTCTGTCTGTTACGCTTTCACGATGAAACGGCTGAACCGATTTTTATGAAATTTGACGTGAAGATAGCTTGAACCCTGTGGAAGGGCATAGGCTACTTTTTAATTCGTGACTTTGTCTGCACCTGCGATAACCGATATTCACGCGGACGAAGTCGCGGGCAAAAGCTAGTACCTTACCAATATGAGTAAATACATAATAATTATTAATTAGGTATGTAAGTAAGACTTAGAGCATTGCTCTATGAGGTAGGTAAGTAGTCATCTAAGTAAGTAGGTAGTAGTACTTAGTAGGTACCTATTGCTGCAACAGACAAAAATATTCTTCTTATACAAATAAAATGAGAAAATAAAGAATGACATTCTAACATTATTTTAAATCTTTCATTATTTTATTTTTCGTTTCTATCGGCTTGCGATACGTAGGTATAGTATCTATCCAGTTTCTAATTTTAACTAAAACAAACACTAAAAAGGAGTAAAATTATTTTCTAATCCCTGGCACAAGATTCTAGGTAGGTAGGTACCTACCTATTTATTAAAAGTTATTGCTTGTTGCTAGAAAAATTAAAACCCGTAATAAAATGATTTAACTTAAGGATTAAAAAGTCCCGGTGGCGTTTATTCTCGCCGCGACTTAGTGCAAATCTTCAGATAGTAAAAAGAGTGGCAATTAAGAACATCGGCCATTTTATGAGCGGCCCCCATTCGTCGGATTAACTCGGCAGTCATAGTGTTGAAGATTAATTTTATAGCCTTATGGTACCTGGTATTTGAAGAATGTTTTATATTATCGTTCTAGAATTTCTACAGCCCCGTTTGATGCAAATCCCACAGATTTATATCTTAACTGGACATGAAAAGAAACAAGTGGTTTGGTACTTAGGCTCTTATCTTATTTCCAAATGCGACAAAATGTGCTTTAAAAAAAATTTACTAAGTAGATTCGATTGAATCACAAATAATTTTATATTCATAATACCTACTTATAATTATATTAAGTAGGTACCTATTACTTTTTAATTAATTGCAAGTAGAACAACAATTAATGGCACTGTATTCGATGCATACAAATCCCAGCGCGCTCATTGGTTGATACAAAGCACGTGTCTACAAAGGGCGCGTGCGCACGCAGCGGCCGCCGCAACCACTCGCGTAGGCAAAAAAATAATTGAGATAAAATTAAGAACCCTTAATTTTTTATTGTTTATATGCTCAGAACACATAAAAGTTTTGATTTGTGGCATCCGAGGACTCGTTTAGGCACTCATACGAAGAAGCGGCTGTAGCTTAGAAGTAGAGTTTCGTAGAGCTGAATACAAAACGGATTTCCGAAAGTCGGAAATATTTCTGACATTATTAAAACGTACCTAGGTACTAAGTTACTAATCCAGCACACGCTGACAGACCGGCACGTGTGCGAGTTCGAAGTTCCACGAAACCCCCTAACATCACATACAGATGGTATCTAATCATAATATCTCCCATCTCGTTGAGAAAACATTTGGCACGAGGATAGAAATGTGATGTAGAGATGACACAACGCATGCGGTTCAACATGTTGATTTGCTTTAGGTAGAAACGAATTTATACTCTATTAACACACTTAATAAAAAACCATACACAAAATAAAATAAAATGACAACTAAACTGAAAAAAATGGCTATAAAAGTTCCTCAGCATCGCTGTCGACTGGGGCCAAGAGATTGGCTGCGTTCGCGTTGCTACTATGGACGGCAACGCTTAGCCATAGGAGGAGGAGGAGGAGGAGAAGGAGGAGATGAGTTGATACTTAAAATGAAAGAAAGAAAATTTTGCCCGCCAGGACAAATGCCAGGATTAAGAGGAAACACAAGGGCCGTTTTTCCATACAAACTTAGTCCCCTGTTTCCTCCCTGGATAATGCCAGTAGTTAGATCAATTTTTTTTTTTAATATCCATGGCTACTATTGGCATGTCCCTATGTTTTCCTTTTTCTCATAAATTTATTATTAAAAGAGATATGAATATTCAAAAACCTAAAAAATTGGCATGATTTTCCGCTGTATTCAAACATTCAGAAAACAAATTTGAGTTGATTATATAAAAAATAGAAAACATAGGAACATGGCAAAAGCCTTTCTTTATTTTTTAATGAAAAAAGCAGTTAAATCGGTTAAGTTTTGGAGAAGAAATCAGGGGACTATGAATCATTGATTTTGTGTACTTTTAATAGGTATTTTCGGTCAAAGCTGCAGTTGTCTCTATCGCGCTCTGCGGTTCGTGTTCGGGCATCGCACGACAGCAATAGATTTTACAAATACCTAATTTTCAATTCTGTAGCCCGTGGTATTTCCTCTTAATTATGTATGTGTAGTTTATATACATTTATTTTTTTACTTTTCAAATATTACTTTTTGTAATCACCTGCCATGTTATCTCTTCACCACCCTTGGTTGACTGGTAGAGAATGCCTAAGGCATTAAGTCCGCCATTGTACCTTTGTGCATGAAGTATAAATAAATAAATAATAATAAAAACACGCAAAAATAACAAAGAAACGAAAATTGGTTCTGTACGAGGTTATAAGGCTCCTATCTCAGTGTGTAGTGCTTTTCCATCTGCTAACTTAATAGGTAGGTAGATACCTACCTCGTGACTTATGACTCATCTCTAGCCTCTGAGAAAACTCATAGGTCTAGGTTTTAGTCAGTACTAGAGCGACCCGTCCCAGGTTCGCACGGGTGCAGTGTAAATCAAACTAAACGTATAAATCTTCCTCTTGAATCGTTATTTAAATACTATGTACCTAAAGAAGATGTCTAATCGCAGCTTAATCTTACCTGTAAGTACTTAGGTACTATTAGGTAGGTACAGCCAGCCTTCGTAGACCTACCTACTTGTGATTGTGGTTACTCCTTGAACCTGTGCAAATCTCATTTTACTACACTTTTAGCTACCAAAAGTACAAAGCAACCATCGATCAATACTCGCACGTACCGAGCAATATATTGCGGACAAACGCAAGGGTTTATGTATTGCGCTGGTTAGGGGAGCTACCCCTGGTCCGTCACTCAATTAGTACTGCACCCCCGTGCGACGTGACCAGGGGCCTATAACTTGATCAGGCGCCAAATGTTGTTCTGTGATGTGTTGCAGTTTTTGGATTTTGCTCAAGAAAATGGAATAATTCGATTTTTGATCAAAGCATTACTCTGTAAATCCACCCTGTCTGGTCTAGGATAGATATTAAGTATTATACATTATACTTAATGATACGACTTCCTTCTGCCCACAACTTCGTCTGCGTAAACTTTAGACTGTAGAATTATGCCAGCAGCCCCACGCCCACGGGAATATATTAACAGGATACAAATTATCCAATGTGTTAAGCTAAATCCTAAATCTATACCTATTTATGTATGTGTGCCATATTTCAGCTATTTTACACACTTAGTACTTGTTAAATTGGTCTTTTGTTTTGTTCAGTAGGTACCTGTAGGTAGGTTAGGTACCTATTATCCCTGTTTGAACACATCAGCAACTGAAGAAGGAACATAATAAAATACAAAAAATTGGCTAAGTGCGAGTCGGACTCGCGCACGAAGGGTTCCGTACCATTATCTATACAACATTAGACATTGAGCAAAAAAACGGCAAGAAGTCACGTTTGTTGTATGGAAGGCCCCTTTAAATATTTATTTTATTCTGTTTTATAGTATTTGTTGTTATAGCGGCAACATAATTTATGAAAACCACTGCCTAGCTGTCGCGGTTCTTGAGATACATCCTGGTGACAGACAGCGAAGTCTTAGTAATAGGGTCCCGTTTTTGACCCTTTGAGTACGAAACACTAAAAAGGGAACATCCTTCTTTTGGTTCTTAAAAAATCAGTTAGGTACCTACCTACCCGTGCATTGGTTGCACAAGGCCCATTCATACCGCCCTCTCCACCGCAGGGGGGTGGTGCGTTGCACAATGTGCACCTTTTGTGAAACGTGTGATTGGTCGAATGCTATATAGTTTATTATGTGTTATAAAGAAGGTATAATATTGATGGGTAGATTATTCATAATCTTTTAAATAAGTTGCGTAGGTAGGTAGTTACTTCCTACACATTGCCTACGTTTAAGTACTTGTTTGTTGCGCTCACGCACACGTTTTTGTCTATACCTACGTACAAAAGACTATAAAACCAACGTACAGACGTATAGTATTGAACGGTCATCTAGGTGATTCAAAACACAACAAGCAACGGATTAGCAACGAAACTATACTCCATTCAATATGTACAGTATGAGACAAATTGCGGCGAAATAGCGATAGTAATTATTCTCTTGTAGGTATTGTTGAAATAAGGTTTAAGCACCTAATTTTGTTACCTACTTAATGGGAAAAAAACATCTACATAGCTTTGTACTTACCTCCAGTAAAACTAGACTTTGCAACCGGAACCCACCTGGACAGTGCTCAAATCCTCGCTAAAAACATTTCCAACCAGATAATAGGTAGTATTAATTCCACCATTCACACCCTGTACCGTTGTTTTTTCCGCAAACTACGCAGAATGTCATTGTTTCAATCCTTGCGTTAATCCTTTACAAATGCCACAATGAGCAGTTTGCATGTTGTACAGTTTCTATAAAACTTTGTCGTAAGCGCCTTTCAAAAGGGAGCTTTATTTTATAGCAACCTGTAGATTTCGCTTTCGGATGCTTTTCATTTAGGATCAATATTTGTTATGAAGAATCAAAGAATTCCTTACCTTGCCTTATAGTATCTACTTAGTAAGACATCACGTCGTGGCAGTTATGAATCACAGACTCTTTTATAGATCTATTAGATATAAAATTATCGATACCTACTTAAAGGAGAATAGCGTTATTTATATTTCCGAAATTGCATTTTTTCTACTTAGGATCTTGTACATAGGCCAGCACATTAAGCTACAACAATCTGTCAAATTTCTTTGATAGATTTACAACTATATTAGGTACAAAATCATAAGGTTTATATTCAATTGGGAAAATTTGATAGTTTGGTATGGCTTGATTTGATGTGCTGGCGTCTGTTATCTATACCTTAACGCCCTTTCTTTAAACGGTAGGTACGCCACACCTTGCAGATCCCGTTGAGCTTTTTCCGCAAAACTCGTGACAATAAAAATAACATTTAATTGTCGAATAAATCAATATCACTGTGCATCAGCCTTAACTTTACCATAACTAAGAGTGCCGTATTACAAAAATAAATCTTATTGCCTCAACATAAGGTTGTGTTTACGATTATTGTTATGAATGGGTAAATATTAGAGACTCGTGGGTTGTCAACAAGCTGTCAATAGTTGCGACACCCCTCATCGAAGGGGTGCAGTTTATGTAATATTTGGGATAGGGGCGATTAAGTTTACTGTTATTCTTCTATGTACTAATACAATAGAATGTTGGTTAGGTGTATTCCTCGTGTAAAATGTGACTGACTGTAATGCAAGGCACAGAGAAGACAAGATAGACACTTTATATGGATCCCTATCCTTGAGAAAATAAACGCTCACGAAGTCGCAGGAAAAGTGCTAGTGTCCAAATTTTTCCACCATTAGAATGCTATTTTGAAAATATAGCCTATGTTACTCAGGGATATTGTAGCATTCTAACGGTGAAAGAATTTTTATATTCGGGACAGTACTACCTACTTTTTGAGTTAAATCGTAACAAAGAAACAAGCAAATCTTTCCTCTTTATAATATTATTAATATTATATATTATTAGTACAGATAAAACCTATACATAGGTAATTATAGTATTAAAACTTTGATCTAAACTATGGTCTGAAAATGTTAGAATACAATTTTGCATCAACCCATTTAATTGTCCACATATTTATATTGCCTACTTACTACTCTCGATTACAAAAATACAGGAAATACACATTATAATTACCAACACCACAACAGCACCAATTCCCTCAATACGATGACAGTCATCGATCGATCACGTTGTCCAACAGTGGTGGTCGTGGGAAGGCAACCCATTCACTGGACGCCAGGCACCACCATTGTGTAGGAGATTGATGAACTAACAGTTCCTGGCACAGCTTGATCATACTGTTGATTGAGCATTTTAATTTTGATTTAATTACTTACATTGTGCTGGGCGAAATCAAAAGATTTGCAGTTTCTGAAATGCAAAATGCAAAGAGAAAATAAATTAAAACCAAAGCATCACTATCTTTGGCGAAATGACTATACCTAGTATGTAACAGATCTAATAATAGTCGGAGACAAGCACTTGACAATTAGTTAGATAAGTTTTGTGTTGATTTCAGTTCCAGAAACTGAGAGATAGTGAGAGTGGCTGGAAGAACTTTTACTATGAAAATAAAATATTACTTAACTTAATAATGAACTGTGAAAGCAGGCTTGTAAATTTTGTCGTAAACTCGTTTGACACAATGCTAACTAAAGTTTGCAAATCATAAAGAGCAGGGACCTACAAAAATTAGGTAAGTACCCTTGTATACCTTGAATTATAAAAAATACATAGATTTCTATGAGAATGACTAGTCATTTACATTAAAAAAAAACAGTACTTATAGAAAATACATTTACGAAAATACCAGATCTTCAATTAGCCACCGACAGACTGACCGTGCTATTATATCAGCAACAATATTCATACAAATCATTTCCGTAACATCTCAGTTGTGTACTCACGCGCATGTCCACGACAGCACATTAGAGTCGGCCATGCGACAATAATGTCGCAACTGTCGTCCGGCAGTCGCATTGTGTATGTAACTCTTTACTGCGATTATGATGTCACGGTGGTCCAGTGAAAGAGGATCTTATGTTATTTCGATATTCAATGGGAGTTTTTATATGAATATGAAGTTATTAAATTGCCTGAAAGCATACTTACAAGCGAAGCTAATTCTTCTAGTTAGAATTGTTAATTCTTAAAGACCTATGGTTCAGATACACCGTTGTTTTTTACAGTTTTAATTAAAATTAGGTATCTGACTTATGGGGCGAATATACTTAGATAATAATGTATTGTCGCATCAAGTTTGGTCTTTTTACGCTCATTCTCTTTAATAATACTTATTAATAACTAGTTACTTTGGTCACACTGATAAAAACTTGCAACTGTTGGTAGCGTGAATTCAGAGGCTTATCATCTTCTAGTTAACTTCTAAATAATATAATCCACAAACGAAATGCATTGGTTATTATACCAAACATTTGAACACTGTATACTTTATGCGGGCCCTATAGAGGACATAATTCCTACCCTACACTACCTACTAATCTTCTAAAATATTAAAACAAAACGGAATTGATTTGCCGCCTTCATAAGCGGTGACAATAAAACAATATATTTATTACATTTGAACAAATTTTAATCCACTAATAACTTCTTATCGAGAAAAAGTACCGTAAAAGTTTTTAAGTTGTAAAAATGGCTACCTTTTTTTAGATTAGCTACTTTTAAAATAATGCACCCGTATTGTGAACGGGTTTTCAATGGTTGGTGTGCGGCGCCGGGCAGGAGGAACGTCGGCGCGTGCCTTTGTAATAGTTGTTAGGTAATGTTGCTACTTTACCTAAACGTTTTGTTGATGCAGTTGCATGTCATTGTTTAGGTTGGCATTGCGTCGGTTATTTAGTAGGTACCTCGTGTTACATACTGCCATTACCCATGAGTATGAAGTACCTATGTAGTTGCCTAACAATTCATATGTTTTAATGTTGAAGTTCTGCTCTCTTTTGTTTTTTTTTATCATCGAGTGCGGTTACCAACGAAAGTCGAGCACTGTTAACACACACACACACATACGCACTATCTCTATTCTTATCTTAAACTTATTTTTGGTCCTTTTGGTAATAACTTATTTTTGGTTTTCTGGATCACCAAAAGGACCAAAAATAAGTTAAAGACCAGAATCTAAACATCTTCGCAATTCTGTTAACATGACCTATTATTTTTTTTATCACCTAAGCTCTATAGCTTCCCTCATTAAGTTATTTTGTTAGCTAGCAACAACTCATATAAACATAATTAGGAGCTCATTAGAACATTGTTTACGTCAAAAAAGTTGTTGTTGTCAACTATCACTATTAATGGCTTTTTCGCTAGATACCTACCTAGTTTAGTACTAGTCTTTTACTGGAATTGTGTACGATTATACAATTTGAAGATAGAATAGTAGATCTGTAGTCTGTACTCACGATACTACAAGCGGCTCAAATCGCTGAACTGACACACTGAACTACCTCGTGTTTGAGCCCATTAATGGATTAAAAAGTTAATTATTACTAACTTAAGGTCATTTGCGTAGATAACTAAACACGAGGTAGAAAACAAAGTGATTAGCTAATTAATATGAACCAAATGTACACAACAGATATCCTAATGACGAGTACAACATGATCGTCATTAGGATATCTGTTCACTATTGCAAAATATTTTGATCTAGATGATTACGAATAATTAGTAGATATAATTAAATATTCGATATATTGAATATAATAGTGATTGTAAATAAATAAAATATAATAAATTCTTAATTTTAGTGCAACAGAAATGGATCTATATGAGACGTCACATTTCAAATGATATGTGTGCTAGGGGTGCGATTGATACATTTTGGAATAAAAACTACATATGTACATATAAAAAAACCACAATCACCAATAAAACAAACAACTGTACAAATAATAAAAAATCTGAAGAAAAAAAACCTGAGATTTATAAAAATATAAGTAAATAAGGAGAAAAGCAATGAAAACCCGTTAGTTTTACTGATGTTGTAAATGGGGCTGCTGTGATGATGTGACCGATGATTTTTATTGCTGATTTAAAGTAACCCCGACGTAGAACACATTTTCTACTAGGTAATATTCAGGATTAACTTTGAACCGTTATTTTTTTCCACACCGAACTATCTTGAATGCACTAAAGCTTTTACAAAACATACCCCACAGTACAAGTATACCTTAACGACTTGAATTTCTACGAGAAGAAAAAAAATCGGCGTTTAAATTTACGGTTAAAATCAACACTGCCCTCGACAGTAAACATACAACAAAACAAAATTTACAGTCCACACATACCTAAGTTCAACTAAAACAATAAATCGTACCTAGTTGGCCTACTCCCAATTCCTACAGAACTATACTTAAGACGCAACAGACATTTTGAATAACAGTAGGTATATACCTACATAATACACAATGCATTGCACTACGAACTTATTTCACCCATTGCCATCTCCCCACAGCTCCGCCGGCGCGACAATCCCACCCTCGCCTCGCTCCGCCCCATCGCATTTAAGCGCGCGGAAGCAACCCTCCGGATCATTCACCGCTCACCCTTCGACGACGCACACGCAAACATGGCTCTGTGGACCCCGTACGCTGACGACACCGCCTTGGACTTATCGAAGACCGCCATCCAAGAAACACAATTTCCATATTCAAGAGAGTTTTACGCACCGCAGTTGACAGTGACGCCGGATTGTCTACCTTACAATGGGTATTATGCCCCGGTAGGACAGATATCTCCTGGAAGCAGTTCATCGGGATACGATTCAGTGTCATTCAGCTCGATGACGCCGCGTCACGTAGCGTTATCACCGCCAGCATCACCTACTGCAGTCACAGCTAAGAGGCCCTATCACATGATCGACGCAGATTCTCTCTCCGATGACCCCAACTTCCAAGAGTTTGAACGAAACGCGTTAAGAGTGATGGCGGAAAAGAATGGCGGCGCGTTGCTAGGAAACAACCCGCGCATGCGCCGCACGATCCGCTCGACCAACTCCGACGCAGCAGACGACACGTACCGACGTCAGAGGGAGAGGAACAACTACGCAGCGAAGCAGAGTAGAGACAGAAGGAAGCTGAGGGAGATTCACTTAGCTCTCAAAGTAAGCTATTTACGGAAGGAAGTTGCTGCGCTAAAAGCAGCCTTAAGCATAAGAGTTTGTGGTCGCTGTCAGCAACCGTGCCTATGTTGATGTCAAAGGACTTTAGACTAAGATGAAGAAGTTTGTAAATTAACTAAAAGACTGTGCAATGTAAGTAGATTTAAGTTAGTGTAAGTAGATGTTTGTAAAACTTGTATCTACCTCTGTAGTAATATTGTGCAATTATTTAAATTAATTTATAAATATTAGATAATATGTACAAATAATGTATGGGAGGATGTACGTAACTACTGTAATTTATGAATAACTTATGACTGTCTTAATAAACCAATACGAATTAAAACGAATTGTACAACCTACACTTTTTTCTTTTCTTTATTCCCAAAACTTTGTTAGGGTGTGCCTGTATCAGACAGCTTAATTTTATAACCCTGAATAAGCTGGAAGAAGTGTGGAAATACTAAAAACTTACAATTTTAGCGCGCAGTTTCTTCTTCTTTGTTTTAAATAAAACCCCATTATTTTCTTTAACTATCATTATATTATTGTACTAAGGGCACTAGACTAGACGTTTACACTTTCTGCTTGATCACTTGCGGTAAGTCGTACTTGCCTCGGACGCACTTGAGCTTTACTCCGGGACAGTCCTTTAACCTGGAATGTGACAACATGGATATTAGGACCAACGCAAAGTGATGACGATACTTCGAAATTAATGACTGCAGAAATATAGTGGTATATAAAAACTACATGCAAGCAGTGGTCAATTCATATTAAAACAATAAAGCGTCTTGTCATGATCGAAAACCTGGTTTTAGAGGACTGTAACTACAGGAGTAACTGCCATGGCTTATATCTCTTTTTTTATATAATAC
Source organism: Charanyca ferruginea (assembly GCA_947361185.1). Taxonomy (NCBI): domain Eukaryota; kingdom Metazoa; phylum Arthropoda; class Insecta; order Lepidoptera; family Noctuidae; genus Charanyca; species Charanyca ferruginea. Next base: position 38,143,829 of record OX376055.1, read on the forward strand.
CTCTCTATCTACATTGTAATCACATATAGAAGCATCAAGAATAATAATGTAACCATGATTTAGGCATTTTTAATGAAACATGTTGAATAGGAGCACATAATATTAAACCTCGACGACACGATTGGCGCAGTGGCTGAGCGATCGACTGCTGCGCAGCGTGATGCGGGTTCGATTCCCGCCCAGTGTAAATATTTGTGTGATGAGCACTTGTGTTTGCCTTGTGTCTAGGTGTTGTTTATCTAGTAGACACCCATAGTATAGGGCCTCCCTAGTTTGGGGTCAGAAGGCCGTGTGTGAAATGTCCCCAACTATTATAAAAAAAAATGCAGTGATGAGAAGTAGGCACTACTAAGCTGACTGGAATACAATTGGGTACTTGACTCTACTAATCAATTAAAATTATTTTTATGAGGTGTCAAAACGAGATTCCACCGTAGATTTTGTATGGCAGTAAAATATGACGTCACTATTTGCTAACTCAGTTGACTAACTATTTATCAATTGTAAAACAGTAAAAAATCTGATTTTACAGTTAATTCAAATTTTATCGGTGGAAGTGCCCTGGTAGTCCGCGAAATTCAAATATTCTTACGTTTTTTTTGCAATTTTCAGCCCAGTATCTAGTTGTATAGTAAAAAAAATATTTTCGCGGCAGTAACAAATACAGGTACATTTACAGAAATATAAGTTAGAAGAAAAGCTCGTACAGTCGCCGTCAGATATACTGTAGCAGACAAGGTGACCAAATACTTCTGAACAATTTAAAATGTCAATAAGTTCCATACACTACAAGTTACCTATATATTAATATCTGAGCAGATGCTTGTCAATAATTTCTGTACACACAACGAACCAAAAATTTCCTTCAATTTATGTCTTCACAATTTTTTGGTAAAATCAATAGTTTTGGCGAACGAGCACCGCAAACTATTATTCATCTACACCAACAATGTATTTTTCGTATATTTTACTATGCGTTGGAGGTTTATGGGTATGCGTCGCGTCGTTTGCGTCAGGCCCCCCTCTCTCCCTTCTACGAAACGTCTGCCGGCAGAACTCAATAGAAGTATTAGGGGTGTAAATATGAAAATGCCGTTTTGTACTGAAAAATTCAAACATTTTTTTAAGGTAATATATGTATATTTATTTTATCAAAGTATTAATATATATATATATATATTCACCCTCATTGAATATTCATTTCTGCCATCTCATGGGATGGTCATTTATGCCTTTGCGGTAGAACTCTGGGGACAATGTGAAAATTCAAAGAGAGCAAGTCGACCTCAATAAAATCACCAGTTTAAAAACTTTCCAGGTAAAACTACCAAATGACTGGACTAACTACAGATAGTCAAGTCGATAGTCGTTTTTAGTTCGTCCTTTATATCACGCAGTAACGAATTAGGTAAGCTCGGTGTTTGTCTGCGTAGATAGACTTGACGTTGTAAATGTTCAGATATTTTTGGTTAGTTGTTTGTATAGAAATTATTGACAAGCATCTGCTCAGATATTAAGAGCGCGTATTCGATTCGAGACGAAAACTTCATGTTTTTGCGTTTTGCCCAGAGCAATCGTAATTATGCGAGCAGATTATTTGAAGACAATTTACAGTTTTAGAAAGATTAAGTCTTGATTTAGACAGCTACAAAGTTAAAGTATAATTTTTAATTATGGTTTTTTAAAGCGAAGACAATTCATTCATATCGTTTTACGAAAATAGACGTCAGAGTTAACTTTCAGGACGAATACAACCATTACAATATGCCAAAATATGTTTTATGCGTTTTTCCAACAGTATATACAGTTATAAAGACAGTAACAGAGCCAAAATTACGAAAATATTACTATTATGTATTAAAAAACAATGTTGAAAAAGTAGAAAATCTGTTCACTTTGTCAATTTTTTTTCACCAGTGTTTGAATAAAAACATAACTGATATATTTATTTTATGAAAGTAAATGTTATGCTTAATATACAGAATATTTTTCAGTCCGCTATACGAGCTCATTCATTTTAGACAATTCTTTTAAAAAGCACTGTAAAACAACGCGCGCTGTCGTTTGCCGATCAATTTCAATGATTCGTGCTTATATCGTCCATTTTTTTTTTCTGATGCACATAAACAGACCGTTGTATTGTACTAGTGTGTGTCAATGCTGCTACGCCGTTGTAGCAATCGTTTAGATTTTGAGTTGCTCTAAATCGAATACGCGCCCTTAATGAATGTTCAGATATTAATGGTAACTTGTAGTGTATGAAACTTATTGACATTTTAAATTGTTCAGAAGTATTTCGTCACCTTGTCTGCTACCATATATCTGACGGCGACTGTACATGTGCCTATTTAATGAAAATATGACGTTTACGAGCTTTTCTAAGTTGGAGAGTTATGTTGATGATTTTAATTACATATTATATTTCCGTAAATGCATATTTTGTTACTACCGCGAAAATTTTTTTAACATAACAAAACAAAACTGATACTGAGCTGCAAATTGCAATAAACGTAAGAATAAAATTTCGCGGGCTGCCCTGGCGCATCCCCCCTATATAAAGTATTTCTTTAGAGAACTTACGCCTAGGAATTATTGGTTAATGATGTCAACTACCCAGTTATTTCTTACCCAGTGGCGTGCGGTTCATACAGACACATAGACATTGCCTACCCTACAACTCAGATAAATATTTATTATCATGTTTTAATTTATTTTGATATATAATATTATATCCAAGAGTAATTACTATCAATAAATAAAAACATCTTAAATCAGTTCCATCTGTCGCGTAACGGTGGCAACACGAAGTCTCATCGATACGTTCGCGCCTTAGTTCGCGCATTTCGATCGCTTCGCGCTGCACTAGCGTCGCTAGGACCCTACGGGAAAGACACAAATGTTTGTGCCTAGATTTTTATATTTGTTTGGATGTGTGCCTCGTGACAGGCTCGTGTACAGTGGTGTGCTTTTTCTATTCGTACATGACACACAATGTCACAAATCACGCACACAACGCAAACTGAAGACATTGCCTTTTTACATTTTAGATTTTACTACACGACGAAATACGCCAATTGTAGGGACAAAAATATACGTGAATTCTGAGTCTCCATTTTTTTTCTTTTGGTTTGTGTATAATGTTTAGTGATTGCATTTTAATATAATTTTAACGTTGTTACTAGTGTATAAAATGGAATAACTTCACTGTGAAAGGTTGGTGGTGGTTGTGTACGTACAGACAATACTTAAAAAATGATTCCTTTTCAAAACTTTATTTCGGCTTCGGTGGAAAAAGACTGATCGAGGAAGGCCGCTAGATTTGCAATAAATACAAACTAACCATGCGATTATGTCGTAAGAGGTTGGTACAGTTTTGTTTATGTTATCAAAATAAAGTAGAAGATTCGTGCTTTACGATGATTAAGATGTGACGAGATTTAGTTTTAGGACCGAACCCGAATAAAATGCCTACATTTTGTTTAGGTTTCGGTAGGTACTGAGTAAATGATAGATAATCATCTCATCATCACATGAAAACTTGAAATTATTTTATTGGTAAAAAACACATAGGTAATTATTATTGTTCTTTGTTTAGTAGATTGCAAAACGTTTTTCTTCTACGAATATTATTTTTAACCCTGTTTTGAGTTCCTATCGTAAAATCGATAAAAAAAAATAGAAAACATCTGTTCGTATGATGGTTTGATCTATATTTTTCTGCTATTTTTTTCTTAGTTTTTTCTTTAAGTAAGTACGTACTCTTGCTAGGGGGCGGGAAACGCCGAAACGTTAGAGAGCTTATTATAATGTAGGTAGGTACAGTAAGTACCTACCTACTCTGTGACGCGAGCCTGACGCTTGAGTTTACAGTAATCGGTTGTTCTGTTTACCTTGCCTACTATTTTCAAACAATATAATCGCCTGAAACGAGGCATTACATCGATTCAGACCTATTAATAATTTTCCTACAGCAGCAAAAAAACAAATTGATGTCTATAAATTCAGTCAATCTAGGTTAGGTCATTCACAAATCTTCGACAAGACGATGAACCAAATCCAAATTGCAGTAGGTATTTTAGAAAGTTAAGCATCCAATTTTTTCTGCCTACCCTGCCTAAAAACTCTGTGCACGCCCCTGTTCTTACCACAATCAGAGCTGGGCAAAATACATGCTTTGCTTTAATTAAAATACAAAGTACAAAGATAGTATATCTTGCAAGTATTTAAAATACGAATTGCAAAATATATGTAAGTCATGTACCTATTTGAAATATAAAATACAAAATATAGTAATTTAAATATTTGTATTTAAAATACAAAATACAAATTACATAATTATAGGCTGTACAGAGTGTACAGGTGCGGTGCAGTGTTGCCAACTTTAAAGATTGACTTGTTTAACGATAGCCATTTTCTTTACGAAAGCTATCGAGCGCTATTTTCTGCAGAACGCACCCATTATTAAGATCGCTAAAATGTAAGCTGTATTAAATTAAAATACAACAGCGTTAAATTAAAATACAACGTCGTCTGTCGGGTCAGCTAAGTTGTCCTGCCCCTATCTACCTACTTACCTGCCTATTTACCTACCCTAAACCTACTCTACACCTAGGTACCCTACACCTATCCTACACCTACCATACACCTACCCTCCACCTACTCTACACCTACCCTACAAAAGTTTATTTTTTTTCTATAGGTAAGTATCATCCTCGTACTTCAAGGAATATTATAAAAAAAGGATTATCGAAATTGGTCCAGCCGTTCACGCGTGATGCCGTGACCAAGGGAAATAGGGATTCATTTTAATGTATATAGATTCAAATACTGCCCAACCCTGACCACAAGACAAGAAGGAATGCAGCAGTAAGACTGACCTGCCCACCCTGACGAGTACAATGTTGTGTTCCTGCAGGTTGTGTCCGATGCCGGGCACATACGCCACCATCTCTTTGCCGTTGGACAAGCGCACTAGCACGCACTTACGGTTCGCGGAGTTGGGCTTCTTTGGTTTCTTAATTACTGTCTTTAATACTACGCCCTGAAACAGGTAACATGGTGTGAGCATTGATGAATTATTTGCTGTTGTTTACTCAGTTTTTGAAAGAGAACACTACCGTAAATGCCAATATTTGTAAGTGTCCGTTTTGAGTGAATATTAGATTTAAATCATCATCATCATCAAATCATCAAGTCAACCTTTCCAGGTCTCCCCCAAGGGAGGGTTTAGCCGAAATCGCCATGCGAATCAAATCAATACAAAGGAAATATAAACATGCATTTCAGGTAGAGAAATTTACGCCGTAGCTTTAGGTGGCATTTATCTGCTCCGCCTATCTTTCTCCCAACTATTTTGAGGTCGGCCAGTCTGCCGCAGCTGAATACCAATGTTTTATTGAGCGACTGCCTGTCAGACGTCCACAACCCAGTTATTTGGTACCGCGATACACCTTGGTAAGTTTGTCAGACTGGCTTCTGACTACTTAAAACGACGAATGACTGCAGTCGGGAACAACGACTTTACGTGCTTTCCAAGGCACGAAGAGGTCTCGGTATATTATAGATGGTCACCCATCCACATATCGACCGCGGCAACCACAGCTTATCCCTCTTGACCGGTCGATCTGTACGGCTGTTACTTAGCCACCAGCTCCTCAGGTATTAAGTATAAGGTAGTAAAAGTACTTTACTCATTAAGTCTTCACTTACTAAAGTTCTTACGAGATATTGTTAATTAGCATACGTTATTGCCAGACACTTTCTGTGGGCTATAACTTTAGCCTTAAAGGTCGGAACTAACGCGTAAGTGCCGGCAATAACGAATAATGATCTCTAACAATATCCTGCAAAACATTTTTTAAAACTAGCCTATAAAGTTGAGTCTTAGTGAGCATAGTACCTTTTATAAATGATACCAGAGAAACCCGAAAATAAGGGTAAAAAGAGGTTATTTTTATTTTTGAGTTTTTAGTGCGTGCTTCTTATTATCATCCAAATCCATTAACAAAAGGTAACACTAAAATACATGAGTCATCTACTAATTTTCCACCCTTAGGTAAAGGTGGGATATTTTCATGATATGTCTATGGGACGACCGCTAAGGTACCTATTCCGTATTCATTATGAAATGTAATCTTTTTCAAAATTCGAATTGAGAACCTACTCCTTTTTCGGTTAAAAATGGGCCTAGCAATGAATCTAGTATGTATGTATAAACAATGTATGCAAAACTGCAACATCTGGAGACTGGACCATTTGTTGCTATGAACATAAAAGATGGCTGGAACGTGACTTACTTGACACCCCAGGTCAATGCACGTACATACCTACTGGTGTCCAACTTATGACAATATTACTCTACCATTTTCCTTTATTATAAGGAAGAGGTTTTCGGTCATAATAGTATCATGATTAAACTTTAGAGGTCTTAATATATATTTTTTTAATGTTTTCCTTCATTCACACATAACGACTGTCAAAGGTCTACGATTCACAGCCGGGATCAACGGCTTTACGTGCTTTCCGAGGCACGGAGGGGTGTCGGTATGAAATGGATGATCACCCAACAGCAGACCGACCGCGGCAAGCGCAGCTTAACCATGACCGAACGATTCGTATGGCTTATCATAGCCACGAGCCTTACGTAGCATTTACCTAAATGCTACGTACGTGGGTCTTCTTCAGATATATCAGCAAGTTTTAGTGCTAAGTACCTACCTATAATGTTTTATCGTGAACGAGGGGTTTCAGTACCAAGACCAAACGTTACAATACTGTTAATAAAATACCTTAGCAAAAGGGTTTCCATTAAGTGGATTCCTAGACTTCCGTGTCTTGATGTGAGGTCCTGTCTTGTGCATCTGGGTGAGCGAGGCCATCGCCCTGGCCAGCAGACCTGGCGCGGGGAGGGGTGCGGCGAGAGCGGGGACGGGAGGGATGGCTGGAACTAACAGATAGTTTCATGATTAAAATTATGCCAAAAAAGCCATAATTTAGATTCATTAGTCAGTAACGTCAGTAAATGACGAACTGACTAATACATCTAAACAAAATAATTCCTATTGAATAGTAGGATACACACGATCCTCACACACACCATAACAAACTCACACTCACCTGTAACTCCTCATACACTCACTCACTCACAATGTACACTTAGCAATGCTTAGTTGGGGCTAGCAGTTAAATCTGTATTCTGTTTGTCTGTTTCTGCTGCGTATATTTATAGCTATTAAATTGCAAATCCGTAATTGGCTGTAAGACCAGTTTATATTTTAAGATGAATCGTCAAAGAGCTGTGGATTTTGTAAAAAATAAACAAATAAATATCTGATATATGAATTGATTTTCACTAAGCAACAAGTATTTTAGAACCAGTTTAAAAAGATTACATTCACATATTTTTTAAGAGACGCATCTAAGGCATGGAGCTTGTAGCTTCATGCCGAGTCTATTCATTCCTAAATAGTTTATGAAGCTCATACTTTTAATCCCAGTTCAGTTCTGTCTAAAAATTTCCCCGAACATAATCTCATGCACAACTGTGCAGTATTGTCATAATCATCGAAACCATCTCTGTATACCGTTACAAACTCAAAATGCCCAAATTTCACAATAAACAGCAGGTGCTAAGGACACATTGTCATACGGGATTAACCTTTCAATGAAGATTTGGTGCAAAACTTCACAAAATAGTATTGCTATACGATATTGCGTCTTACGTGGTAGGAATAAGGGAAGCTGATAGTGCAATAGAATTGGCCGCGTACCTACTGAAGGACCAAAAAGGGCTAAAATAAAACAGTTATTTGGTATTGACGGAGGTTTCGAGGCGTTCCTGTAATACATTGTATCAATTGTGGGCATTGTGGAGGCTTGCGATTCGATTCGCATAAGCCTGCGATTTGCGTGGTGGTTGTATCGTGGTTTGAGTGACATATCAATGTAGCTGGCCAGTTTGTACGCCTTTATGCAGGAAGAGATCGAGACGACATGTGGGAAACCAATGTGGTAAACGGTAAAATGTATTTATAATAATTAACTTTCTGCACAATGCTTAGAATATCTTAAACATTTTATTTTAGGAGCTATTATATACATCGTTTTAAACACAACAACGAAAATATAGCTATGTTATATTATTATGTGATCAACTGATCATATTTAATTACCAAAAAGATGTCACCCTGCTAGGCATAGTCTTAATTATAGGTTAACTAGCTTTCGCCCGCGGCTTCGCCCGCATGGTTGGTTGATAAAAAAGTAGTCTAAATCCTTCCCCAGACTTCAGACTATCCAAATTAATTTTGTCACAAACGTTTCAACAGATAAGCCGTGAAACATACATTCACACAGATAAGCAAACGGACAGACACATACTATTATTTTTGGAGAGGGTTACTTATAGCGGTTTCACTTGTCGTACGGTAGCAGCAAAAAATAAACACCGAAAGAAATATAGATGACTGATTAGAATATAGTATGTAATTACATTGGTAATTATCGTCATGTTTTGAACTGCGGCGTCTGGCGATAGGAAGTAAAAGAACCGATTCGATGGCAAACTTGTCCTTGTATTGTGAAGGTCGGGCAAAATCTTGCAATCAGACAAATTTATCTGCTCCAAAAGCTGACATATAAAAGCACGTATGGCATTTTCTTATACTTCTTAGTAAACAGCGAGACCCATCTGTGTCATTAGAGAGAAGTTCTCTTAAAAATTCAACTGGCTCGTCTTAAGAATGATTGGCTACTTTCTCACCTGAACAACACATACCTGCTGCTTCTTCTTTCCACTCTCTTCATCACTCTTTAAGAACTCCGCAAAATTTGCAATCTTCTTCTCATCGCTTCTATTTATATAGACTTGTGAGTTCCTTAATCAAGAGTCTCGTCATACCCAAACACCTTCCACGTGTTTCTTGTAAATGTTTGACGTCCCTGTGCTGCCCTTCCAGCAACTGCACGTCTGCGAGATTCAGCTGCTTCAAAGGTTTCAGTGGCTCTTTGGGATACCATGTAAGTCGCCTGCTGCTGACGCCGAGATTGACACTGTTCTGGTGTCTCCGCAGTCCGTTGTGACAACAGATACTCAGCATGCTGTTTGCTGTTGCCGTCGATTTTGGGACTGTTCTGGTGTCTCCGTAGCCCATTGTGACACCAGATACTCAGCATGCTGTTGCCGTTGATTTTGGGACTGTTCTGGTGTCTCCGTAGCCCATTGTGACACCAGATACTCAACATACTGTTGAGATGCCAGGTACTCAGCGTGTTGTTGACGTCTATCTAGGGACTGTTCTGTTCTGATCAGTTGCTCTGTGTGCCGCCTCTCGGACCGCCTGCTCAAGCCCTAGCAGCTCGGCTGTTGAGACGTGTCAATATGAGTAGCTATTTACATAGCTCGGACTTTATTAGAGCTTTGCGAAATATAAGAATTACACATACGCGGCATTTAAGTACTATTAAAAAAATATATACATACTGATTAGTCTTTTCCAAACTAACAACTAAAACAACTCCAATTACTAATGAAGAGAAAAGCTAAACTTTCTTCTTAACGCTTATAACACAAGCTATACCTAAAACTAACCCTTATTCTTAAAATAACAACATTGTAATAATCTAATGAAAACAAAAACGAATCTTCTTCTTCTTCCTTCCTAGAATCCCATTACTTGGGTTTGGGTCTCCTCATTTTTCTGCGCTAAGTCAGACGATCTTGGGTTGTCGGTTCTGGCAATTGGGTTTTCTTGAGATCTCGTTCTATGTTAGACCACCAGGTCGCTAGCGGGCGGCCTCTACCTCTTTTCTGTTCTGGTTGGTTTAGCGCAATTTGTACCAAATGGTCTTCACTTCGTCTTTTGACATGTCCGACCAACAGAGCGGATTTTCGGTAACTTTGTCCACGATTGGAGCAACTTTAAAGCTGCCTCGTATATATTGATTACGAATTCTGTCCAGCCGCGTTACATCTCCCGCCTATTTATCATGTGTATTCTTTGCTATCCACCATTCGGACCCACAGAGTAGAGCCGGTCGGACTGCCGTTTTGTACACTTCCCTTGGTCTGTATGGGAATACGTGGGCCATACAACACACCTGTAAGCGATCGCCATTTTTGCCACGTTACGTTAATTCTGTGTGTCACATCGGTGTCAACGTTAGTATCTGGTGTGAGAATGGAGAGAAAAATTATTAAATTATTTTCAACCGACTTCAAAAAGAAGGAGGTTCTCAATTCGACTGTATTTGTTACGCAGTTTCTCCGCTAAATGTAAACCGATTTTGAAAATTCTTTTTTTCATGGAAAGGGATAGATTTAATATAATAATAAATACATGGAATACATGGATACTTTTCCATCATAATCTTGATTGCCTGTCAGTCAGTAGTTGACCTGAATGCTATGACGCCAAACTGAGTTGGAGGTATTTCTGTAATATTTGTCGACATTATTTTATTGATGACTCTTTCCCATATCTTAAGCGTATGTGAGGTCAGTTTTACACCCCTTTAGTTTTCACATTGTGCCACACCATCCTTGTTCTTATAAAAAGGTAAGAGAAGGCTTTGGCGCTAGGACTCTGGTATACGGTTCGTGTGCATGATGATATTAATAGCTAAAGCCGGATCCAGACGGGTGTAACGTGTAATGTAATCCACCGTGTAATGTAACACGAATTCTACGTGTGGAGCGTTACATGTAATGCTCGTAGTGCCGTCTACACGTAGAATTCGTGTTATATTACACGGTGGATTACATTACACGTTACACCCGTCTGGACCCGGCTTTAGTCAGCCAAGCTACGGCTAACAGGCCAAGTGTTTTTAAAAGGTCTACAGGGATCACATCAGGCCCAGTAGCTTTACTGTTTTTCATTTTAGACACTAAAATCTATCTCGGGTATGGGTCTATACGTGGCGCAGGGTATGGGATCCTCATTTAAAACAAAAATGAACCTATTTAAGTACATAATACTTACAAATACAATCTAGATATACCGAAATAAATAAAAATACAATCCTGTAGCGCATTCCAACGTAAACAACCAATTAAAATAAGTGCTCCAGTCAATCTTATCGTGATATTTTTTAAACTGTTTGTCCAAATTACATAGTGTAAAAGACAAAGTTCATCTACATTAAATACTAAAAGCGACAAATATATACATTTTGATAAGAATTAGCTAAATACTCTAAAATTGGCATTGTAAAAAAAGTATTTAATTTTAATGTATTTTTGGCTCATAATTTGGGAAATATTGGCTTCCACATAAGAGGTAGATAATATGCCGTCGCGGACTTTTATTTAGAACTTTTTAAGACAAACGATCCTACCATACATTGTCTTTGTGTAACTCCAACGGTTTCGGCAGCGCACGCCAAGATAGCTTTCAGAGGGCAGATATTTTTCCGACTTACTTGATACTTATCGTAATATTATGGCCAAATTATACAATATCTTTATAAATTGTAGCCCATGTGTTATTCTGATGTATAAGCTACATTTCTGTAAACTTTTATCAAAATCCGTTTAACCGTTTTTGCGTGAAAACAGAACAAACATCCATCCGTCCATCCTCACAAACTTTCGCATTTATAATATTAGTAGGATTGTCATAAAGGACATTCCATACATTCGTGAGAAATTGAAAATGCAAGTTTCATAATTATATTCAAAATGGTATTGAAAGTGGTCGATACATATTCGCGAAATATTAGAAAAACTAACAATGTTAAATGGAATATTTTTAATTTATTTAAAAGCTAAGAAAGACTGTATCAGCCAAATCCTTTCGTTCCTTTTACGCACAAAGGAGAAGTGACAATTTCTAATTAAAATCACAAACGGGAGGAACATAATCACATAACATTCTTCGACCACATTTCTGGATTAATTGTGTTCTTTCTAAGAAGCAGGATCAGAAATTGGTAGTATTTGTGCACAGCTAAGAATAACAAACGCAACAGCAAGTGACTCCCTGAAGACTGGTCACGTTTCGGTCAGTATTGGACTGTTATTGTTTGGGATAATCGACAGATCCCGTGAGACGACGACGAGCATTGACAACCTTGCATCTGCTAATGCAACCAAATATTGCGACTTAAGGGATAGGAGGAAGCGGGATGATGGAACATAAGTATCTACCTACTACCTAGACTTTGTTCAAGGATTTATTCACCATTCAAGGGTCCAATTGAAGCAGCTTACAAAATAAATGAACCATTCAATTTAAACTTGGGTTTGAACGATGAGGTTGAATAATTGTTTAAAACCAAAATGGCCAGTACTTTGAGTAATATTTCATATTGTTATTCCTACTAATAGCATAGGTATCTTTATAACCAGGGAATCAGTAAACAATTACAAAATAAATTGAATATGAGTAATGTACGACATCTATCATGCAATTATCAGTCATCGCGTTACTTGGACCACAGAGCACAGTCCACACGACAGTACCTGCTCTTTTTGCGGATTATAATCCGCTAATAGTGGGCATTGTCCACAGATGACGGACACACGGACTCAAAACGATTCCTTTCTGACAGCATGACTCTTATTACAATCGCAAAGGCTAAGAAAAAAACCGGGGACAGCAAATACAATGGGCAAGAGTTACCAACCAGCTTTGACGTTCTGGGAAATGCTGTAAATCATATTTGTGTAAGAATAACATTAATATCTGGTGGTGATGATAACAATCAGATAAATGTGCAAGATTCTGGACCGGGAGAAGTACATTCTTTGATTTTAAATGGCATTGATGTTCGTTTGTATGCCCAAAAGGATGCAAAAAATAATGTCTTGTTTTAGGAAACTAGGACCAGACAATGATGGTTTCATCATTGTGAAGAAGATTGTGAGTGATACAAAACCAGAAACCATGCCCAGAAATCATGAGAAAGTCTCTACGAATTTTAAATTTCCTCCTCCATTTTCCACACGTCTGCAGGGTGTCCTGTACAAACAGTTTACTAGTTACTGTAGATTTAAAACCATGTATACTTTAAAACAATTTTTATCTTCATTAATAAGTCCGACAAATGTCTAAACACACGTTCAAACGACGCAAATCTGGTAAAATCTGGATTAGACCAAATATTCTTAAGCTAATCTTGAGCTTCGAAGATTTAGAAAATCTAACACAATATTCTATCACAAAACTGATAAATGATAATTCATCCAGAGCCGAGATCCATTGTGACCGTCCCAAGCCTTTCGCAATTGTCATTCATCCACTTGACAAAGAAAGCTCAGCAGTTGTAACAAATAACAGGAATTTATTATTCGCTAATCCCTCGCGACTATTACACAGCGTCTGTTGCTTTCATACAAAATTCATATTTTTCCCAGAAGGATCTGTTATCATTTGCTTCACTTCTATCGTATTAGTTCAAAATATTGGAATTATAAACGGCTAGGCTATTTCAAAAGGGATACCTGTTATCTTTGCACAATATTTGGTTAAAGCTCGCCACTAAAATGACTAAGGTTTATTATTTCTGAATACTTAACTGTATTTTCGCGACTTGGAAACGGTTCAAGAAAGGATTTCAAACTGTAGATTTCTATATAAAACTTTGCCAAAGATAGAGGCGTAGAAAGTATGAAAGGGTTTAGTATCCGAAAACATCAGAGATAAAGCTGTCCCACAATCATTAGACATTGCCGATAGCAACTTCCGCAAAGATGTAAATAAAAAGGTAATGTTCGCTGGAGCAGGCCTTAAGTGAGGCGATCGAGGGTAACGCATTGATTCCCGGACACTTTCTATGAGAAAGTATCTCGTGGGGAGGTCCCACGTTACGCCTACAACGAGTATTGTGGTTATTGTCATTAGACAGTACTGTGTCAAAGGATTCCAAACCGATGTACGGTTAGATGTAATATAACCAGAATGTCTTTGCTTTTAATAATACTCTAACATTCTTTGTAAATTAATTTAGACAACGGAACGATTAAACCTGTGGTACCACACCAAAACAGGCCAAAAATGAAGTCGATTTGACTTTTAGCTCCTACAGCATATTATATGTATATCATACAGGACAGAGCTCTCGAAAAAACGAGAGAAATAAATTGCTTTTGAATTATTCAAGCGATTAGTCAGCTAGTCGGTGTTATAATCTATTACTTTAACAGTATTAACAAATCGTTGCTTCATAACTCTACAAATTGCGGCTACAAGGACCATTTAACAGCGCTGTATCTTCACACAAGCTATTCTTCAGTCACTGTCAATTCAAGAGATTCATACAATTTCAGTCAAATTCATTTGAAAGCGATAAAAGCAGATTGTTGAGTAAATAGAAACATCAAGTCACGCAAGATCGGGACAATGGTTGCAAGTGTGAATGGGAATGGTCGAGCTTACGGGAACCGTTTGCAGTTGCGGTCAGCGCGGAATCTGCTGACTAATCTTACTCCCTTCGCATTTTTGATGCGTGCGGTTAGCAGAAAAGTAGGTATAAAATTGTTATTAAATTAGAAGAATAGTGAGGATATCTGATAGTAATGCAAATAGAAAATAATACGGTCAGTGGGTCGTTTTAGGAAGAAATACTACTTGGCTTACTTCCGTTCTCAAAATTGAGCTGGACACATGGTACTGGTAGACTAGATAGCGAAAATTATTTTATGTTAATTCCGAAATTATTGCGGTTGTTTCTAACTAGTTACAGAGAAGAGTATGTGAATTGAAATTTAACACCAACCCATGATTACAACCCAAATAGTGTTGCGTTTCGACCCCTACCAGCAATTTAAACACGTAATCACAAAGTCAAACACTCAAAAACAAAAGTACAGTTATCTTTTCCTCAAAATATGTAACACAATATCTTTTTTGTGGACCGTACCGATCCCCGGGGACTTAATCCATGTCCACGCGGAAGGGGTCCAAATGACAGGCGCGCGACAAACCCTTGCAAATATTATTGTATCTACGTGTTAAGCAAATATAACGTTTAGAACTTCCATAATTAGGTTCAATTTTCTGCGAGAGCCGTCGCAGCTGCGCTGAGATGCAGATGTCGATTGTCCGCTATATTTGACAGTTATGTGCAATTTCCTATATACTGGTTTGTGATGCTATCAAACGGGTTCGGCTTTTGGAAAAATGTGTAGCTATAATCGGCGAGTCAAATCTTTTTGGGTGTCGAGCGCTAGTGCCGACTGTCGCTTGTATGTTCTTTATCCGAAATACTTATTTGAATGAATGAGCACAACTAAGTAAAATACATATGTGTGCGATAAATCTGAAAAATGGATCAAATTGGAAAAAGAATTGCAGAATATCATAGACTGGCAATTTTATGAGGTCTTTATTAAATTACTGCTAAACGTATAGTGAAAATTTAAGCATGACTATCTTATTATAAAATCATTTCTGCTCATTATACAATGCCCCACCAAGATAGGTAATTTACTAAACAGTGCTCCTGCAGTCCGTGACCGCAAAAGGTCACACACTAACCAGTCATCTGAGGATCTGACACATGGTTGCCAACTGTGTGTCTGTTGCACTTGTCCGGTGTAAGCTAGACAGGCAGTTACCTCAATGTTTAGTCACCACCTTGTTCACTACCTAGCCACTTGTACTCAGGTATGTCAAAACATTTTAACCATGTCTGGGACTAAATAAACAATGAATCAGTAATGCTATAAAAAAAGAAAACCGTTTATTTGTAAAAATATAGTACAGTCGCCAAAAGAAATAAGTATCCATGTCATCGGGAATAGTTGAAGTTTACTTAGAAACTGATGGGTGTTTATGAATAAAATAAAATACAATAATTAATAGAGAATAAACAGTTCAATGATGTAACTAAATTTCATTTGAAAGCCTCCATTGGTTTCTAATTCTAAGTAAACTTCAACTATTCCCGATGATATGGATACTTATCTCTTTTGGTGACTATACATTAAGGTGTTGCTATTAACACATTATGTACAATTTAGTTATTTTAACTTTTTGTTTGGGTTCAAAATAGATCAATCAACTTTGATATTTCCTCATTAACATACTTACTATACATACTTCACTAAACTCTGACAATATACTACTGTCAAGGTGCAAGGTATTTCACTTAGTTTACTTGTTCAAGGCAATTCACAATGTTTGTTACCCTATAAATTTTATGACTTGAATGACGAAAATTTATGCTACTTCAAGAAACAGTATCAACACATTTTTTTTTCCAATTAGCCAATTCCTATGAATAAATGTTAAATATCTTCAGGTACGTCAGGCCCACAGTATACAACATTGGTGACCACTTAAAGATTTTTTTAAATCCATTCTCTAAAGGAGTTAAATAGGGGATGAAAATTGTACAGCAGTCGTCATTTTTGCCCAGAGAGAATCCCATTAGACTCACAGCTTGTAAAAAAATCCTAGCAAACGGCAAACCTTTAACTTTCATCATATTATGTTAGATCATCTGGTACCTAATAGTATATGAGCGCATGACATTGTCATGTGCATAAACAACTACTTGGGTATTTAGGTCACTTATTTACTTTACATTTTCTTCTATGTACCAATAATATCTCTGGCCATCATCTAATATCAGTAACCCCTTAAATCTACCATTTTCAAAATAGTGTGCGTTCCATCTGACCAATGACTTTATAAAAGACTATCGTTTATTTTTAAAGGAAGGCGGCCCTGTCTATATTTTTAACCACAAAAATATTATAATTTTGTATACTTCAATTTCTTTAGAACAAAGATATATGCCACTGACCAAGTGGCATAGGTACCTACTAATAATATTCGGACTTACCAAGGATTTGTTTACATTGTGCTTTGAAATGAATTGAAAGTAGTGATACACCTCTTCGCAAGAAATTCATCTAAAAACAAAAAATAAACCTGTTTACAAAAGTATTATTTGGAATTTATTTATTGGTGTGCATAACCAAACATGTTTATTTTACCTTTGCTGATGGTATATATATAGCAGTCTGTGAGTGACAATAAATTTAATGACAATATTTTGTTTCCTAATACAAAATGCAAAATTATTGCTATTTTATACCATTTATAACCTCTCTCTTTTCACTTTTTATTTTAGTTTGACATAATTGACATGACGAAATGACAATCAAAACAAGTGTGTTGCTTGCTATCAAATGCTGTATTTGTTTTTTATGGTAGCACTTCACTTGGTGTACATACAAATAATTGCGTTACTTGGTTAATACAAAATATAATCTAACTTATTGAATTGGTCGATTTTGTATTATCCAATGTCTACATTTACACAAATAAGCCAAGTGAAATACCAGCTACAACAACAAAAAGCAAGTCAACATAAACCTATATTTTAATATGACAGATACGATATTTTTTAAGAACATTATTTTAAAAAGACGGTCTGCTGGTGTACTTCATCTATAGTAGGTAACAATTTACGTGGCAGAATGAGTTTGTTACGCCATCTTGCGGGGAGTAGAAGCGTTGTGGCGGCTAGTTAGAACTTTACACTTTCAATATACGCCCCTAGATGGCAGTAAACTTAGTACTGGTTTTTATGACGCTTTTTTCTTGATTATATTGTTTGAAAACAAAATAAAGACCATAAGTTTGTACGAATAAAGTGCATTGAAAGTGAATGCATAATGAGATGCAAGTGCGTTCCATAGAACTTGCGGAACCGCGAACAGTTTATTATATTACGAACTACCTAGTTCAGACTTCAGTGCCTTCCCTCTCTTCCAAAGGGAAAAATAAAGATTCTCGATCTATAAAGATAAATCGAGAATCTTCATCGAATTTTGTTTCCATAATATTAAACGGAAAATTTAAAATTGAATTAATAGGTATCATGTCGCCGAAATATCTACCTTACATCGGACAATACATTTCCTTGAAATCTTATCGTCGATAATAATCATCTCAAGTGTTTATCGAAGTCATCGAAGCTCCCACAGTTTTTGATTCACATAACTTTCCGTTTCTATTTCGTATCTTAAATCAATATCGGCAGTAGGGTCGGCCCGTTTATCAGAACCTTCATGCAAGCGGAGATGGAAGAGAAGTTACAGCAAATCAGTACAACAAAACATAAGAATACTATTTTAAATTGATCTAACATAGGTACTGATGGTTCACAGGATATGTAAAAGACATGTAGGTAAAACACAGGTGTCCTTGTGGTTATTTATATAACATTTATGTACATCATAAATCCAATAAACATATTCTATTTTTATTTCTGACTGTATTGTACAAATTGAACATGATCGTATGTGTTAGCGTCCCTTAGATACTTATTAAACAGTGCCATGTCAATGCTTATTGGAAGATCGCGCCGTGACAGGCAAATGAATAAAAACAAAAACAAAATCGGTCCATCCGTTCGGGAGCTACGATGCCACAGACAGACACACACACACACACACACACACAGACACGTCAAACTTATAACACCCCGTCGTTTTTACGTCGGGGGTTAAAAACAATGGCAGGCACTGCTGCTAAGCTTTTATTTCTCATACATTCAGGAATAAATTAAAAACTTCTGTCGCAATCCAGCCAAGTTTTATTGGGCCCGCTTCGCGAATATTTGACTTTTAACATTTATATTGGATTTTTTACATAATCCCGCCAAAAGTGAGTCTTAAGTGAGTGAGTCTACTTGGTAGGTACCTTAATATAAAATGTTAGAAAGGTTTTCATTTATTCGCTGACCTTTTGATAATATTTATCACAAATTAAATGTGCTGACGTTTACTGACCGAAAATGAAATTGTTAACGATTATCATTGCTATTGTTCCAGATTATTGTCGGCTATGTAATGTGCTAGCTAGGTGAGAGGTGGTATTCTTGAATGAGTTCAATAACGTCTGTGATTAAACAGCCTGATGACCGACAAGAGAGTCGTGTCTTCTACTGGAAAAAGTATCGTAATAACAATTATAGCCAAAGGCTTAATAAAAACGCTTATCATTATTTTAATAAATAAAAAAATGCATTACATCATAGGCACAATGAATTTGCAAGTCCAACTGGTGTTCAGTGGTAAATAACAAATGCGTAAAGGGTTTCATTTCCGTTGTTGTGATTGTTGGGGGCGAAAGTCGTCAACAGCTGTCTCTGGCAGATGTAGGGCTGACGCAGGAAGCACCAGTAGTGTCGGAGCCCGAAGTTGACAGCATCCATGCCGGCGCAGTGGGGCTCCTCGGGAGAATTGCTGTTGAAGGAGAGTTTATTATACCATCGTGCCTTCAAAGCAAGTAGGGAGTGATCAAAGAAAGGGATGGGTAGTGTTGTGTGAAAGATGATGGCTAGGTCACTATAAGGTACGTTATGGAGGAAGAAAACGTGCTGTATCAACTGCAATCAATTGGGATAAGGGCGGGATGACGGTAAAACGAGTTACAAAAAAGAAATACACAGAATAGTTACCTGAAACTAGAACCAACATAACTGCTGGCCCACTTGCTGAAACCTGTTTCATTGATGTTCTCACCTGAAAATTATAATAAAGATTATAATCTTTACCCAACTAGCAAGAAATTGTTGCATAAATGGTTTCAATTTCAATAGCTAACGAAAGTATACTTTCGTTCACGATTGAGTTGTGGTGTAAAACAGTATTGTTGTTAAGTACTTATTTGTTTTGAAGCACAAAAATTGGACGCATTGTTGTTATCTGTTTTGAAGTATATGAGTAGGTATCGATCAAAATGGTGGATATTCAACGGTTTTTCAAGGTTGCTGGGTATCTACTTGGTTCATCGTTTGTCTGGACCGTCGTCTGTCAAAGAGAGATGAATTTTTTATTAAGTGCCTCAGCTTTCAAGGTCAACACTTTATTAGTAGTGCCCGCCACATTATTCCCAAACCACAGCTGCTCCTGAAAGCGTCAATAGTGGCGACCACTAGAAAAGCGTCGAGGCAATGAAGCTCGACGAGTCCCGGAGAAACATTTCAACTGTCTTGGATCCACTACTACTACTACTTTATTAGTAGTATTGTTATATGCTGTATTGCTACTGAGAATTTCCTCAAACTTTGTACTAAACAGCACTACTCGATGTGGGAATCGGAGCTCATAGTCGGTTACGACAACAGGACCATCTAGCAGGGCTCGGAAACGTTATTTAAAATAACGTTTTTAACCGTTCTTTGTACCTACAACATTTTGTTCGGAACGAAAACGAAATGAGAAATAATGAGAATGTTTTCAAACACCGGTTTGCACACAAGCATAAACAGGGTATGTTTTTATTTCAAAATATCATTTATTCCGATGCGATCGCGCATTGATTCCGGTTAAAAACGTTTTATTAATCGAGAACAATTTAAATTTTGTTCTTTTTCAAAAACGTTTTAAATATCGTTCCGTTCGAACGTAACCGAAACAAACTGTTCTTAGGTATTTAAGACGAAACGGTTTCGAAAAATATACCGGTATCTAAGCCCTGCCATCTATAGTCTGCTAATCTGTTACAAAATAAGTGTCGCCACTATACCGTCGATATTTCTCCAGATGTTGTTCTCTTCAAAGTTGTAAATGCCAAGCCAGACCAGCAGTTTGTACTGAGTGTTCATGATCTGCTGGTAGTACATGCCTCGGACTAGCTTCTGGAGAAAGTAAAACTCGTTCTGAAACAAATGATTCTGAGAATAACTTTGTGTCAAAATCTACCTTGTTAATCGAGAAGGACAACTGTAATACGGTTGACTACAGCTGATGGCCGCAACTTTTAGCCTTAGAAAACAGACGGAGTCCTTAACTAGTTACCTCTCACGCAAAATCTCTCTCAAAATTCCCTTGAAAAGGGGTTAACCAGTTGATGAGACTGTCTGTACCATCATCATCTGCCAAGCCTTTTCCCAACCATATTGGGTTCGGCTTCCAGTCTAACCGCATGCAGCTGAATACCAGTGTTTTATATAGAGCGACTGCCTATCAAACCTCCACAACCCAGTTACTATGGGTAACACGAAACCTCTTGGTGAGACTGGTTGTGTGACTTCTTAATACCCATAACGACTGCCAAAGATCCATCCGAATGACTGCTGGGACCAACGGCTTTACCTGCTTCCCGAGGCACAGAGGGAACTCCGTATGAAATTGATGGTCACCCATCCACAGACCGAACGCGGCAAGCGTACCTTAACCTTTGACCGATCGATCTGTCCGGTTTTTACTTCGCCACGAGCTCCTAGAAAACGTTGGTAAACAGATGATTTTTATTATAAGTAAATTATATTCGATTGTTTGTGGCATTCGTTTGAATGTCTGATACGAACCTCTATCTCTACGAAGCTCTTTCATATTTTTATAGTTTCTGTGAAACTAATCGTGACGACAGTTACGACGGCCATCAATTTTAATATAAACTTTATGAATGTATCTTCACACGACGATATCATCGCGGCGAGAACTATTCTCTCGCTCGAGTATGTGCAGACTAAAGAGAGAATAGAGAGATAAGTATAGAGTCTGATCTCTTTACTTTGACGTCGAATTCTGAGAGAGAGTTGCTCTACGAGATTTGCTGTCGTGGTCGGGACAGTCAGGAGTCACATAGGATCTATACCTGTGATTTAGGTACAGCGAGTGAGGCGCCGAATCTTTCACATTCTTCTTTGGCATGCATCCACTGTTGTGCTTGGTACATCACTTTGTAAGCCTTGCCGGCAGATTTGTTCACTATGTACCCTGAAAATAATTTTAAATTTGGATAGTAAAGCTCTATTTCAAAAAAAAAAAATAGTAGGACAGAAATGATAAAAAGCAAATTGCTATACCCTGTTCACAATAACATTAGACATTTACAAAAAACTTTTTTACAGTCCGTTCTACCGATTTTGACTTATATTGCGTTGGTAGCAGGACAAATGGCAACTGCAGTAAACAGTTGTCATTGTAACCACTTTTTTGCCTCTAGTGTCATTCCTAAGCCTACGGAATAGAAGTCAAAATCGGTTGAAGGGACTGTAAAAAAGGTTTGTGTTTATGTCTAATCTTATTGTGAACAGGGTATAGAGATAAAATATATTTTTTACAAAGAAGACAACCGCCTTCAAAACCTAAAAATTGTTAAATAACTTTAGCACATAACACATATGACTTTAGTATCGTGCCAAAGTTATTTCACACTTTCTAGATTTTGAAGGCAGTTGTTTTTTTATTTCGTAAAAAAGGTTTTTATGTTTCGCTTTTTAAACCCAAATGTTGTCATCCAAATCCAATCAGAAATTGCAAAACTAAAAAAGAAATCGATCTACAATTAGTGTCGAAAATATCGCATAACAAACATACAAAAAAAACCCATACAGTCGAATTGAGAACCTCCACCATTTTAAAATCGGTTAAAAAAAAGCTATATGTATAAGCTTGAGTAATACTAAATTAGTACGATCATTACTGCTTAATTTTATTCATAAATATCGAAAGCGTTTTGTTCGGAGTAATTAAAGGCAGTAGCGTTAGTGTGGTACCTTGAGGGACTTGGCTTTGTACGCCGACCACCGCTACCAACATCGTAAACACGACCACTCTGCGAAAAATAAAAGGTGCTGTAAATATCGACGAGGTTACTTTGGGAATTAGGTAGTTGATGAACCGGTTCACTCGTGCCTTGATACCCAGATTATATGTATCAGGGAGAGAGGCGGACAGTAAATTCCACAGTCTGGCACAATAAAATTTTAATGTGGAAGCAAAGCGCTTGGTTCGAGATTGTGGAACTTCCACCGTATATGTATCTCTGTACGTCCGATGATGGAATGGGAGAAATGAAAGAATTGAAAGTCCATTCAAAGGGTCATCTTCCTTGACACGTAGGCTAGATAAAACTAAACTAAAACTACCTGATATGTTTTATATGGTTCAGCAAACACAGCTCTACTCGGCTCTTGAAGTTCACTGGGCCTAGCTCAGTCCACAACTGGACATAGACTATAGGCAACCGGTTCTCCACCCTCCAACTCCCACGGCCACCAACTTTTTTGAGCCCCCAATGGTTGCGGATCTGTTTACCTTTAAGGTATTTCATATGATGTCTTGAAGTAATTTATTAAATCGAAATTTATAATATTTTGGTAATTGCATTACTCACCTCATATTTGAATAGAAATTCCTTGTTTTTATTTTATTAATTTAATGATTTAGTATTCTTTATTCATATTTCTCTAAAATGTCTGAAAAAAAAGATTGTACCTATAAATAGTGTTGCGCCCGCAGCGAGGAAGTTAATAATAATCATTTATTAATTATAAAAATAATTGTTAGGAGGAAGAGCGGAGTCTCCTAACACAACCAATAAGGTGATCTCCAAATCATGTATGATAATGCACTTTGTAATTGAAATAAACTTTTTTTTAATAATTATATACTATTCTAGGTTGAATTTAGGTTTCCATAGGTGTTTTAAAGTTTAGATATGAATTCTATACTAGATCTTATATATAAAAATGAATCGCTAAATGTGTTGGTAAGCGCATAACTTGCGAACCGCTTGACCAAATTGGATAATTCTTTTTTTATAATATTCCTTGAAGTACGAAGATGGTTCTTACGGAGAGAAAAAAAAAAAAAAAAAAAAAGTAAGTAGGGTAGGTGTAGGGTAGGTGTAGGGTAGGTGTAGGGTAGGTGTAGGGTAGGTGTAGGGTAGGTGTAGGGTAGGTGTAGGGTAGGTGTATGGTAGGTGTAGGGTAGGTGTAGGGTAGGTGTAGGGTAGGTGTAGGGTAGGTGTAGGGTAGGTGTAGGGTAGGTGTAGGGTAGGTGTAGGGTAGGTGTAGGGTAGGTGTAGGGTAGGTGTAGGGTAGGTGTAGGGTTGGTGTAGGGTAGGTGTAGGGTAGGTGTAGGGTAGGTGTAGGGTAGGTGTAGGGTAGGTGTAGGGTAGGTGTAGGGTAGGTGTAGGGTAGGTGTAGGGTAGGTGTTAGGGTAGGTGTAGGGTAGGTGTAGGGTAGGTGTAGGGTTGGTGTAGGGTTGGTGTAGGGTAGGTGTAGGGTAGGTGTAGGGTAGGTGTAGGGTAGGTGTATGGTAGGTGTAGGGTAGGTGTAGGGTAGGTGTAGGGTAGGTGTAGGGTAGGTGTACGGTAGGTGTAGGGTAGATGTAGGGTAGGTGTAGGGTAGGTGTACGGTAGGTGTAGGGTAGGTAAATAGGCAGGTAAGTAGGTAGATAAGGACAGGACAACGTCTGTCGGGTCAGCTAGTAATACTATAAAGGTAATCAGGTAAAATCGTAACAAAAATATATCTTCTGAGATACGATTTCAAAATCGAGCTGTTAATAACCATCCTTCTGGCGCAGTCGGGTAAAAATTGTTTCGACATTCACGCGAACTATCTCGGGCAAAAGTTAGAAAACCAACTAAGTACCTACTCATTTTTGAACAGAAAAATACACAAATATATCTAAATTATTATATTGTACTGGAGTACTTTGACAAAAACTAACTACATAAATTATGTTTAAACCATGTTCTCAATTTTATTATTTTGTGAGTACCTACGTACCGGTAAGTAGTGCTACGCATTTTAAATAGCCAATAATAGCCCGAGCCAGTGGGAGGACGTTGCCGCAAGTAGTGCCAAGTCCTGGCCATGATGACATACATTTTTATGCAATTATATTCGCTTTGCAATGACACTATGTTTGCATAGACTACGTACAAAGAACGAGGAAATAAATATATTGAAGTATGTTTGTTTGGTCACTTTTAGAGTGAGGTAAAAGTAATACATTGTTTACTCAAGGAGTTGACTCTATCTGGAATCAAAAAACGTCGCGTCTTTCCATTATTCCATACCTTTAATAACGGAATGTGTGGGGTACTTTTAAAGTTTGTCTAGTGTCTATTATAATATTTAAAATGAACACTAAATTCCTGTCATCAATATTAAATGGGGTGGTTTATACGAAAATATTTTCTACAGTCTTCAAATTCGGAGAAAGTGTGAAATTATTTCACTATCAGTTTTAGAATGCAATTGACATTTTATATGTATATCAATTGTATAACCTGATTGCTAAACTGCTTCACAAATTAAAAAAATAAAATAACCAAAAAAAATTGTTACACTTTCTAAAAATATATCACAGGCCAGCAAATTATTTTGCTAACGGCACACCGACTCGCGAACATCGTCCACCCACCAAATTATTTAGCAAAATATAAATTATTCATTCGCACACTTTATCTCGACACCTCAGTTAATTTGAATACACATTTATATTTTTCCACACAAAAAGAACGATTAAAAAAATCTAATTTACGACCTAGATTTCAGCGATGAATTAGAATAAATCATAGAGACTAACTCATTATTTTATTTATTGTAGCATTTAATTTAAAACTTTAGAACTGTTATTTTACTGTTAAATATTCACTGTCTGATATGTGTACACTACAAATCGGTGTCGGTAACTGAACGTTGTCACTTGTCCTTACGGTGAAAGTTTAGCAAAACAAACGGACGATAGTCGATACGCAATTAAGCATGCGACATGATGACCTTTTTGCCTTCACCATTCAATATTTACACATAATGAGTTGTTCGGCTAAACCAGAACCAAAAGAAAGAAAATGATCACTTTTAAGAAAACGTTCTGCTAGTAGAAACGTCATAACACCAAGTACAATTACTTCACCAACACTACATCAGAATTAAAATATTAAAGTATTGTTTTTTGGAAAATGTTTCTGTTATGGTAACATGATATCATTGGTATGCGCCATAGATAATACTTGATCTTATTAAGAATTAAAATGTCTGGTGAAACTTACGAATCTCAAACGATACGAACAGTGATCATACTAAAACTGAAACGAAATTAAACGTTGCATAAATAGTTTACGCAACGTTATGTATACGTATCCAAATTTCAGAAGTATAGAGTTCCGCTATTTCTAATACTTTTACAAATCGAGTCCCACACAGCATCATCAGAAATCGTTAGGAAACTCAAAATTATATTTCTTGCACCACCTGGAAATGAAACAGGAGAACGGAAGCGGAAACCACAAGTCACAACGATACCACAAAACGCAAATGTATCTTTAATTCAAACCAAATGATGTGGTTACGTATGATATCAGTCAACTATTACAACTTCCACTGCAGAGCAAAGGCCTCCTTCTGCTTTTCCGATTGGGGACTCACTGTTCGTGCTAGGTTTTCTCACGATGTACTACTTTCCCTGAAGTCTTTGATTAACTAGAAAGTACGACTTGTGCAGCTTCCGACGATCCTCGTGAGACCCATTCTCTCATTACTAATTCTAATGGTCATCAATTTATATTTATATCTCATTATTTAATTTAAACATTATGTAAATAATTATTTTTATGGGTTAATAGTGCAACGTGCCCTTCTATTATTAGGCCCTACAGAAGTTAGTGGGATATTACAGAATTAATAATTTGATAAGCTTATTGATTGCAAGTGGCACAAATATTTAGATATTGTGCTTTACATAATATGAAATGGTAAATAATTATGGCAGAGTTTTAAAATCAATTACGATGTTACACGCATGCTTATTGCTATTTGAGAAAAATTGTTGCAGCTATGCTATGCTTGCCGAAGTATCCGGAAATATTGCCGAGTATTTCAGCATCATTGTGAGTATGTCCGGGTTTAATATCAAAACATTACTGGCTTTGTATTGTAGCCACACACTGCGGTTAATATATGGCCTGTTTAGAAGTGCCGTTACTAGCCCTTGGATCAAGGAGAAGAATCATCTCTCAGTCAATAAAAAACAGAAGCGCCAAAGTTGAACGTCATCAATAAAATTAAAGGAATATCTGTCGGACTACACATCTGGCACAACAAACAACCGCTCTAGATAAAAGGAACAAATAAAACATTGCTACAATTTGTTACAATTACTTGACTTGACACAGGAGAGGCAGAAGGTCCGCGTTTAATTGTGTCGTAACATTTTAACTTGCACTGTAAATAAAGTCTAGTAGAAGGCACAACCTAGTCGTGTGGTGCCAGTCGCGAATAGCACCACCCCATTCCTACCCGTGGGAGTTGTAGAAAGCGACAGAGGGATATTGATCAGAGGATGGGCAGCAGCGTCGTTCTGAATACCATAACACCTACATACTGCGATTGCCAACATGCAACGGCCAAGCATGGCGATTACGGCTTAACCTACCCTTGGAGGAGACCTATGCCCAGCAGTGGGCGTTTAAAGGTTGACATGATAAAGGCACAGAAGTTTGTGTCTGTTGTGTATGCTGTTGACTATTGAGAAAGCCATAAAAAGAAAACAGGTTGTAAGTGACTTGAGTGCCTTAACAGTCGCCTTCTTCAAGCCTCAAAGGTTCTGCTACTATTTATGAATTGGGTTTTAATACCTGTTGCATGACGTCAAGATGATGCTGGTTAGTCATGATATACTTTGAGCATCATCAGTGCAGGAACTCCGAGAGAACTGTCTCTGAATCAAGCTGTTGCACAACGTTTGTAGATCCTAGAAGGCTAGCAGGCAGCGTTAAATCTACAATGTTTCTTAACTTCTTTTACAAACTGCAGTAACTATCAACTTGTTTATATAAAACGATGCCCCACATTATATCTCCTTTGAGTGCAATTACAGCCACATAACACAAAACACAAACACAACCACACACATGAAGTTCCGTATGGTTGTGAAAACTGGACGTTTTGGTCCTATTTGTACTGTGGCGTTGTTGATACAAATACACTGCGGGCCATTGCGGTGCACCCGTGTGTTTTCACGAGCCAAATATTTGGGAACGTCATAATTTTATTGCTTCACATCTGTGAAGGTGAATTCAGGTAAAAATTGCTGAAAATTGGACGTGCCTTTTGATGCTTCTCTTTTATTTTTAGTTTATTAATTTAATTCTTCTTTGGTCCCACAGAAATGTTTAATTTGACTGTTGACTGTTCAGGGGCGCACGAGTGCTTAATTATTCATTTTCTGACGGAAAAGTTTCAATAAGGAATTTTATTACTTCTTTTTACAAGGTGAACTGGAATTAGAAATCTGGTACATTTTATTTTTCTCGACATTTTTTTCGATACCGAGTATGAATAGCTAACAGAATCTGATCAGTTAAATTTAAGCAGGCGTATAGTAAGGATTTCATTGAAATCTTGAGTTTGAATTTGGATGTATGAGTTTTAAGCTTAGATTACTGATAGGTCTCCGGACCTATCAATAATCTAAGGTATCAAAGTCTTTTTTACAGCAACCAACTAGTTATAGTCGTATACAAGAAGCAGAACAAGAGTAGTCACCTACACAGTTATAGGCTGTAAACCTGCACTGACTCTTCTCTTTTATTCCAGATTTTGATATTCCTTAATACCAGCATTGATATTGTAAACGGCTCACTATTTTCTTATTACTATAAAAGCATGAGCGGATAAGGACAATTATATACAAGGTGTAACGTCAAATACGCAATCAATTGAACCACTTTTTAATATAGGTCACATTTTTAAAAAAATCTTCATTATACATGTTGCCATGTCTATTTATTAATAAGTTAAGCCATCACGTGCGCAAACCTGCCAAAATACAAACACAAATGGTTGTCGTCCAATTTAAATTTTCTCATACGCGTGATAATAATAGTTCTTATTTGAATGCAAATACGAGTCTTGGTAAAACTATAACAGCACATAAAACCATTAAATATTTTTTTTGTGTTTTTTTTTTCTCAGAATTAGGATAATTGAATTAAAAATCATTTGGGTCAGACACCCCAAATGATTTTTAATTCAATTATGCGTGTTTAAAGTTACACCTTGTATACACAAAGCAAGATGAAATAATAACACAGTTACAATAAATAATATATTAAACAATAATACTAGGACTAACTGCTGACGAAACTACTACCCAAATATATGGAAACCATGTCCAGCACCTTGTCCGCCGAAGAACAGGCCGGCCCCGTAACCACCATAGAAAGTCCTGAACCTGTTCACTTCATCATTATCATTGTCATCCTTTTTCTCCATTACCGTGTAATGTTCCAGCTTCTGGTCCAATTTGTGAACGGTTTTCTGTAACGGTATTACCGACAAATCGTGTACCAGGTTGTGATGTAACGGTAGTAAAATCGGAATTACCGACGCCGATGTTGGGTGAGTGATGTTCGCTGCACTATGGGACACCGTTTGGGAGAATATCGGTATTCTTACATTGTCGTGTGTAATGATATGTTTGACGTTTGTGTGGATGGCACTGTGGTGTATATTTGACTGAGGTGGGCCGTGGTGTAGCGGTATTATGTGGAATTTCGGTAAGAAGAGCTGTTGTATCGGTATCGAGATGATGTTAGGACTTTTCTTCTCTCTGGTTGGCGTGTGGAGGACTACGTTTGTCATCGATAGTGTCTCGTGGTGCTGCGGTAGTTCCATCGGTATTTCTTGACCTGGTTTATGTTCTCTGTACTGATGCAGCGGCGAGTTGTACGCTCGGTGAAGCTGGGCGAGTATTAGAAGCAGGATTAGTGTTGTCACCATCTGAAACATGGGTACCTTTTATTATATACATGTCTAAATATAGAGCCTGAGCGTTTAAACGACAAAAAAATAACCGCCAACTATTGGCCGATTCTCTCGCCCCGCCCACTCAGTGGCGAAACTGTCATTGTATGGTAAACACGCATTTAGTGGCCTATAAAAATGACGAATTACGCTATAATAATGTGCAAGAATTACAAAGGACGATTGACAACAACTAAAAAAGTTACGTATCATTTATCAGTAATTAAATTAGAAATAACTAAATTATAAAGAACAATTAAATTTAAAAAAGTGTAATGTTATTTAAAAAATTGGCGCCTTATTTACAGGGTTGCCTGTTAATTGAATGAAAAATTTTCCATGTGAGGGTTAGAAAATTAAAGAAAAAATTAATCATGATCACGAAAGTAGTGTTTTCTACGCATTACAAATACAATTATGTACACCTCGACAAAATGGAGAGAAAAGCTGATTTTTATTCGCGATTTTAGGGTTGGTCCCATATTAAAAGTTGTTTATAATGCTGAGTACAATGACCCCCTTAGAGATTTCCTGTTTGAATAGATATAGCCCTAGAATAATGTTGTTGTTAAATAATAGGTAGTCCTAACAATAAAATAACCTTCAACAGCAATAATTATCTTTTTCAGTACAAATATATTTTACCAAGTCATTCACAGCATAAACTTTAGCACAAACAACTTATGAAAAAAAAATAATTTAATGTAAATTTAAAACAGATTGTAGATAGTTATCATAAAGTCAAAACATATTTTTTCCCTCCTTTTATGGGAAATATTCAAAGGCTGGTAAAGGCTGGTATTACTCCCAATGATGCGCGCGCATGTAAAACAGTAGAAACTACGCTTACTTGTGTGCGTGTTACGCACACAAGCCCTTCAAACCTGGCCTGTTGTTTTTGTTGCGATTGCGCAACACTCTATCTAGACATGTAAATAATCAAAGATGGGATGAAGCAAAATATTTATAGCATTCTGAAAAACAATAATGGTTTGTTAAATATAGAAAATTCCCGAATATTAAAATATATCCTGGTGAATGACCAAAGTATCCTTTTGTGAAATACAGCATTGTTCGAAAATATAACAATGTAACTGTTAAACGTTTGGAGCCATTTGGGAATTACCGAAATGAAGGAAGCTCCAATGAAAGGTTTCTGATTGTTGATTACAATTCCGGTACATAGTCATCGTATTTATACTGTGTATTTGCTAAGTATTTCTTATATCTAGCTTTGATTTACCTACGCGCCCCTATAACATTTATAAGAGCACTTACACGCAAACGCTATTTCGGCTTAACAAAAATAAGTTTAGGTTCTGTCCGTAATCAATGACCCAAAATCTAAATATAAAATTAAAAACACTGAATAAAACCTGCATTCGTTGAATTTGCTATTCATTACAATTCTGTTAAAAATTTGAATTTCACATAACTGGAGGCCAGGACATCAAGCTACAAGAATCTGATAATTTTTTTTGATAAACTTCAACTTTATGGCAAAACGATAAGGTTCATAATTATTCAATTGGGAAAATGTACCAGTTTGGCATGGTTTGATGTGCTGGCATCTGTACATCATTTTGTTATGCAATAACTCAGCGTGCGTATCAGGTGTGGTTGTTAATGACTGCTGTCAGCTATCGTTACTGACGCAGATACTCTTCAGTCAATACCACAAATACCGATACTTTACCGATAATATGTACCGGTGATAAGCTGTATTACACACGGGACACGCTGTCATTTGGCGGGATTATGGCGAGATTAAACGCATAACCATGTTCATAATGATCCTGGAGTGAGTGAATGTTCGGTTTTGTTTTTAGAATTCGAGGATTGATAATTTATTTTTATATAATAATAACGTTGCATAACACTAGGAATTTCATTTGTGGGTGCATTTATAAACTTATAAAGTCACATAAACAATCAGACAGGCCCCGAACAACTATCTGTAGGCCATTACGGGAATTGAACCCGCGACACGCAGTGCTGCATCCAACTTTTTCTAGGATTAATAATGAGTGTATTAGGCATTCATTGCTTTAGTTAGACCCAGTCCATTCAATAGTAAGTTAGCAGGTTAGTTGATGTCGTAGAACTTAATTTTAATGATGATAAAATTGAGTTGGGTTGGGAAAATAGATCGAATTAATTTTATATAATGTACAGTCAGCAAAAAAGATAGGTTATATGCAGGGTCGTCAGATATAGTTCAAGTTTACTTAGAAACCGATGGATGTGTTTGAATAAATAGAGAATTCACATTTCAATGATTTAATTAAATTTCATTCGAAAACATCCATCGGTATCTAAGTAAACTTTAAACATTTCCGATGACTTGCATACCTATCTCTTTTGCTGACGGTACATACCAACCTGAAGTTAAAGTAACTCTTAAATTTTCTTTTTTTTTAAAAAAAACAACGTTGCCCCACCCCAGGAATTTCTCCTGTTTTGTGAGTGCGTTTACAATCATTTAAACTCACATACACAAACAGCCCGACCCGGAACAACTATCAGTAGGCCGTACTAAATATTTGTTCCGTGTCGCAGAATCGAACCCACGACACGCAGCGCAGCAGTCGATCGCTCAACCACTGCGCCAACAGTGCCGTACTACCTTCTTTTTTTTTTTTTTTTTTTGTTACGGGGTGGAAAATCCTCCTGGATGTCCTCCGCCCTGGGGCGGGAACCTAACTAAAAGCCTTTGGTGTACTTACCTATTCTGTAATGAGAGTCTCGATCGAGATCGAGTGAAAAGACGTAAGTGGAGCAAAAACATAATCCTTTACAAATTCCAGGGATGCAGAACATCGCAGGTAGATAATTATTTTTTAAAAGAGGTTTAAAACATTATCCTTTTTACATTCTATACATGCAGAACATCGCTGGTAGATAATTCTTTTTTAAAAGAGGTTTTAAAAGCAACTTTTTCCGATATCACGTTGGGAAATAATTAGTGTGCGAGCAGGGTTGCCGATCGGTGCACAAAGAGTAGATAATCTTGTTCATTATGATATCAGGGGTGGTACTACTTGTTTCAGCAATAATGGTTCTTTGTATCGAACACGAGTTTAATTACATTGTCTCGTGTCAAAGGTGATCGTAGGACAAGAGGGTTTCCCATTCTCATCACCTGTTGAGCCTTTTCCCAAAGTCTATGTTGGGTTCGACTTTCGGTCTAACCGGTTGCAGCTGAATACCAGTGTTTTACGTGGAGCGACTGCCTGTCTGATCTCAACAATCCAGTTGCTCGAAATGGATGGTCACCCATCCACAGACCGACCGCGGCAAGCGTAGCTTAAACTTTGACCTATCAATGGGTATGGCTTTTACTTAGCCACGAGTTCCTCCTAAGAGGGATTGCAATCTATTTCTATAAATATATAATTATATTGTTTTATTATTTTTTAGAAAAGTGATTATGGAACCGACGGCCAACTTTTGCCTATGAAGATTATGGATAGTCAGACATAAGCCAGAAATTATACCAACCAGTCTTACCAAGGGGTACTGAACACTGCTATTACCAAATCACAGTAGGTACGTCACCCACCACCACCCACTACACCACCACCATTACCACCATCATCCACTATCATCACTATCTGTCGTCCACACCCCAGAGGTCAGATAGGCAGGCAAATTTTACTTCATGTAAAAGCTGCTTCCGTTTCTACCTACCTACCTACCCTACCTACCCTACCTACCCTACCTACCCTACCTACCCTACCTACCCTACCTACCCTACCTACCCTACCTACCCTACCTACCCTACCTACCCTACCTACCCTACCTACCCTACCTACCCTATCAACCTACCAATTAATTGAAATATTTCTTCACTGCGAAGAGCCACCTTGCCGTTCTCGAGTTAGCGCATAAGTTATGCGCTTCTAGTACCAGGGTGACAGTTATGCGCTCCTAGTACCAGGGTGACATACATCTAAGAAGTTCTATAACTCGACTGCAGCGCCACCATCCAGGTCCAATTGTGAATCTAAACCATTCTCGAATCCACTGGAACACACACGACAAATTTCATCCAAATCGGTCCAGCCGTTTAGGAGGAGTTCACTTTCATACACACGCACAGAAGATTTTTATATATAAGACTAGCGGGCCCGGCAGACGTTGTCCTGCCCTTAAAATCGGTACAATAATCCAGATCCAGCCTACCCTAGCCCACCTACCTACCTACTTACATATCCTACCTACCACTCGACACAGCAATTAGGATCTTCGCAGTGGAGAGGTAGGTACCAGGGTGACATAGATAAGTACTACTAAGTTATGCGCTCCTAGTACCAGGGTGACATACACCTAAGAAGTCCCACAACTCGACTGCAGCGCCACCTATCGGGTCCAATTGTGAATCTAAACCATTCTCGAATCTACTGGAACACACACAACACATTTCATTAAAATCGGTACAGCCGTTTAGGAGGAGTTCACTTTTATACACACGCACAGAAGATTTTTATATATAAGATATATTTTTTTATATGTGTTATTTTTTTTGTGCGATGCAAAACTGCCATATTATCTCCTCACCACCCTTGGTTGACTGGCATTCTCTATGCAAGGCATAAAGTCTGCTTTTGTACCTAGAGAGGTGTGGAGGTGCTCATGCAGAGGTATGAAGTATAAATAAATAGATGAGTCCCAATAATTCGTAGTGGACGACCAATTCGTTAGTGCGTGGTGAGATTGTGATATTTAGTAGGCCAGAAGTGACGGTTTATAAGCTGTTGATAAAATATTACAAGTTCCGAAATTCTCACAACATTATTTACTGTTCCTATAGTAGGGCCCACTAGTGCTGGTATTCCCGAAGCACACGTCGTCAGCCAAAGAGTTGGGCTTCATTTAGCACCGGCCGACCCCAATGGAACCAAGCCGTGAACTGTACTTAGCCGGATTACCAATATGAACGCGGTACAAGTAGCTACGTATATGAATCGACCTGTTTAGCCAACGATACTTTGAAAATCACTATGGGCTAACTATTGCGTGTGCTCTTTTCTAAAATCGGAATTGATTTTAGAATATAAAGGAAACTATTTTTTCAAAGTAAGTATTTATTATTACATTACATTAAAGCTGCTTTGTTTTCAACCGATTTCAAAAAAAGAAGGAGGTTCTCAATTCGACACGCATATTTTTTCCCCCCAAGGGTAGAAAATTTAAAGATCACTGATTTTTTTTGGTGTCCCTGTTTCGTAATTAATTTGTTTGACATGAAGGCACAAAAAAGCGAAAAAAAACCGTTTTTACAAAAAGAAAAGTAAAAAATAACTTTAAATTCGCAAGTCGCCGAATTTGGTTTTGTTTGTTGTTAGATTATTTGTAGTACAATAAACTGGCACACGACGTAAGTAATGTTTAGTATAACTCCGACAGGTCCTGATGACGGAACCAACTGTACCCAAATGAGCAACATTAATCAAATCATCGGTGATAAATGTCTAGATTAGGTTTGTCCACATAACGAATTAACCGTGACCTTGCTATTGATAACGGAAACCATTCATCAAGTAGAAACTGACAAATTACTAATTAGTCTAGAATTTAAGGAAATACATTCGTTTGTATTGATTTAGAAAATTAGATTTACGAGTGTAATGTGTGTCAACAGAGAATGATGTAGCAGGTTTGGGACGCAGCATCGATCGCGTTGATAGCCTCTTAATAATGTTTCTGACAATATTAAAAATGTTTAAATTATAATCTAGCACGTGCGGATTAAGGAATTTGGAATAAAATGAAATAAGTTAATAGAGAATAAACAGTTCATTAATAAAATTAAATTTCATTCGAAAACATCCTTCGATTTCTAAGCAAACATCAACTATATCTGACGGGGCGACTCTGGTTAGTTATATAATTTGGCGACTGTACTTGCAACAGTTTCAAAATTCGACTTAGGTTATGACGGAAAACGATTAGTCAGCCTGGCCGTATATATAGGGTGACTGGTAATTAGTGTACGATACTTAAACACGTGATTGTGTTCATGATAACAAACAACTTTCCCGAAGAAAAAAGTTTTTGAAGTTATACTTCTTTAGGCGCGTTATGAAAAAATGATGAGAGTGAAATTTTACGATGCGTGCGCACAGCGTCACACAAAATTCTCACGGGAGTAATTGTAAACAACGCCATCTCTGACGTACATGCTGAACTACTTACTGCCTACTTATTTTGTGACTCGAAGAAGTATAACTTCTCACGCGCGTACATAAGTACACACTGAATTTTTGTACTGGTTCACTTTTATCACAATAACAAAACAGCCGTATGAAATTCACGCGCGCGCGCGCCTTTGACCTAAAGTGAACTAGTACAAAAAACATTTTTTCTTCGGGAACGTTGTTTGTTATCATGAACATAATCACGTGTTTAAGTATCGTACACTAATTACCAGTCACCCTATATACAGGATGAAATTGAATTCATTAGCAAATTTTTAAGGAGTGACTCAGACCACGAACCTGAGCAACTTTTATTATGAGGCCAACTCAAACAGCGCGAAAAAATATCAGCTGTTTCATACAGAAGTGCAATAGGTATTTGGCCAAAATGTATAGAACAGGTGCTTTTTTTCGCGCTGTATGAGTTGGCCTCATAATGAAAGCTGCTCAGGTTCGTGGTCCGAGTCACTCCTTAAAAATTTGCTAATGAATTCAATTTCATCCCGTAAAGGTAGTTGTTATACGCAAAGTCTAAAGATGATGATGTTAATATTTGATGTAGTTTTTTTAACACTCTAAATTCCAGATCCTCTAGAGTGGAGTGATTTTGTATTTTTCATAGCCTACTTTGATCGTTGTATGTCGGACGTCGTCAAATCTGAAACAGTAGGTAGTAATGATGATAAAAGTGAAAAAACTTTTTATTTTTCTCTTAAGAATACCTAGTCTCATAACACAGCTCCTGTTTTTAATAAATTGAAAATACCCGCTGACACTACTAATTGATATGAATGTTAAAAGTTGTGCGGCCTCCCAACGACTTTGTTCACAATATGGATTGTTGTTGACCTCCCAGCTAAACAGCGCTTTATTGCACGTTATGGTGTTCAACAGAATCAGTGTTAAGCAGGTAATATGGTAAGCACTTGTGACCTAATTACTGCAGGGCTAAAGCGCTTTAAGCTGCTGGAGGGTTGTGGTTTATCAACGCGACGAACGGGCAAACTTGATGCGGATTTTATGTAACATATTATGATGCATTTTCGACGAATGCACTGCGACTTTAGATTCTGAAAGCACAGTATTTGGAGAAGCTACGCGATTGGCTGAAATATTTGTAAACCGTACAGACGCTTGTTGCCAGTAACATATTAATATCGAATCATATTTTTTTAACGATATTTAAATGAAGACGTATAAAAGTGGTAAAGAGGTTAATGGAGCCTAGCGAAATTAAGATACCTACTCAAATTTCTATGTTTTCTTGCGCACCATGCGAGGGCATTTCAGCCTGATGTGTCATTATAATAATACATTATGATACTAGTGAGCTAAGCCTGTCATTAAAGTCGAGGCTGTATTGTAGCCCGAGCCGAAGGACAGGACATAGTGTAGCCGAGAGTGTAATGCTAAAAATACCAACTACATAGTTTCCTTGATGTTTTTTAATAAAAAGTTTGTGAGGTCAAAACATTGCTTTAAATTATTTGATAAGAAAATAATTTTAATATCGAAGCAGACGTAATCACAGGCATTTTCGACTTGTATGTTCAGTAGATATTTGTTTGCCTACGTCAAGTTCATATAGGTTTAAATATGTTTGAATTGGTCAAAGTTGTTAATGTGTTTGTGTATTATTATTAATCAAATTACTTAAGTGAAATTATCATTTACTATGCGTCATCTATGCTGCTCTACTTTTACCGTGAAGATTTATAGCTTTATTTTAATATTAACAAATTAATATTATTTGCTGACTAATGGATTAATTTATAAACATACATATAAAACTACATGATGTACCTAATTGCATTAGATGTTATGTTGGAATAATCGACTAATATTCATAGATAATGATTATTAATATTATATTTAGCCTGTACTGTCCCACTGCAGGGCAAAGGCCGCCCTCCATTCCTTCCATCGGTACTTATCGACTTTCTATAATAAAGTGAACAACAAAAAAATTTGCTAACGAAAATATTTGTAGGTTTTGAAGTAGTTTCTGGGTACATTGACAATACAAAACTGTCTATCTATATAATACTAGCAGTTCGCCCGCGACTTCGTTCGCGTGCATTTCGAAAATACAGCCCATAAGATACTGTAGCTTTCTATAGTAGAAAGAATTTAGTAAAATTTAGGTAGGTAGGTACCTAAATAAATTAAATAGGTATTTAATTTAATGCCCATGGGTAAAACATTATTTTCTCGGGTCAAACCCAACCAAAGAGAAGCTTGTCCCTAGGACTGGGCAATTTTTTTTTACGGAAAGCTGGAGTCGCTTTAACGATATATGCAGGTCTGTGGGAATCATTGGAATTATTGGGATCTGCTTCCACTGGCCAGCTCCTGGTCCAATAAGAATGATCGCTACAATTAAGTTATCTTTTATGAGTAGCCTTGTGCTATTGCACAGGTTAGGTGGGTTGAAATTTTTTAAAAGCATTTTACGCATTCTGTTTTTCTATAGCAGTTCGTAAGGTGGCACGCCAGATGAATTTAAGGGAGTTCACAAATTCTGGCAGATAGTGGACTGCATCCTCGATATTACACACTGTATCAATGGACTAGTAGATTTTGACTTGGTCGGGGGCTTTTATGTAAAATAAGATTTTTGATTTCATTGACTGTATGGTTCATATGTGGGATGATATCCCTTGAATAAAGCCAACGAATGTCTCAATCTAGTAATTATTTAAGGTAAAAACTTGTGACAACTGACCAAGGGGCCCCTTTTTGCGTATCGAATTATTATGCCAATGCTCCAATTTAAATGTCAATGGGAGTTTGAAGGTAGAATGTGCATGAAATGAATCCCTGATGGAGCTACTGCCAAAGCAATTTTTCAGGATTGCTTAACATGTGTTGATATTAAATTAGCGAGAAATGTTCTCTATGTGCCACTTGGAGAGTCCAAAATAAATATTTTGCCTTTATTGTCATGCTGTCAATAATTGCATCTAAAGCCTGCTTTTGATCTGTGACTGACATTAGCAAATTTTCATTCACAATAGTAGCCAAATCACTGATACGGATTTACCAACATTGTGTCTATTCCATCCTTTCCTGCACATTGCACGGAGCTTATTTTCTAATATTTGTATTAAACTTTAATTGTCATCATTATAATACGTGGTAAAATCCTGATTTTGCCGTCGAACTCCGTGTCTGATGTCTTCAAAAATAAATCGTTGTTCGTTAGTCTCGATAAAACTCGAGAACGGCTAAACGGATTTCGCTTAAGCGGTGAGAAAATTGTGGCAGGTAGGACATGTAGGTAGGTAGGGTATGGTAGGTAGTTAGGATAGGTAGGTATGGTAGGGTAGGTAGGTAGGTAGGTAGGTTGGTAGGGTAGGTAGGTAGGTAGGGTAGGTTGGTAGGGTAGGTAGGTAGGTTGTAAGGTAGATATGTATGGCAGGGTAGGTAGGTAGGTTGGTAGGTAGATGTATGGTAGGGTAGGGTAGGTAGGTTGGTAGGGTAGGTAGGTAGGCAGGGTAGGTAGGGTAGGTAGGTAGGTTGGTAGGGTAGGTAGGTAGGTCGGTAAGGTTGATAGGGACAGGACAACGTCTGTCGGGTCAGCTAGTAACTCAAAAACTTTCAATGAACATTGCAACATTGAAGCGTCTCTTAAAAAATCCAAGTGATCATCATTTTCCAGCAAACCTCTGTCCCGATACACCATAGTTTTTGCAAATACGTCGGTATTGCAGAGTTCCAAAAACGCCATCAACGTGGCGATCATCGTTTTTCCTGGTGTGCTATAGGTAAACGAATAAAATATCCGTACAAAGCATGTTCTACTTAATGCGGTGCGTGAATATTGGACGGAATTTTGAAATTTAGTTATTTTATATTATCTTTGAAACTGTTTAACCAATTGGCATACTTTAAAGGGCAAGTCTTATCTCTATGATGTCCTTGTGATCATAATATTATTATTTTTGACAAGGTTTAATATTTCGTTGTTTAAAAAATCGTCCAAACGTAAGTATGTTGAAAAATCATTTTTTTAATCATAAAAGCTACTATATCTGCTAAAATATAAAAGATAGAAATATGGTGTCGCGGACTTTATTATAGCACCATTTAAGGCGGACCAAGTTGCCAAACATTGTTTACAGTTATATAAAACTGTTTAGGTAGCGCATGCAAAAAACTTCTTTTTAAAAGGTAATTCATTCCGCCTGGCTAGACAAAAAATGTGATAGCTCAGGTAATTAGCATGATATCAATATAATTTATAGCCTATAGCACTCCGGGATAACGTAGCTTTCTATTGGTAAAGTAATTTTTGAAATCGGTTGTGCAGTTTCGAAGATAACCCCCTACATAC
The DNA here is from genome assembly GCA_947361185.1 of Charanyca ferruginea. Lineage (NCBI taxonomy): Eukaryota > Metazoa > Arthropoda > Insecta > Lepidoptera > Noctuidae > Charanyca > Charanyca ferruginea. The sequence goes on from OX376055.1 coordinate 38,183,879, forward strand.
AAACTTACAAACTTTACCTCTTTATAAGAAAAATGAATCGTTATTCGTTAGTCTCGCTAAAACTCGAGAACGGCTGGACCGATTTGGCTAATAGTCTTGAAATATTTGTGGAAGTCCAGGGAAGGTCCAAACGGTAAGAAATTTGAAAAAACAATTGACAGGATAACGTCTGTCGGGTCAGCTAGTCATAAAATAGTTTTAACATCATCATAGTAGATATCTTTGCTAGACTCATGGCCAAACACTCAAATGCTACTCAATTTTAAGATGCCCTTAGGTCTTGTACTGTCACAGCCACTTTGTATTAAGTGATAGAGACAGCACAAGTCCCTACATGCGGCGATTTGGCTTTCATGAGTTGAAATGGAGCGACAAACATAACCACGGTCAACACGTGTCGTTTTTTAATCCAAATTAATTATTTTATGCATATTGCACGCTAACTAGGCATCGATAATATTTGCATAATCTCAATAATGGCCAAACAACAGGTTTCGGTCGGCGCAGGCGCTCTATTCTGATCCAATTGAGTGACACTGACGCGAGGACGAGCTGTAGAGTAGGTAAATGCAGAGGAGGCTATCGGCTTAGTGAAAGTAGACGTGCTATATCTACCTACTCTTATTGTGATGATAATAATTAAGATACATGTTTTGAAAGGACAATATTCATAATCGCAGCATTGGAATCACACGATAATTACTGGACTATTTTATTATATTAGTTACAAAATAATGAGGAGGAGGAGCTAATGGCTTAGTAAAAGCCGTATGGATCGATCGGTCATAATGTTTAAGCTAAGCTTGCCGCGGTCTGTTCGTAGATGGGTGTGTCCATGGGTCATCATACCGAGAACCCTCCGTCCTATCGAAAACACGTAAAGCCGTTGGTCCCGGCTGTTATTCGTAGATTTTTGACAGTCGTTATAGGTGTCAAAAGCTAGAAAAACCTGACAGCCAGTCTTACCGAGCCAAGGGGTAAGGGGTATCCAGCAACTGGGTTGTGGGGTCAGATAGGCAGTCGCTCCAGGGAAATACCGTATTGCGCTCCAAAACACAGATCGTTGACTTGGCTCAAAATGCTGCCCAGCTTAAATGTGACTAGGTTGGACATGTCTGCCGAACAACATATGGGGGCCAGTAAACCCAAAATTGGTACCCCGTAATGGAGAGATGGTGCCGCGATAGACGATGAAGGAGATCGAGGGAAGACTTGGACGGCTTCCTTAATGATTGGCAAGACGTAGCGTAAAGTTGAGACCGATGAATGGAAGGAAAGATGGAGTTTGTCCTTCAGTGGTACAGTACAGGCTAATATAAACTGCTAATTTTGAAAATACTGCATTAAATTCTCACAGGATGTAAAATCCATAAGGGTAAGTATATTAAAAAAAATGTGTTGTATTGTACTATAAGTAGGCTAAAGAGAAATATGAACTTTTGTTCATGTAAAATTTACAAAATATTCTAAAATGTTTTAAGAGTATAAGTAGAATGTCGAGAAAATACTGTGTACACTATAGAAAATGGTGCTAGACTCACTTATTTGACAATAAAATAATAATTTAAAATTAATAAAATATTTTAAAATTTTAATAAAACATTTTAAAATTTTAATGTAATATTTAAAGTAACTAACGCCATCAGTCGCCGCCATTTTATCGTTGACTGATATGAACCGAAACTTTTATCGTATCTATTACATTTAAAAGTTTTCTTTCTATTCTGCTTATTACTGCCCAATGTAACACTCAAACTCGTGCTAGTAGGTAGGTATCGACGAGTCACGTTTTCCACCTTAATACCCTAACGTGTGTCGTATCTGCGGCTGCGTCTGCGCAATGGGTCGCGCTCGATATACCGCACGTGGCGTTTAATTACTGCTTGTTATGCGACATTCATTTACTGCTGCTTTACGTAAGGCATGCGTTTTGGACATTCTTGATTAGAGAAGAAGGGCTGAGTCTTGAAGTGTCGTTCATGGTAGCTATCGTAACTTCGATTGAAATAATAAAGACCAAATTCGAAAAAATTAGAACCATAGAGGTTAAAATGAAATAATCCCGTAATTTCTTTTTCAACCACTATTGTCCGGGCTAATGTCTCTCCTATAGCTTCCTACGACGGCGACTATGCCCGTCTTCCAGCGTCCACTGCATGAAGACTCTGGTCCATCCTGTCATGATGCATTCTGCATACATGACCTGCACAATTCCACGTCAGCCTTGCAGACTTATTGCCCACATCGGTAAACCATCCATCCTAATTTCCTAACTTAATATTATAAATGCGAAAGTAACTCTTCGCATTTGCAGTCTGTTACTCTTTCATGATGAAACTGTTGAACCGATTTTGATGAAATTTGGTGTGAAGATAGCTTGAACCCTGGGGAAGGACATAGGCTATCGCGATAACTGACATTCACGCGGACAATGTCGCGGGAAAAAACTAGTGAGCAATAAATAAATAATAATCAATTATTAAGTTGCTTGTTAAGTTGCTGCTTGTCTTTATAATTTATACTTAGGTTTCTGTACCAGGAACCTCTACATAGTTCAGCCAGATCAATTCTATGATTTAATATTTACTTATTTAGACTGTGCTGCTTAAACTTTAAACTTAAACATCACAACAACAAGGTACCTAACTACAAGTCGATAAATATTTCATAAGTCCAACTTTGCCTTGATTAAGTTTGTCTAATTCCAAGCCCGGAATTAAGTTAAATATACATTACATTCAATCAAGGAGTTTGATCGGAACCAAGTTAAGATTAATTTCTGCGCACAGTTTAAGTTACGGTTTTTAATTATGATTTTGAGGTTTACGTTTGTATCAAGTGGATTAGTAAAGTTCTTGCTTGAGATTGGATCAAATATTTAGTTGACTATCGAAACTTGAGATTTTATTTTTCGAGCACTTATCATTTGAAAGTGTCTAACGTCTGGTCAGGTTCTGTTGGTCATTGAGCAGCCTTGGCCTCCTCAAAAGTCCGAGATATGATACTGATATAATGAATGATATGATGGTCCATGAAATGATAATGTACTTTTTTGTATGTATGTTAGTAGGATGACAAATGACCAACTTTTGATAACTGCTTCATTAGGTGATCAGAAGAAAAAATTCCAACTTTGCCACATTTGGCAAATTTATAGATGCCTAGCTTTGTACGCGCAGGTTCGCTCGCGTTAATTTATAAATTTGACAATCTATTTGGGTTGTACTTACTCTGCTTGAAAAGATAAGTAGCGCCATCTATTATCATAAGATTGTTTTTGTTGTTTTTCTCGGGAACAGTAGATACTTTTTCGGGATGAAAGGTACCCTATGTCCGTTTCTGTGCACCAAAAGGTAACAAATGAACTTACTTTCGCATTTATAATCTTCTTATATTATAAAAATGAATTGCTGTTCGTTAGTCTCGCTAATACTCGCTAGGAACCGCTGAACCGATTTGGCTAATTTTGGTCTCGAAATATTTGTGGAAGTTCCCTGGGCTTCAGTTGGGTTTAAGTAGTACGTATAGGACAGGACAACGTCGGTCTGGTCAGCTGGTATTAGTCGTTTTTAAAGACTGCAGTAATTCTCAGAATCAACAGATCTATGTCATTTTAGAATGACTGAAATTTTAAAGAATTAATTGTTCTTACGATAGCATCCATACTTGTCAGATTCATTACCGACCCGTTGTACAGGTATTAAGTATATCATCATAGCCTAGCCTTTTCCCAACTATGTTGGGGACGGCTTCCAGTCTAACCGGATGCCCAGTGTTGTACATGAAATGACTGCTACGACGATACCCCTTAGACAGGTGGTCAGGTTTTCTAGCTTCTGACTACCAATACATAAAGACTGTCAATGACAGTCGGGACCAACGTGCTTTCCAAGGCACGAAGAGGTCTCGGTATATTATGGATGGCCACCCATCCACATACCGACCGCGGCAAGTATAGCTTAACCCTCTTGACCGGTCGATCTGTACGGCTGTTACTTAGCCGCCAGCTCCTCAGGTATTAAGTATAAGGTAGTAAAAGTACTTTACTCATTAAGTCTTCACTAACTAAAGTTCTTACGAGATATTGTTAACTAGCATACGTTATTGCCAGACACTTTCTGTGGGCTATAACTTTAGCCTTAAAGGTCGGAACTAACGCGTAAGTGCCGGCAATAACGAATAATGATCTCTAACAATATCCTGCAAAACATTGTTGAAAACTAGCCTACAAAGTTGAGTGTTAGTGAGCATAGTACCTTTTATAATTGATACCAGAGAAACCCGAAAAGAAGGGTAAAAAGAGGTTATTTTTATTTTTAGTTTTTAGTGCGTGCTTCCTATTATCATCCAAATCCATTAACAAAAGGTAACACTAAAATAAATAAGTCATCCACTAATTTTCCACGATTAAAGATGGGATATGTTCATGATATTTATATGGGACGACCACTAAGGTATTCCATAACAATTATGAAATGTAATATTTTTCAAAATCCGAATTGAGAACCTCCTCCTTTTTCGAAGTCGGTTAAAAATGGGCCTAGAAATAAATCTAGTAAGTATGTATACATTTTTAACTACATATTCCTCGATCTATTCTCAAAACTGCAACATCTGGAGACTATTATTTTGGACCATTTGTTGCTATGAACATAAAAGATGACTGGAACGTGACTTACTTGACACCCCAGGTCAATGCACGTACATACTGGTGTCCAACTTATGACAAAATTACTCCACCTTTTTCCTTTATTATAAGGAAGAGATTTTCGGTCATAATAGTATCATGATCAAACTTTGGAGGTCTATATATTTTTTTAATGTTTTCCTTCATTAATTTGTTTATTATAATATTATTTTTATTAGTAAGATGACAGAATGAATACTAATTCGATCTCTTTTGTTTGCCTGTAAGTAAGTATGTCATTTTATTCAAATTATTCAGTGCAATGAACTCTGAACGTGTGACAAATGAAAATTGGATGAAACAGGAAAAAATATCTAAATAGCAGAGAGAATAGTAGGTAATAGTAGATATCCATGAAGGGTTCGCTCAGAAAAGCAGGTACTCTATGCATTTGTACCTATAGACGACGCGTGGTATGTCCAGAATTTAATACGCTTCCCTGACCCATGAGCATAACCTTGAGCATTCATTCCCTCTTTGCCGCAGAATCAGAATTCGCACAATTTTGGAATTATTTTTATGAAAAAAGAGAAACGATCTTTTAAGTGAAATAAAACGTGAATTGTATACATTTTTAAATTATCTATCCATTAGTGTAATCCTCAAATTAATAGACCGTCAACTTTAGTCAAAGATGCATGTTATCAATATTTTAGTTATTTTGTTACAGGGAGATTTAAGGGTATTTAGGACACATACAAAAAAAATAAGAACGTGAAATGTGATGATAGGATATTGAACATTCATAATGTGCTATTAGATGTAGTTTATTACTCCTAATTAAGGAGTTGATAGCCCCTGCATGAAGAAGAAAAACGCACTATCGAAGGTTTTGGTCAGGGTAGCGCCTTAAAGATGAAATTAGACCGAAATTTCGAGGCTCCTAAGATCACTAGGGTGTATCCACGAAGCAAGTATATACTTCGTGGGTGTATCTTAAAACAATACCCAGATGATACCTCCTGTTTTTGAATGACAGTTAACACTTCCAATGGGCAATTGCGAGAAATCGGTTTTACAATCCGCTATTTATAAAACACACAGCTCTATACAGAAACACCTTCCTACTTAAATCTAAAATGATTATTTTTCGTAATAGCACGTACAGCGGTAACCTTTACCTTTATGCAGGTAATTAGACCAAAGCCAGCTACCCACTATGTACATTATTAACATAAAATATGTCTGAGGTCACTCTCGAGATAATTTTTATTACACTCACTTCCGTGTTTAATAGAACTTAATTAATAGATGTAAAGGAGTCATTATTATGATTACTTTCATCAATTAATTGCATGTTCCATGATTGGTCTATGTAAATATTTATTGGACCGGCGAATATTTGCTAGTCAGTAGACTGTAGGTAGGTGTAGTACTGTGTGTACTGCCAAAACCTAACCTCGTATCCTTGCGAGGAAGGTTAACGTGGAAGTTTATTGTGTTAGTTATTTGCATATATATAAGGGCACCTGAAATAGTCATTATAAGGCAAGATTAATAAATTGAAAGATGTGTTGCTATAACGCCCCAGTCTTCGTCATAATTTCTCCCATTATTCGCTAGTATTTTTTAAAGGAGGAAAACCAAAAGACGTATTATGTATTCTTTATGGTTTAATTATGTATATAGTTTTATTTTATTTTTAAAAACGTCACCCCACACTAGAAATTATTTCTGAATCTTGGATGCGTTTACAAACAAAAAAAGTCATATACTGTAACTACCTGTAGGTCATACAAATATTTGATCCGTGCAGGGATCGAACCCGCGCCACTGCGCCAACCGTGTTATCAAAATTAATGTAATGTGTAATTAAAGTATAATATTTATATAGGGTTTTGTATTTTGGTTAAGTGTATCCTTGAACTTCACTCTAACCACTTACCTTTATGCAATTGAGATAGTGATTGTCAAAGCTAACAAGTTATTGCTTAACTACAACTTAAGTGAAGCAACTTAGAACTTTGCTTAAGTAATGATGGTTACAATAAAGGCTGGTCCAGACTAATGATGTTATATCATTGTTATTATGGTAGTTATGTAACGAAAGTTGCGTTTGCGTTGATTTGTATTTGATATTGAATAGGAAATAATTAGGTGAGTGTGATTTGTAGTGGCATACATTATTACTATAACCGAGCACCTAGTAGGTTGCGATAGGCTAGGTTGATAGATTTAATCCATTTAAATTGTTAAGACACCGTCATGACACGATAGCGTCAACCTTTTTAGGGTTCCGTACCCAAAGGGTAAAAACGGGACCCTATTACTTAGACTCCACTGTCCGTCTGGCTGTCTGTCACCAGGCTGTATCTCATAAACCGTGATAGCTAGACAGTTTTTAGCTAGAAATTTTCACAGATGATGTATTTGTGTTGCCGCTATAACAAGAAATACTATAAATAAAAACAGAATAAAATTAATATTTAAGGGGGGCTCCCACACAACAAACGTGATGTTATGCCGTTTTTTTTTGCTCAATATTAAAAAAAGGTTATAATATAGTGTCTAATGTTGTATAGATAATGGTACGGAACGATTCGTGCGCGAGTCCGACTCGCACTTGGCCAGTTTTTGTTCATATAAAGATATAATATAGACAAAAGTGTGCGACGGAATTGCATAATTTAATTCCGCCGAGCCCGTTCCATCATCCAAGACGTACGGCGATGCGCCACCGGTACGTGGACATCCCATCCACACGCACAAAACGTTTTGGGAACACATTCATTGTGCGTACTGCTAAGGAGTTGAATTCCCTGCCTGAGTCTGTGTTTCCTGATAGCTACAACCTGGGAGTAATTAAGTCAATGAATAGCTAGGTTCTAGGCAAGCGTGCTCCATCTTAGACCGCATCATCGCTTCCCATCAGGTGAGATAGCGGTCAAACGTATGCCTATCAATACTTAAAAAAAAGTCTAACAATATTAGTGGGAGATATATCACCATCTTCCTGCCTTTATCCCATGTTACTTGTGGTTGGCGCAACACGTTTTCATCTTCCATTCCGTCCTGTCCAATCCTCATGATATCACTGACTTCCTTCCCTTTCATATCATTCTTCACACAATCCATTCATCTTTTCTTAGGCCTTCCTCTTCTTCTTCCACATTTAATACTCTTTTGGTCACATGCGTTTCATCCTTCCTCCCCACGAGCTCATACCAAGACAAACGATTCCCTTTTAAATTTTCTGTCACTGGCGCAATTTTCCTACTTCCTCTAGTTTTTTCTCATTTGTGGGAGATGGTGTCCCCTTGTTCCGCAGACAGAAATTTCATAGAATTTCGTTTCCCAGAAAATGTTTAACATAATATTTGGTTCACGTATTTTTATTTCCACTATTATTGTTTCAAAGACTATTTACTTCAATGAAAAATATTTCACACAATTCAATGAATTTTTAATCACATTTTTTACTTATCAAAAAGTAGAATTCTTTTTTAACGAATATTGTTTGTTTGTTGTATTTTTCCATGGAATTTATTTCAACGAAAATGTATAGATATAAATAGACAAAAACAAAAATGTTGTCTTAAAAAGTCAATATGTTGTGCTACCAAAGTTAATGACAGAAACGAATCGCTGCGAAACCGACTCCACGTAGTCTCGTCTGCCCTACACCTAGAGTGTAATTTAAATCTGCGTAGGCGTGGAGGGGCGAGGCGGCCCGCGAGCTGAGGAGCAGGTGGTTTTAACGCCCGCTGCCGCGGCTGAGGCTGGCCGGCTATGCCGGCCAGTAAGCCGAAGCTGCGGTGGTGAGCGTGAATACCATCTGCGACGATAAGCTCGCGTGGGACCGCCGAAGCCCCGAAACGCCGGAGCCGTGACAGAAACTATGCCTGCTGCATGTTGCATGCTCGCTTGACTGATGCATGCTTGCTTGCATGATGCATGCTTGCTTACATGCTGCATGCTTGCTTGCACGCTGCATGCTTGCTTGCACGCTGCATGCTTGCTTGCACGCTACATGCTTGCTTGCACGCTGCATGCATGCTTGTACGCTCCATGCTTGCTTGCATGCTGCATACTTGCTTGTACGATGCGTGCTTGTTTGCATGCTGCATGGTTGCTTGCACGCACGTGCAGTAAGTTCGGTTAGTACTGAGAGTCCCATTCATGGGAATAAATTTTAAATTAAATAAAAAATATAAGGATAAAGAATATTTGACTTGTTATTCTATGATATGATAATTCTAACAATAAACTTTATGTGAAACAAAAATCAATGATTTCAAAATCTTTAAAGTAAGTATTCTGCGTATCGATTATTCTATGAAACGATATTATTAGAAAAAAAATATTTGAAACGAAATTCTATAAAACTATTAGCTATGAAACAACGTACAACCGTGGGAGATGTATGTAGCTACTTTATAGGTGGATGTTTCTTATACTTGCAGGGTTATTCAGAAAACATCTGCTTCGATGCATTCATATGAAGTAAGCTTTATATGAGCTCTTATACCTTCTTATGCTTCTTCTTATCTTATTGATTGTTACAGAAGAGGGATTGGTGATCGTTTTGCGCGAGTGTTGAGTGTATTTATTAACAGACAGGAGGAAGAGTTTCTTATAACCGCCTCTTAACACTACTTATGTCAAGTAAGAGGATGATCTATTATTTTCCGGGACAACTTTTATATCATACACAGTACACATAACGTATTGAAAAAAAAAAACGACACACAAACCTACCTTTTAAAAGCACTTCCAAAAATTCACTTAATTAAAACGATATCTATAAAAATATACTCCAAATATTATACAATTTATTAGTGGTTGAGGCTAGTGGCATGGTCAACTCCTATCGAAACACTGCAGCGTGGAGCCCAAGTGAGGGACGGAGCGAGCGGGCCGGCCATTAAACCAGCGATAAAACGCGAGTAAAAGTTAGTTGATAATTAAAATTTTGAATAGCAGTTTTATGATTGGTGACGTATACGTAAACAAATGCAGTGCAATACTCAATTCATCATTTGTTTTGCAACTAGTTTAGAACTCATTCTCTAGCTAGAATAAAGACTCGTTGTAGTCATCACTGATCCCACGCTAGCAATCCCAATTGCTTTATTTAATTTAGACAGTTCATTGCCAGTGTATCTATCCTAATTATATAATTATACTCATATTATAAAAGGAGGAGACTCAAGGCGGCAATAATATAATTAATTTCAATTAAAATGGGCATCATAATTTAATACCTAATTTATTTTAATGTTTGTGGCATCTATCTTTGCATGGCTCATTTCGCTAGTCTAATGGCCTAGGCGTTTAGTTGCATGCTCAAAGCGAAACACGTAAAGGACACCATATAACTCCTTGACGTGTTTGAGTATGTGCCACTGCGCATGTATGAATACTTTACGACAAATTCAACAATATCCTTATGTGGGTAAATCGGGGAAAGGAAAAATGCGTTGGGAGTCTAGAGTAGCCATTTGTAGTCGATCGAAAGGAAAAGTGGTTGGGACCTTTTTCAATATTGGATAGTATTTCTTTTGCTAGAGAGAAATTACAAGATTTATGCTATGAGTATGTTAAGATGACCTTTGTCATAAATTTTGAATACGAATCCAATCCTATTTAATAATACATCATGTTGTTTATCCGTAAGTATGTTATGAAGCAAAAGTCACAAAGAAAACATTTGATAACATCACTTACAGGAATTCTATTGGAGCTCGTGGCTAAATTAAAGCCATACAGATCGATCGGTCAAGGGTTAAGCTACGCTAGCCCCGGTCGGTCTGTGGATGGGTGACCATCCCTTTCATACCGAGTTCCCTCCGTGCCTCGGAAAGCACGTAAAGCCGTTGGTCCCGGCTGTCATTTGTAGATATTTGGCTGTAGTTACGAGTAGTCTGAAGCCAGAAATTTTGACAACCAGTCTTATCAAGGGGTATCGTGTTGCCCAGTAGGTAACTGGGTTGTGGAGGTCCGATAGGCAGTCGCTCCATGTAAAACACTGGTATTCAGCTGTATCCGGTTAGACTGGAAGCCGACCCCAATACATTAGCATACAATACAATACCATAGCCAAGAAAGGCTAGGCAGATGATGATGACTTACAGGAATTACTAGCTTTTGCAAATTCGACGTGATTTTTTATACGGATCCCTATTTTTTGGATAATAAAATGTATATAGCACTCAAAGCTAACGTAGCTTACTATGAGCGAATTTACAGAATCGAACCATTCGTTCTGGAGATTAACCTGAACCAACACGAACTAAACTTTAATTTATAATAATGTAACAACAGTGATAGGTCAGTATTATATTATCTGTGGTGATAGTGACAGTGAAGTGAAGTAATGATGCTTTGGCTGGTCCAATCTTATTTTAGTATATAACGACATAAACACCGATCTAATAAAAAAAGAACTGGTCGGTCGGGGGACCCCCGTAAGGAACGAAGTACGAAGTTCCTTACGTACGTGTCTGTACAGAAAAAATATATAAAAATAATAATACATCGTCATGTATTATTATTTTTATTTATTTTTCTGTGCTGTTTTTTCAGTCGCTGCGGCGCACACATACACACACGCATTTCGTTACGTAATGATTTCTACTATTTCGCTCTACCCGTAATCCGCGTTAGGGAATTTCGTTCCAAAAAATAATGATAGAGCTTGCCAAACCGCCAGGAGGACTGACTGGCAGTTATTAATTATAAATATTATTATAATTTAAATTACACTCAAATTCAAACTAAAAACCATTTATTTCAAATAAACCATTTACAGGCACTATAAAATTGTCCAGAAGTTAGTCAGAAAATTGAAACTACATACTTGCTCGTTTCAAACAGTAAGTTTCTCTAAAGAAGAACGAGCAAGAAACTCCATGAACACTCTTTTTTAACCGACTTCAAAAAGGAGGAGGTTATCAATTCGGATGTTTATATATTTATTTAGATGACGCTTTAGCTTCATCAATCTTGTTGTTGTTTTTTAATGGATTTGGATGATAAGGCAATACTAAAAAGCGAAGTTACATAAAAAGACTTTTCAAAAAAAAAGAAATCCTCATTCAAAATCTATACATAACTTTAGCACAGAACACACATTACTTTACTTTCGGAAGTCGGTGGCGGTGGCTTTGTGTTTGTCGTTTTGTATTGTAAAGTTATTTATGACTTTTTAGTTTTTGAAGGCGGTTTTAATTTTTTTTTGTAATCATTAAAAAGTTACATCATTCAAGTTGAATATACGGGCACAGCTTAATATAACAATTAATTGAATCAGCGTTTTATTCGATAGTACTTAGTTGGAGCCCAAATTAACTCACACAAGGCCCAGTGTGAGTTTTAACGTAACGTTCGCTTATGTCAATTTGTATAATTGTGTTTCCTAATGTTGCCGCTAGACGCTGCTGTTCCAGTCTCAGTACAAATTCAAGATAAATCCGTTAACACGGTCGAGTGCGAATAAAAGCTCGCACTTCTCACTTTGGTACCGTGATCTGAATGTCTCTTTATCCACAACATACGCGCGGCATATCTTCCATGCTTAAATCTGTCTCGCCAATCAGAGCGTTACTGCCACTATTTCTCACCCAACAATAAAACTTCCCTGTTTGCCCAGGTAGGCATTCGGCATACCCGGGTTATTTAGTATTCAGCTGGGCATCCATGATTGATGCCGAGTCCGTACAGTGTACGCTGTACCCGGGAAATGCATTAGGTTTTACGTGTTTTTGCCCAAATTGAGTCTGTTTTTTTGGCGATTTGACGGTTTATTTCTTATTCTGACGTGCGCTTTTTCTGGGAAGGGAATTGTGTACGTGAGGTGTTGAGATAGGAGAGTATTTTATTATGTTTGGAGCAGTGAGCTTGAAATATTTAAAAATGGTTTTTGTTTATGAAATAGCGAGAAGTAGCACTTGCGTGTGATGCCTCATCATATAAGAATTACTTCACTATCACTACATCACTATCCATACTTCCATATTATTCATACTTAATATTATGAATGCGAAAGTAACTCTGTCTGTTACGCTTTCACTATGAAACAGCTAAACTGATTTTGATGAAATTTGGTATGAAGATAGCTTGAACCCCAAGAAAGGACATAGGCTACTTTTTAATTTGCAACTTTTTTTGAATCCGCGCTAACCGACATTCACGTGGATGAAGTCGCGGACGAAGTACGTATTATAAAACAAAGCCTCTCGACGCGTCTGTATGGCTGGCTGTCTGTGTGTTCGAGATAAACTCAAAAACTACTAAACAGATTAATGCGGTATTTACCAATAGACAGAGTGATTCATGAGAATGGTTTTGGTGTATAATTTGTTAAGGTTTTGTATGAATTGGCGGAAATATGACTATGATTATTTAAGGTGGCGAAAAGAATCACGGCGGCTGGGAGCAGCTATGTAGATGATTATGCTCTGCTGCGAGCGAAGCTGGGACTGGTCGCTAGTTAGTTACAACATTGTTAGTGGGTAATTACTGCCATTTGCTCTAATGAGCCCCCCTGAGACTTTTGCATTTATCCATGTACAGTACTGTACATCCGAAGAACTTAGTTATCACACTTTTGTTTAAAGAGAAGACTTGTACTCAGACTTGTTTCGGCGCCTCCTTGCTAGGTTTCCATGACCGCGACAGAACTTCTGAAATCAGATCGGTTACCATTTAACCTTGGCAGAAATATAGGTACATATATTATGTAAAACATGCATGAATGTATTGAAGTATAAATATTGGTATCGTTTTACGTCCTACATATCTACACATTGTATCGACCACTATCATTGTGATTGTAGTCGACCTCTATCTATGCAGTCATTGTGACCGGAGAATTCGGTGAGGTTTTGAATGATGAGCACCAAACACTACACCATTTAAAATTTAATATGATTGTACAATATTTTATAGAAGGATTCGAGGGAACCGCCCTTGGATCGATATTCTTAAATCCTTTAATCGATCAAGGATGGCAATGTCTTTAGGTTAAAGGTTACATGTAACACTGACTACTTATTATATACGTAACATGAGAACGTTCTTCGTCGTTCTTCTCCATAGAGACCTACCCTACGTATAGAAACGAGCAACTAGCTTCAACTATCTGACTAACTAGCTGACTCCTTGACAATTCAAAAGTGCCTGTAAATGATTTAATTGAAATAAATGCTTTTACTTTGATTTGAACTGTCTTAAGTCACTGTCTTATGATGATAATATAAGTGACTTGTGAGCGCCTTTCGCTGTGGTAGCAAAATGTTCTACTGCGGTCAGTATTATACTTGTAGATCTTTCGTCACCGAATAACGTGTTCACCAGCAACAAACGAAATAGCCACCGCTTAAAATTCTACATATTATTCTCTCCCGAAAAAAGCTCAAAGTAAACCAAACCAACACGTCGGCTCCCGCTACATATTTAAAAGTCATATATTCAGTATGTAAAATAGAATCACAGTCCAATCATTGTGAAATTGAAAATATACGTCCGCGAAAAATTTAAGCAGATTACAGCTGTGTCCGATTTTTACATAATCATGTCGGGGCGGACGAAAAATATGATGAGTCCGCATTTTATTAGAATATCGCCGAGTAGGATTACATGGAGCGGATGTGTGGCTGCCCGATTGTGCTGTGACTTTGAAAGCTCTCCAAAACATGAGAAATGGAATGTATCTGGCATGTGTGTGGCATGGGTGTGGCATGGGTGTGGCATGAGTGTGGTATTAGTGTGGCATGTGTGTGGCATGTGTAAGGCATGTGTATGTGGTATGTGTGTGGCATGTGTGTGGCATGGGTAAGGCATGTGTGTGGCATGTGTGTGTTCCTCTTAAACGATGTCCTTCTCACCGCCCTGGTTTTCTTAAATCTTCTTTTCTTGTCCAGGTTTGGAAAGTGTTTTCTTGGTATATCAGAACGGCCACCAATCGGTGCACGTTCAAAGTAAAAGCTTTCTTAGGAAGTTGGCAGACTCTTCCCACAATCAATTTGTTGTATTTATGTATTTTTAGCTCTCTACTTTAAATATCTTTGCGCCAACCATGTTTTGTCTCTCTAAGGTAGACTGGTAGAAAATGCCCAAAGCATTAAGTCCGCCTTTGTACAGCGTTTTTATGTGCATAAAGATTAATAAACACATAAATAACTAAAGATTGTTTAAGTTACAAATCACTTCCATGTTGATTATCGTGTCAGAAACAATGGAAACGTTCTGAGACGTTATTGAATTAAAGTGGTTTTCTGAATCTTTACTTTTCAATATACCTATTCAGTTCCAAGGCGCTTGCATGACATAGTTGGAGTATCTACTTCTTTCAAGTTGAAGTTTTTCTTCACATCAAACTTTGGTTGAATAAAGAATCAAAGGCCGGACCTCACCACGTCATTGCAACTAGAGCTAACCATCCCGTCCGTATGTAAATTGTTCGGCATATGTAAATGTTCGGCCTCCTGCAGCCCCCACCGGCCCGCAGGGCTCCGATCGACCTTATTCTTTTGTCTCAGCTCTGAGGCCGTTCTATTTAACATTCTTTGCCTCCAATTTTGATAAGGTCGGTAAGGATAGACTTTGGCGCTTTAAGTCTGAGATTAGGTTGACTAGACTTTAAGTATTCTTTGAAGGCGGTTGGTATTTAGATTTACATATAACGCGCTACAGGTCTGACCCGTCTTACCTTTTTGGAAGTTGTTAGTTGAGACCTGGGAAAATGAGAAAACAAAGCTCATTTTTCTTTGCAAAAGAAATTGTAGCTTTCACTACTCACTATAACAGGGTATCCCATTTGTTTTTAACTTACTAACATAGGTTTACAATAAAACAAAAAAATATTTTCCAGGCATACATAAAACGACAATGATGCCGATGACAGGGTTGGCGCACTGGCTGAACGATTGACTGCTGCGCTGTGTGTCGCGGGTTCGAAGCCCGCGTGGAACAAATATACGTATGGCCTACAAGTAGTTGTTTCGGATCTGGTTGTTTGTGTACCTATGTGAGTTTATCTGTTTGTGAACGCACCCACGATACAGGAAAAATACCTAGTGTGGGGCAACATTTTTTTTTTTACTTGTTGTTTCTTCGCTGCCTCGTACCTTATTATTTAGATAAAACTATTCCATCTTCAATTACTAATCACTTCTTACCTAATTCGGCCATTATGCCAAAGGAATGGTAGTTGGACCAACGAACTGGAAAATCGCAATCTGGACAATGAAAGTCGGTCTGTTTTCCTAACCATTTCATTCCCTGCAACTAAAACTGACAAACTATGTTTATTGCATTCTGCACTTCTGCATATTAATATATTCGAGCGCTAAATTAGTACTCACTGATGCAGTCAGCAAATGAATTCGGGGAAACGAGGGATTTGTGGAACGCGGTTTTAAAAATATATTCAATGTATTTTCTTACAACATATTGCTATGGGAGAAGCTCGTGGCTTAGTTAAAACCGTACGGACACTTACGGATCGGTCATGGTTAAGTTAAGCTTGCTGCGGTCAGTCCGTGGATGGGTGACCATCCATTTCATACCGAGTTTCCTCGGTGCCTCAGAAAGCACGTGAAGCTGTTGGTCCCAGCTATCATTCATAGATCTTTGGCAGTCGTTATAGGGAGTCAGAAGCTAGAAAGTCTGACAACCATTCTTACCAAGGGGTATCGTTTTACTCAGGTCAGCAACTGGGTTGTGGAGGTCAGATAGGTGACACTGGGATTCAGCTGCATCCGGTTAGACTGGAAGCCGACCCCAAAATAGTTGGGAAAGGGTTAGGCAGATGATGATGATATTTCCATAGTAGGTATGCAAAAAGGATTGATAACGCAGAGGCGAATATGTAGAAATGCAAGGTAAATGAATTAGACATCGCAACACATACTTTTCCTTTTTATAGCCCAAAATGAATAGAAATCGAATCTTTTTTTTATTTTAACGCATTCCTTCCTATAGCTATTCAAGATCATCTTTAAATATTCATAAAGACGTCGTGTGAACTTTCGTCAAAAGTGGTACCTACCTTCTATTTCCAAGTAGAATTCAAGAGTCATTCCAGAGATGGTAGCATTAAATGGTCTAGACAAGCAAGGTTGTGACGCCTTGTGATATTGTATATGTTACTATCAAAACTCTTAACCAGGTAAAACTACTTTTGACTGGCTTCAGTCAAAATCCTTATTATGATAAATGTTTGCGTTACCAAAACAAAAATACATAACGCTCTAGTGAGGATTAAATATGTACAAAGATTAAAAAATAAATAAAAAGAAATCTAATATATAAAAATCTTCTGTGCGTGTGTATGAAAGTGAACTCCTCCTGAACGGCTGTACCGATTTTGATAAAACTTTTTGTGTGTGTTCCAGTGAATTCGAGAATGGTTTAGATTCACAATTGGACCCGGTAGGTGGCGCTGCAGTTGCGTTATAGGACTTTTTTAGTTTAAGGGCAGGACGACGTCTGCCAGGCCCACTAGTATATATGTAACTATATATTACCACGTTGAATGGCAATGCTAATTCTTTGGCCCAAAAAAAAGGCCAGCCCTTTGGTCACGTGAAGAGTCAACCAGCCGCTTAGAAATGTGTCTAAAAACAAGGTGAGCACTCGGACCCCATGGCCCTAGTGTTTGAACCCCAAACGGCTCAAACATATAATTTCCAAGAAGGTTGTTATATTTACGCCGTTTGAGGTTTTCGGCACCTGCAGCAGCCGCCCCAGCACAACACGACGTACTAGGAAGATAGGTTGGCGCAAGGGTGTCGATACAAGTTGCATCCCACACCAAAGGTCTGCCCAACTTTCACGGCATTATGGTCATTCCATCTGGTCTCTTCCCATCGTCACGTGCCAAGCCATTGAGTTCTAAAATAGCAGGCACCCCGGCGGTGGCAAGAGCACGACGGAGGATGTCATTGATGCTGGCGTGCCGTGCCATTCGGCCTGCGCTCCTACTGCAGGATAGGCCATGACGTCCGAGGCAATCGACAACTTCACCACACTGACAGCGATGTGGGACCCCGCAAGGAGCGCCCAGACGTAGGCAGTTGGCATGTAGCGTGCCGAAATGTAGAGTCACCGAGCATAGTACCTATGTTAAGTGACGGCAGTGCCTGAAACCAGAGACCCGACTCCCACTCACCCACAGCCAGCAAGCAGGTACGCTCAGCAGAATTGGTGGACGTATTAATAAGTTTATTCCGTACCAACCTGCAGAACGGCTCATCCCACTGTCTCTGGGAAAGGTAGCTAGTTGCTCTAGTTATAATTTTATGAAAAAACAATACAAAACAAAAGTTTTAAAAGGGTCACAAAAAAACCTACCAACCTAATGACTTTCTAAGGAAAAAAAAAAAAAAAAAAATTGAAATTTGGATAAATTGAAACAGTTCAAAAGTACTATTGACTGATTTTTGTAGTCGAAAGCAGTTATGACTGGTTAAGAGTTTTGACTGTGGCATATATACTTTTCTCGAAGTACTAGGTAAAACGGACCTCACTGAGAAGTTTTTCAGACACGACCGTATTCTTGCATTTTTTATGATTTGTAGATAACACTTTTTTACAGAGACTGTTTATTTAACAACTGTCAAACTTTATTGTAAGCTGTGCTCTTATAATACCATTCTATTACAGTCCCACTGCAAAGAAAAAGCACGAGCATTGATCATCACGCTTGCTCAAGGTGGATTGGCGATTTCAGACTTAACTATCTTCTCAATATATAAAAGCGAAATGTCACTCACTCATCACGAAAAATCGAAAACCGTTTGACGTGTAAAGATGAAATTCGGCAGGAAGGTAGTTTATAGTTAGTAGACGTCCGCCAAGAACGGATTTTGCAACAGGGCCGGATTAAGGAGGTCTAATATGAACGAAGTCACGGGCAGCTAGTATTAATATAAGTCTAAGTGTCTTCACGATGTTTTTTTTCACCGATGTCAGTGATATCCAAGATAAACTTAGAAAGTACAAATGAAATTGAAAAAGTCACATTGGTACTTGCTTGTACCAGGTAACGAACCCACAACCTCGTGCATGATAGGCAGGCGCCTTTACCACTGGGACAGCAGACATTGTCTGGAAGAATTAGTTGGACGCGTGTGTACAGAGGCCAGCGCATCAAGCTGCAACAAAATGTCAAAATTCTTTGATAGATTTTCACACTTTATTACTAAATTTTAAGGTTCATATTCAATTGGGAAAATTTGACGGATTGGTATGGCTTGATGTGCTAGCGTCTGTACATAGAGATGGTAAAGTTCGGTAGTTAGTCAAATGTATCATAAGCCTGGCTTGCTAGCTTGCTTGGTTCATGAGGGAAAATTTTACTTAGTATCTTAATAAATGAAAGTTCACATTTATTTTTAGATTCCAATACGAGTTGTACAATATCTTGATTATATTACATAGTAACATCCCGAAATTCCCAAGTATTTTGGGCTCATCAAACAGGTCTAACAATAAGCAAAGGGCCAAAAGGCACACAACCCATCTTCAGCCCTTCAGATACGGTGTACATAGACCCTTTGTCAGGCCATCCATATCCCGGCGAGGCCACAGCCAGGCCATAATAAAGCGATCTTTTGTCTGACGTCATAATGGGCTTGATTTCCGATAACCAATAGGGATTTGTATCATAATGTCTGTTCCGAGACATTGCTCCATTGTCTTATTGTAATAATGGAGGAGCTTCAGACGTCTACTGAAGGGATTTTATTTTTGAAAAATTCTCTGCTGGCGAGTTTTTGTCACTACACAAATTATACTTACATAAAAATATCTCCAAATATAGCCTAAAATATCATAATACCTTGAACCACTTTAAAAATTCTCACCCCTCAAACAAATAATAGGAAATATAAAATAATGAGTTACAATTTAGGCGTCGCTCCCCGAATTACACACAATACGCCTCGGTCGGCTCATTACCAACCTGTTACCAACATTTTCAGGTATTTTCGGAGTATTTTCAGGAATTTTCAACATCATTACCATCTCCAACGTAATTATTATACTCAGTGTCAGGCGATTACGTCAAAATGACATGAAAATTAAGTTAAATATTGCTGCGGATGGGATGTAAATGCAGATATTGTTTAGTAGTATTTAAGTGGTGGGTAACATGTCGTGGAATTCAATGTTCCTACATGAAGTGAACATGATTCTTGATGGTAATTTGAATAGAACGTCCCTGTTCACTGTCTCAGAACTTATCACGAGTACTGCGATGTTTCACTTTTCATCTAAAATAGCGATAACAAAAAGAAGCCCACTTATCATGCAGAGTATAAAGTTGCTATTAAATTAATATCAGGCGCGCGAGCTTGATGTATTTAGATAGGCAGACGAGTGTGCCTAAGGCTGAGTTTATACTTGTAGAGTACGAGTTCTAGTGTATTTGGTTGATAGCTGTGCACTAAGTAATTGTAAAGAGCACATAGGCAGTAACATCTTCTTCTGCGATTGCACTTACCAATCTATCAAAGTGTAGTCTTGCAACTGTTTGATGCATGAATAAGCAAATAATTGACTGACTGCTCTGTTGATTTCGTGGTCGTAATATCTACTGCTAAACGTGGGTTTGTAGATTCGATTCCTAGGTGATTAGTGGCTAAATAAATAAAAAATGCCTAGAAAAAGGAAAACGAACAGAAAAAAAATTCAGTGTGTACTTATGTACGCGCGTGAGAAGTTATACTTCTTCGAGTCACAAAATAGCAACGAAGGCAGTAAGTAGTTCAGCATGTACGTCAGAGATGGCGTTGTTTACAATTACTCCCGTGAGAATTTTGTGTGACGCTGTGCGCGCGCATTGTAAAATTTCACTCTCATCATTTTTTCATAACGCGCCTAAAGAAGTATAACTTCAAAAATGATAAACAAATACCAATGCCAAAAAAAAATCAGAAACCAAAGTGTAACACTAGTGTTGGTGGAGAATGTAAAGAAAAATACAAGGAGCCAACACAAGAAGACAGGATTGCATGCAGTTCTCGTCGGGAGTGGTGGCAGTGTTCGGGTTACAGAGGCTCCGTAGCTTTTATTTGTGATTTGTGCAAATAGTGCATTTGCGCAATCTTATCGATCTCACGCACAATTGTATACACTGGGGTGTGTAAAATTACGCGATTTCCGATTCGTCATTTTTGTTAAATTACTCGGTATATTAATATTTTTTAACTAAAATAAGTATGTTAATTTGTTGCCAAATAGTTAGCTATTATAAATAAATACTTTGATTCAGACAGCACTTTTCATTTTATGAACTCTTTTTTGAAAATTGTGCTATCGTACTCTAACCTGCCCTATAGTGTTATTAGGTTTTAATTATTTTGATTAAATTAATTTATCAGTGGCCCGGAGCTGGCAAGTTAGTGATTCAGAAAGCACGTAAAGCCGTTGATTCTGTGCCTGATCTTTCCCCAGTCGTGACAGATTGCCGTCCCACCTGACTATGAGAGTCAGTGAGGGAATAGGGAGGGCATCTGTGTTTACGCACATAATTGTGCACCATACTTACCTGCCTAGCTAACTGCCATTCAATCAATCTATTATCAATCATCAATTAACATTAAATCAATCAATCAACCAACAACAAACGAAATGTCAAAACAATCAATCAATCAACAACCGGGTCTTCCCTAGTTGTAAACGTTCCTTTGTGCCTATTGGCCTAGTTCTGTTCTGTCTCCTGCTTGATTTAGAGGAAAGTAAAAAAGATGTATTTCTTACTCCTCCGCTGTTCTTTTCTGACTAATTTCGTTGCGGGATCCTAGACAGTTGTATTTCGCCGAGCTTCATTGCCTCGACACTTTTCTAGTGGTCGCTACTGTTGATTCTGGCTTTCAGAAGTTACAGTGATTTGGGAATAGAGTGGCGAGAAAGTCGCAATAATAAAAAATGCTGCCATTCAGACTTCACTGTGACCGAAATTCGATTGGGAAAATATTTTCATTATTGAGCAAATTTATAACCACAATCCACATAGTAAGTAGTTTAAACTTAGCTTATCAAATGATTCTAGTGATGGCTTGTGCTTTTTTGTGTACTAGACTTTTAACTCTACCAATATGACCAGCGCCTGAAGTCTTAGGTGTCGTGTTTATGACGTGTTTATTTATTATTTGATGTTAATGTTCAAATAGAAATGAAAAGGGAGGTGATGAGTAACAGCTGTGTCGAATTACCTCTGCCAAGACGTTACCACGTGTAAAATATATGGGTAGGTAACTAGATAGGTATTATTTTTAGGGTTTGTCTCTTACAAATATTTCGTTCATAATCTCCCCGATCTTCCAACGAAGTATGAACGTCATGTGTTCCCCACAAGGGGAGAATATCAAGAAAAAAATATGGAACATTAAAAGCGGTTCCTTTTCCGAAAATAATATCTTGCTGAGATCAACCGTAACGATAATTTCTACGGCTTTAGACCAAGGAGTATATAATATTGTTCATTTCTTCTTCATGACTATGGTCTTTTGTTTCTCGGTCCCGATATCGTTGTACAGTATCCTTATTTTTTATTATTTGTTATCGTTTCATTTTTACCGTTTATGTGGCAGTCCTTGTGAGGAAGTTATTACACAATATTGTATTTTTTTCATATCTTTCCGAATAATCGTTTGGAATTGTTTAGGGTACAGGCTGATAATGTGCCATAGGAAGATGATGGCGTTGATAAAATACAAGAAAATGAATGCATGGTAATGTTATTTCAACGGTTACCTACACTTTAAATTTTGTTTGATTTTTTTAATTTGGCAGCCGTTGGTTGTGCCTTTTTTAACATAACATCCTCTGTAACTTTCAGTGATAAAGGGCCCTGGGCCTGTTGACAAAATCCCTTTTTTGTTAGCGTTAATGCAAACAAAAAAATCAAATTGTATGCAGTTGACATATTTGCACCACGTGACATCTGGTAAGCAAACGTCAACTCCATACAATTTGATTTTTCCGTTTGCGTTAAGGCTAACAGATAGGGATTTTGTCTACAGGCCCTGCTGCTTCATAGGCCTTGCTCTTTCGTATTTATGGTAACAAATATACTTAATTAAATTTACAAAATTAACGAATCATGTAGTTTAGGGGTGGTATAAAAGTATTAGACTTTTACTTTCTACGTTACTATTGTAAGGTACTAAAACTTATGTTTTTCTTAGTGTTCGTACTTTTAAGATTTATTATTCGTTGAACAACGTTTTAGGTAATATAAATAAATCATGAGATAACCCGAGGTAGGGTTAGTTAAGTCTGCAAGTTAGCTGATAACATTACTCAGTAAGATGAGGTGAGGATGGCTGAAATACCTGATATTTATGTGTTAACTTTGTTATTATAAGTATTTCGGGATAACTTGAGGATCATAAAGTGGGCTGTGTTTAAAATATACTTCTTTGTTATAGTGTAAAGGGTAACTTAGGTACGTACTTTAAGGAACATTTTATTTCTGACTTTATTATTTAAATAAAATTAGAAGCAATTCTCTCTATCAAATGAAGACCATAGCTTTTTCTTGTCTTTGCCTTGACCTGAATAACTAACAATTTTAAATGTACATCAGTAAGTGTGTAGGTATAAATATAACTTCTGTAAATTAAAGATCGTGTAGATTTCGCACAACTTTATTAAAAATGCGATACAAATCCCAGTAAGTATAAAAACATATATGGCATCACAGTCATGCACACACCATCAGTCCCACAACAGATTCTATCATTCACAGCTATTATAACAATACTCATAACAATAATACTTACATTGTATGTACAATACATAGCTATACTTATCATATTTACAGGCAAAAGTTATCCTCAAGACTTTTTCTTATATCAAGAAATATCAGGATCGTCGCAGTGTTCTTTTTGGTATTCTCTAATATAATAGAAATCCCTTTTTAGATATCTAATTATAAACTTATTATGGTAACATTTTAGATAATTTGAAAACGTTAAAATAATTTAGTAATCGTCATTTAGTAATGACGATTTCCGAGTAGGGACTCCGCGAACTTTCCAAAATATTGCACATCTGAGTAAGATGGAACACCTACAAGTGGACTATATTCTGAGTGAGCAGCCACATATTGTGATTGACCATATATTTGGGGCTGATCTGACTGAATAGAAGCTACTACGGAGTCTAAGGATGATTGCTCCTTATTAGGAGTTGACGGTAATAGATTTATTCGTTCCTCTTCAGGTTTTTCTGATGCTGACTGCTGTTGCTGTTGTGGCTGAGATTCTAGTTGTTGCTTAATTGTTACTGCTTCGGTCTGTTCCTCAGATGCTTGAGCAGGCTGAGGAGTGGATATCTGGTTTTTACTCTCAGATATCTCATGATTTTGTGTTGTTTTGTTATCTTGTTTTGATCCTTGTTGTGGTGGTTGAGACTGATATGGTTGGGGCTGAAGTGGGTGAGAGGGTTGTTGCGACTGTCTTGTTTCGACTAGATATTGTTCGGAATTTAAGTCTTGTATTTCATGTTGGAATTGCGGAAGCTGTAGCTGTTCATACAATTGTTGATTATCTTGAGACCGCATCTGGTATACTTCCCGTTCTTGTTGAGGTATGATCTGCCTGTGATTTTGATGGTAATGAAGTTGCGTAGGTCGAGGAGGCTGTTCAAGTATTAATTCTTGTATCTCCTGTCGCTGAATAACAACATCATGTCGTGGGGTTTCTTTTGATTGGGGTCGTTTAGTAGATGCATATTCGGGCAGTGAAGTATAATATTGGTATCTATTTGGGTGTTGATCATAAGTAACAAACGGCAGATATGTTGTTGATCGTATTGGCGTAGATAGAACTGCTGGCTGTGACTGGTAAATTACTCCTGGTGCTGGAGGTAGAGACGTTTGTGACTGAGTTTGGGATTCTTTTTGTATCAATTCTTCCTTAGGTTCTTCGTCATTGTTTACATTAGGTTGTATGGTTGTTGATGATATTTGTTGATCGGATACAGGTTGAGCTTTTGGGGTGGAGGTGGGAATTAATTGCAGGGGTGTTGGTAAAAAGACTGGTTGTTCTACGGGTACATTTATATGTTCTGGAGGTTGCGTAGACTGATCTTTGTAACTAAACGGTCTCGGTGCTTGTTGTGATAGCATTGGTGCTCGGTTTTGTTGTAAAAAATCAGGAGAAAGTAGCGACTCAGGTAATGGCTTGAACGCAGGCAATTCAATTATATGACGATTAGAGAATTGTTGAGGAACTTGGAAAAGTAAATGTTGTTGAAGTGCATTTAACGAAGGTTGAGATTGAATTTGTTGTTTAAAAGGAGTCAACTGTGGTTGTTGCTGATAGACTGGTTCAAATTTTTCTAGTTCTTGAATGAGTCTATAGACCATTGGTTTCACAGCGGCTAATTTTTGTTCTTGGCCAGGCTGCATGACTTCAGGATGAATGTGTTGTCCTAACTGTCCTGGCTGCGGATGTTTAAAACTTTCACCTTTAGATTGTAGCGCTGTGTTGTACTGTGTGATAAAGGGTACATTGTGAGAATAACTTGCAAAACTAATACCGCCGTTTGGATGTGAGTGGTACCCCTGAAACAGGAAAACATCTTATGTTTCTTTCATGTATATAAAAAACTTATTTAACTACTTATTAGTTGACAAGTTCGGGAAAGATAGTTTTTGAATTAAAAAATCAATTGAAATAAATCAAGTTACACAAGATCTTACTGACATTGAAATGACTTTGATAGGGATAGATGTTTTAATACATTTTTCACTTCTCTTGCTCAAAAAGGCCGTCATTGTAGCATACCAGAGCGGGGATAAAATAGCATTTCATCCTTTAGGGAAAAAAGTTTTTTTTTTTAATTTTTGTGTGTCAAATATGACAATGCCTACAAAAACGAAAAAGTCCTCAGTCATAAGTAGAATAATCATGAATAAAGACTCGACTTATTACTGTTTCATAAAAAAAAACCTTATTTTAATTTTGAAAATGGAACTGAAATCGGCTATCTCTGGTAGAATGCATGCAATGTGTTGCGGCTACAGAAGAACCAAAAAAAAGACATTGGCGCGAAATCTTTATAATTTTTCTCTAATTGCAAATTGAATTGGTAGTGACCGTAATTAATTTCTCGCAATCGTAGTGAAAAGTATAGTGTAACACACGGCGCTAAAACCCATTAAAACTCGGTTTCTATTTACTCCCTCGCTAAAGCTCGGGAGTAAAACTACCTCGTATATAATGGGTCATTTTAGCTCCTTGTATAACAATTTACTATATATCATAATAATTGAAGTATTTTTGCTAACCTGGTTAGGAACTGGTACATCGATCTGCATTTTGGGTATTTCCGTAGGTTGTGCTTTGAATTGTTCGTGACTTCCATGATTAGGATAATTATTATTGTCTCGGTATCCTTCCTGGTTACCGTAGTTAAATCCGGCTTGAACCGGAAAAATCTGGTATAATCCACTCTCGTGTAAATATTGTGATGGCACAACCTCTCCTTGGTATCTGAAAGGTCCAACTTGATCGTATATCGGGAACAATTTAATCTTTTTAGGCATCTTCTGTTGCCGGAATATCTCTTGAGGAAGACTTATCTGTTGACGAGTGTATCCAGACTCCAAAGGTTTGGGATAAGATTCGAAACGAATTTTTAGTTGGTTCATCGTATTATCCGGTATATGCGGGATAGGGAGCTTCGCATTTGGTGAAATTCCTTGCGGCATTGAGAAGACCGGCTGTGAAGCTGCTGGTATAGGTACATTATGTGACGTTGCTGGTGCTGAGTACTGTCGACAAGATTACAATGAGAAATTATTAGCTTAAAAACATCTCTCAATAAAGGAAATGATTTTTTTTAAGTATATCCATGGTTCTGAAAATTAAAGTCAGATATTCAATAGAGTAGTAATGATCAGTATAATGACATTTTCTTTATTGTAGAAGATTTTAGGGAGAATCGGTTTTAGTATTCAATGAGTCTCATACAAAAATGAGTAACAAAAATGTAATAAGCAATAACTCGATAATATTACAGTCCATAAACTTGATAAGGGATGATTTATATAATTTTGGCACCA
Organism: Charanyca ferruginea; assembly: GCA_947361185.1. Lineage (NCBI taxonomy): Eukaryota > Metazoa > Arthropoda > Insecta > Lepidoptera > Noctuidae > Charanyca > Charanyca ferruginea. The sequence continues at coordinate 38,210,590 of OX376055.1, forward strand.
CTAACATTTGAATCAGTATCGGTTTGGCACAGTCGCAGTATTTAGTGTTTATGAGCTATAACTCGCTTAATGACTAGTGATGCCAAATGTGATGTATGATTATATTCAATAGAATAAATTACTGGCTATGTTGAACTGGGTTGTTTAAATTGACTCTATCTAATTTATGCCTACTATGAATTTTAAGTTCCATTATACGTATGCATCTCTTATATTTCATAGTAAATTGCTTTTAAACTTTCTGCTAAGTATACGATTATTTTACGGTATTTAGATGAGGCTTTTCCGCTTCGAATAATTTGTCATCTTCAAGTTTATTTTGAGTGAGATCGGTTTGTTAGTGTGAGAATTTAATACTGTAATTTACCTTAGCCTGATAAACGGATATTGGAGAGTAGAGGTGTTTGGCGACCGCCGCCTCAAAGGACGGACCATGCTCACTCAGCACGTCGGATATCTTTGTGATTGGGGGCAACCGTGCTCCGAAGATTTGCTGCAGAAGAAAACACTTTATGATCAATACCAGGAGGTTGTAATTCGGTCGGTACAGCGAGGTTATTTTTGGATGTTCACTGAAATCAGTAATGAGTATGTGTGCAAATGAAGACTAAAACGTTACCTATCTTTGTATTTTAGGATCGAAGTTAATTAAAATAAAACTAGAAAATAATTATATTCTCAAAGAATATTGATATTTATTTACTCAATAATAATGATAAGCGAACATTAGGAAGTCATACCTACTTAAATAGGAATTTCAGCTTTTGAGACTTTGACTAATTACACACATTTGTAATTGGCTTTTCTTTACGAATCGAGTCCGTATTCGTTAATCTGAGTAACAATCCGTAGGTCCCTAGACACTTAGCCACCTCAACTAGACACTAATCCATTTAAATGCTGATTGTGTCTCGTCAAGTTCTTAATGATAACATTCTACAGTTACTGCAAATTTTTGGAAAGCGTAGCTTTTTGGGCTCTTAATTATTCTTTAATTTTAAAGCCAGTGTTAGAATGGAGATTGTTATAGTAAGGATGAATTAATTTTAAACTTTGAAGAGAGAATATCGTTGAGTCAGATGCTATCTAATTGCTATGGTGGTAAGCATAGTGTAGAGGAGATGTTACCATAGGCATTTAACTGTGGTTAAACTTTCTTCGGATAGGGGGTAAGCAGTTGATGACGCTGTCTATACCATTAAAGTACTAACCAAGTCTCTTTATAGGCTGATACACAAATAATTCAAGATCTCGGAACCAAAGCAATAAAAATAAAATCTCCCAATTTGCCAAAACGTTGATTCTCGTACAAGGTAAAAATGTAATACAATAACGAACGTTTTTAAATATCTTCCAGCAGCGTATCACGGCTGACATTATAAAATATATATTTTCGTCTCCGCCTGTCTCCGCGACTTAGTAGAGAGTCACTTTTACGCAATTGGCACACAAATCACGAAGCAACAAAGTGGAGGGCCATATGCATAGTCCGGACAGGTCATATCTCTAATGTATGATTTTATGTGAGCTTTAATAACAATAGAAGTGACTTTAGTATTGTTGTTAAAGTCGTACAAATATCGAATGGACTGGAAAGTGTTCGAGAAGATCTGTTTATGTTGACACATAATTCTGGCGTAACCTAAGCTACCTAAACCAACCTAAACCTAAGGTTTTGCTATAGTAAATGAATAATTCTTATACTTATTAATTTCTGTAGTAGAGATACATGAAAGGTATAGTTGTAGATGGTCCACGGGTATTGAGAGTTTTAAAGGGTGGAACATAAATATGAGTTAAATGAGCTGTTTACTGTAAACAGTAGAAAACCAATGTAATTAATGTCTTTGCGTAGAATACAATCACTGTGGAAATGAAAACCACACAATTTCTATTGTTGTCTATAAAACAATAAATTCACAATATCCTATTGACCATTGAATGTAGTAGATAGAAACAAACAAAATCTATACGAATTTCTTCTATAAATTAACAATACAAAACAAATCATTCACTTGCTAGATACACATTTTCATTCTTAACCCAGATTCTTAACCCAGACTATGAATACGTCCTCAAAACGAGTGAAGACCGCGTCGACAGAAAGATTTCCCGATGGAAAATAAAAAGGAGGCCGTACTTAATACACAGATGTAGGAGGCTCCGTCCATTACACTCCGCTTGATAAGAACGCGGCAACGTCATTCATTAAACCTTACTGAGGCACGAAGGTGCTCAAACTTGAGACTTATGACTGAGCATTAGTCTAGAGATGCTAATGACAAACGCTTCTTAATTTAGATATCGGTTAATTTTGTCTGCTCTACTTATTTTGAATTTGCTTAAATGGGTGATTTGATGTGTCAAACATCTTGAGATGTTTTGATTTGGATGCAATAAGTGTTTACACTCAATACTCGATACACTTATTACATCCAAATGTGAACTTAGATAGTAGGTTTTACAGAAATTACCATTGTGGACCTTGTCAGCAACAGTAAAAGTAGGAGAGAGGAAAAGGGCTTTTGTTTGGCTATTTAATTGATTGTAACTGATTATTTCAATAGTCAAACAAAATCCCTCTTCCTTTCTCCTACTTTAACACTCGGTACACGGTGGCTGCGACTAGGTGAGACTTCAAGCGTCAGACGCGTAACCGTCAGATGACGTCACCGTAACACATGTTGTTCATTGAATGTATGCGTGAGACTGGTACTGATACGAGCTCACATGATCACATCAATTCTAGCGAGAACCTTGACATTAATTTTTTTTTAAATTTGGAAATCGTAGCTCTGTACAATTATCAATTGCTTTTCAAACTTTGATGTAACATTTTGGTATCGTGATTGTCCCAACACATGGCATTATAATACCAATAGGTTGTTCAACTGTGTTGGCCAATCGATGTGTAAATATGCCTCCGGGTTAGTAAATAATAACTGTTAAGACGTGTCATTTACGAGTACGTACTTATAATACACTATATTGTCTGTGAAACAATATTATCCGTACGAAATTATTTAGTACCTACATAGTCGGTAAATAAAACCGAGCCAGACACATTACCCAATATTACATTTACTACATCGCTTCAAAATACACACATGATTTGAACTTCTCGCACCAGTAAGCAATCTTAATAAATAAGGTTAACATTTAAACCATTGTTAAATTTTTATCGCGAACAGATTGTGACGTTTCTGGTATTAATTCGCACCAGTAAATTTCTCTTCACTGGGCGACACATTCTCTCACTGCTATTACGTCACAAGGGAAATAACTACAAAAGGTTTACTGAACTTGTATACGATTGACGCACATCCGATGCAAATGTCAGGAATTTATTCCTGGGAGGGATTATGATGAAGAGTAAATAAGTAAGAAATTAGTTAAACTGATGAAAATAGTTCTCTAGTGATACCGCGAAAACGACGCGGCAGAACCTCCAATACCCGCACATTGTCTAGCCATAATAATATTTGTATAACAGCAGCATACAGGTATCTGACTAAACTAGACTTACATAGTAAAGTCAAACACTGAAGCGTCTACTGAGGTAATTTTCTGTCCGACCGTCTGTCGTCATTTATAGTTTGAACTTGACTGTCCCGTTGGTGTCATAGCCGCAAACACGATTGCTGACTTGTCGGGTGTTGAGTTCGATCCCAGGTTGGGCAAAGCGGTACTGGGTTCTATCCATTATGAATTTCTCAATAGCAGTCTGGGAAAACACGGAAAGTCTGCGCCTGTTCACTCCCCAGACGCGATAGACTGCCGTTATATCAGAATATTCATCATTATCACAATGTTAACTTTTAGACGCCCACTGCTGGGCATATGTCTCCCCCAAGGGGGGCTGGGTTAACCAGAATATTAAAGTGACGGAACAGGGAGTCTTCCGGTATTTGTACACAAACCTTTTTTTTTGCGCGGTGGAAATCCTCAATTGTCTTCCTCCATCGCGGAGGTGACGGAGGGGCATGACGGACTCTTATAAAGATTATGTGGAGGTGGATCGCTGCCTATGGCCAGGGGTGCGGATTTTGCATAAGCATTCACCGCTCACTTGAGTACTACAAAATCTCCTGCGTACTCGTCTAGTCTTCACTGAGATTGGCCACAATGACCGAAATTTGGTTAGAAGTATGTTATAATTCGAACTGAACCTTCTGCCTCACCTGTCCCTTGTCGTTATTATGACACTAATCGCCTTATCTCCCGGCTCCCCCACAGGCCGCTGGTTCAGACACTTGCCGCTAATAACATTACTCACATAACCTTCCACAAGCTTCTGACTAAACAAAAATTTCGTGTCGCCTATCTTGTTCGAAACGTAATCAGTTTTTTTTTTGGGTTCTCTGGGAAAACGTTAGGTTTATGTAAACGTTAAACATTTCTTACTTAAGAGATTTTTGGATCGTGTGTACAAATAAATAAAAAATCAACAATTCGTACACGTTTCTTCTTGTTAGATGTAAATAGCTGAAAATGAATAACGTGCTTTCAGTACTTTGACTTGGTAAACTAATTTGCTCTTTACATTTGAATAAAAAATTCAATGGCACTCAAATCTCAAAAAAACATTTCTGGATGGCTCATTTTCCATTACTCACGAATTCATTATATTATCTCCGGGTGCTTTTTCTTCAAAAGTATAATAATAAATCTTTATTTCAAGCCATAGGCTCATAATGGATTAGTTAAAGTATTTACTTGAAGCTATGTTAGAAAAATTAAGTTAGACTAATCCTAAAACTACCCTTATCCAGTGATTCTGGTAAGGGCAGTAGACTCGTGTAGCAATCACTTTGAGGATGCTGTTCTTACGGCTACGCAAACGCTGTAGTAGGGAAGCCGTGTATGAGGTACGTGTATATGTTTAAAGTTACTTAATCAAAATTTAATAGATTCAACTACCTGACTTGGCGCTGTCAGGTAGAAACTGCTATTCTACCTGACAGCGCCAAGCACCGTATATAATATACGCTGACATTTAACTTTATTATGATTACTTGCAATAATCTTGGACAGTCTCCAACTCTTCTGGTCATAAACCGTCCACAATTTATAGGCGTTTAAAAGTTTGTGTCAGTTTTACGAAGTCACTATCAATTTGTATGCATTATTATTATTTGACAGAATTACTGGAAGATGGTACTTAATGTCCTCACTGGCAAGGCATAGACAACTAAAGAAACCAAATCAAATCAAATAAAGATAAAAAATAAAGTTAAAATTTCTTCTATAAAGATTTAGAAATAGCTCATGCTATGCTAAGAATTTTATTGCAAGCCAGCCGGACCTACAGTGGTGGTAATTGTGATTTTACTGCACCTCGATTTTAGTATTGGCTGGCAAAGCATTTTTTCAATGTACTATATACTCTAAAAAATGCACACTCAAGAATCCTCTGAGAGTTAAAGTGTAAATATTTTCATAAACCAAGTTGTGTTATGTTACACTCTCCAAGTAAGTGCCACATAAACGTCTTGAACTCAAACATCATGGTTCGTGTAAGATCGGCAGCTGAAGGAAAATTCTTGTCATTTTCTGACTTCGCATCAGTCGAACAATTTCAGCGATGACGTCATAATTATTAATGGGCTACATAACGCGTATAAATGTCATAATACGACGGTTGTACAGCCATCAGTGGCCGGTAATAGGCTATCCCCATGCATAATAAGAGGTCGTTAGTGTCGGGCCGACGAGCTCCTGTCGACAATCCGACTATGTTTGAGTAGTTGGAATTCATTTGGGATCCTCCAACTTACCTACTCATCATTGTCTTGGGTGAGGTTGATTTAGACAGTATGTATAGGGAACAAAAACTATTTTAAAACAAATTGTATCAGCCTCACATCTATACCAATATATGAATGTAAAAACGAAAGTAAAACGAAAAAAACCGGACAAGTGCGAGTCGGATTCGCCCACCGAGGGTTCCGTCCATATTTGTAGGTACATATCCATACTTCTATACTAATCCATACCTACTATCCATACTTTAATCTACTTAGTATTATAATAAATGCGTTTTTGCGACATAAACGGCCGTATCTTTTTTCACGTTAACATAGAAGGTTGATTTATTTACAGCATCAAGGAGCCGTAGACTTGAGTATATGGTTTTAATTTCAACTCGATACCTCAACGCGTTCCCGAGATAAAGGGTCTTGACAGACAGACAGACGGACACAAAGTGATCTTATAAAGATTCCGTTTTTTCCTTTTGAGGTACGGAACCCTAAAAAGGAAGACTACTAACTATTATAGAAGACGTAGCTGAGATGACGGCAGGGCCAAATTTAAGGGTCTTTAACTTTCATGCAGACGAAGTCAACGGGTAAAGGACATCAACCGTAATGGGCTAACCGGTAAACAACCGTATTGGGTAAAAAGAAACTCATAAATAATTTAGTAATAATATTTAGTAAACATTGGTCTTAATTCGGGAGTGTCAAAATAAATACAAACAAACGTCGAAAGTAGTTTAGCTTCTTTCGAGAAAAAATAGTAAGAATCGTTCGTAATTGGTATTTTGTCTTGGTTCGTTTGGGTTTTGTCCGCCGTGGCAGCGGGTATTATTAACGCGTGCTTTTCTTGAAGATTCTAATTGCAATGCAGCCAGGGCCATAATCAAAAGAATTACGCAAAGCAGAACAGCTCAGTACTTTGGAATCCTATGGATAGTTCCTATACTATTGAAGTGTGCATTGATAGAGCCAGTAACCTTTTACAAGGATTTCCTTCGGTCGAGAATTGCACATTACGAGGAAAAATACAGAGCAGACATATAAGCCGTAAAATATATTTCGTTTATATATTATGTATATGAAAATCACACTCCAGGCATCCAAGCTATAAAACATTATTGCTGCAACTGCATAGTCGGCCGAAGGACTGTAGGTTGCTGCGCTTATATCATGTCTGTAGTATGGTATTTAAGCTGGGCAAGGGATGAAAATGTAACTCCACCTGCTCAGTTTTTAGATCATGTTTTGTTAATATATGACAATGAATAGTTTAACTAATAAATCATTTATTAGAAGTGTTGAAGTTTTTTTTGTTTTGTATTATATTAATCAATTTGACACAAAACTTCCTACATAAACATTTTCTATGTACTGTAAGCCACTTAATAAAATCAAAAAACGTACAATATTTTTATGTTCATGTTCAGGCCCAAACGCCATACAAAGTGGTTGATGTCCTTTGTGTACAAAACGGTCTAAAAATCTATGGAAGAATTGACCGTACCCGCTTATGTAACCACCTATGCATTAGAAGAGCCAAACTCAAGATCGAACGTTTTATAAAGGTTGGATACTTTTTAAATCGGAGAACCTAATGATATTAATCCACATCTGTACCCGACAAACACATTGGGAGAATTAAGATAAGTAAAAGAGAACTGAAGTGTCTTACTAAGTTGTTTTGATAGCTGGTGTGAGTTATAAAAGTAAGTTTAGGTACAGCAACAGGTCGCTAAGATGTGAGTAGATTACGATGATGAGGAGATTAGATACGTACCAGCTTTATTTATTCAACGCGAGATATTTCTACTTTCGCACTTACTTGTGTCAATAAAGAAACAAACACAGATAATTAAAAATTATGTGGGGACATTTCACACACGGCCATCTGACTCCAAGCTAGGGAGACCCTGTACTATGGATGTTTATTACATGTAATTTCATGTCGAATTTTGATTCTAATAATTATAAATATACATGATGAGATGAAAAAGATACTAAATGGACATTATCGAAGGATTTTAAAATTGGAAATAATTTCGCACATAAAATTAATCCTTACTATCCTCTTAATATTATAAATATGTAAGTAACTCTGTTACGCTTTCACGATGAAACGGCCGATCCGATTGTGGTGAAATTTGGTATGGAGATAGCTTGAACCCTAGGGAAAGACCTAGACTACTTTATAGTCCGCGACTACGTCTGCATCCACGATAACCGACGACACGAAAAAAAAAGAATAAAAAAAAAGTAAACCTTCAAAAACTAAAAAGTGAAAAATAACTTTAGCACAGAACACACTTACTTACTTTACTTTCGGAAATCGGTGGCGATGGCTTTGTGTTTGTTGTTTTGTATTGCCACCGACTTCCGAAAGTAAAGTATGTTCTGTTTATCACTTTTTAGTTTTTGAAGGCGGTTTCTTTTTTTAACTTTTTATTTCTCGCTTTTTAGTATTGCCTTAACATCCAAATCCATTAAGGAACGGCAACACACTTAAAAGAGATTGTAAGTCCACCAAAGATTGAAAAAACTAAAACGTTTTTTGTTATTTTCTCAAAAAGGGCTGGGTCAATTTTGATAAAATTTATATGGAACCATTTCGGAATACACCCCATTCGAACAAAAAAATAATTTTTCAAATCCGTCTATATATGATAGAGTTATGACCGAAGATACATAAAAAATATATATATAAACATTCGAACTCATTCGAATTAATAACCTCCTCCTTTTTGAAGTCGGTTTAAAATAGCGACAGTGAAAGTAGTTACAAAATATGAAAGCTACCAAATAAAAGATGTAACTTGACAGATCTATATTACTTTTTTTCTCATAACGAAGAACCACGCGGTCATGATTTGTCACCGGCCAGTTTGCTAACTCCTACACAATAATTTTGACTTGTTGCTTGTAAACTTTACACGCTAACTGAAACATACAGAAGTCCTACTTCACACGAAAAGTTGTCATACCAAGACACAAAAAACAAATACGTTTAATATTAATTTAAGGAGTAGGTCAAGGGGGCAATACGACCAACTTTTTTTAATCTCAGCCTCAATCTGTCTTTAATGCCTCTAATTTCATTTTTTGACATTGACTGTCGTTAAGATAAGATTGCGAAGATTTTGAACGTTTTTTATTATTACAATATTGACCTTCAGTTTACAGGCTGAAGCTGTAATATAAGAGGTTTTCTTCGAAGCCTATTGTTAGCGTGGGAGATGCTCTTTTGACATTGAAATGTGGGTATTCTGCTTATTAACTTTATTGTAACCTATTTTTCCATAACTTCTGTGACAAAATAACTTGGTACTTTTTGTTTTTTATTAATATAAGGCGCGAAGGTTTTTAAAAATAGAAAGGAGGAAATTGAGATTTTCTTTATGAATATTTTATTCATCTGCTTTATATTATGAATACTGAAGATTTTGGTAAATACAACTTTTATTTAATTCAGAACTAAAGGAGTTCCTTCTTCATTTTGCTAAGTTGATTTAAGTAAGTATTTTAATATGCTCGATGCTTTATAATCATGAAAAACTACAAGTTGCAAATGTTTTTTAAATAATTTTAAAAGTTCTCAAAATTGTGACGTCTCTTCCACAGAAGTCACTAATAAAGTGAAGAAGTTTCAAAAACTAATAATCCATACTAATATGTATGCAAACGTGAGCTTGATTGTTACGTTTCACGGCTACACTACTAAACCGATTTTGGAGACTCGTTTGAACCGCAAGAAAAGATATAGGCTACTTTGTAATTAGCGACTTCGTCTACATCCATGAAGAATGATGTACGCGATTTGGGCGTGCGTCTTAATACTCAACTGACTTTTCGTGAACACATTACATCTGTTTGCAAAAATCCTATAGATTTCATACTTCGTAGGGCAGTAGGCTTTAAAAATATAAAAGCTATAGCTACTCTGTACAACGCACTCGATCGCAATTAGAGTTCGGCGGCTGTCTGGGCTCCGCATAAAACCAAGTATGGCCATTAGGCCATACTTGGTTTGATTTTGTGTGCGCTCTAGCATTAGCTAGAGCGCATACAAAATAAATTCACACGGTACTTGTTCATGAAACTTTATGGAGTCTATCCTTTTTATCCATTGATGTACCCAACCCTATTTGTATTGGGTATGGTTGGGTACAACAAACTGGAAACAAGAAGGGATTTGGCACTAGTAACATACTTTTTTATGTAATTGCGTGGTAAAAAAACTAACCCTGGTGTGCTTAAGGATGTGTGTCTGAATGTGCCGGATAATTACGTGTCGCGGCGACGGTGACCGCGGTTGTTGGCGGTGCCTCGCGGCAGGACAAACTTGCTGGGTAAAGCACCAATGACGCGCGCCTCGCATACTCTTAACGAAATCGCGGAAAGGCTAGACGTGTTTTCCTGTTCTCTGAATGAGTTCACAAAAATTACCTTACACGTTCTTAGTATTGTAATATTCTTTAAGGGCCACGCTACCACAGATATAGATACCTAGACCCTAGATAACGCAAGTATCACGATCTGTATGAAAACCAAGCGTGCCATTTTTGACTACCTATTATAACGTCACAATTTTTGTTTTTCTTAAATTTGGTATTACCAGGTGTTACTGAGGGTATGAGATTAAAAATAATTGTTTTTTAAATTGATTACGCATAATATTAATCACAAAATGACTCGTATTTTTTTATTTATTTTTTTATTTATGATTTTTGTACGTAAGCTAGGCACGAAACTAGGCACGCGAAGTAGTTGCTCTTGCGTTATCTACGTCTATCTATATCTGTGCACGCTACCGATTTGGGGTAACCTGTTATGGTAGTGGTGTTGATGTAAAAATAAATATATTAATAACCGTCAAAGTCGGGGGAAAAAACACTGAAGTTGTCAATCACCATTTTCTTCTGCCGTTGACTGAACATCTAAAAACGAAAGCGCATCAAACTCAAAGACTCCAATTCCAGATCATTGACCTCGCACAAACTCCTCAGTTTGCAGCCCCATAGTAAAGCTCAAAGGAATTACGCATAGACATACCCTCATTTCCGCTTCCCTTTCAAGTTGTACCGTGAGGATAATACGAGTAAATTGTAACGCTACGAGCTTCTTCCGCCATTCCGTGTCGTGTTACAGAGCTATTACTCAATACATCCCTTTATTTATCGCACAGGAAAACATGAATGACTTTACTATGTTGCATGTGTATTTCCCTCTTTGCGGTTGAAATTTATTTATTTATTAAACTTTATGTAGTACATATAAAACACTGTACAAAGGCGGACTTAATGCCTTAGAAAATGATTGTGCCTGCTAAGATTGAAAAATGAAATAATTCTCGCAACTCGTGGTCAATGGAAAAATCACTTTTATTGACTATTTGTTTCTGATATTAGAATCTAAATTATTACGCTTTGAGATAAAATTTAATGTTACGCCCATGTATTTCCCCTGAAGAGGTAGTTCGGAGTACACACCTCACATTTCACTTCTTGTGTTTAATATCTTCTGCCCGCCACGTCCTCCGTGTTAATTATCTTACAGACATTTTTTATGGTAAAATATAGCGTCTATCATTCAGGGATAGGTAACGTAGCTTCATATTGGTGAAAGAAATCGCATGAGCAGTTTCAGAGATTACCCCCTACATACAAACTTACAAACTTTACCACCTTACTATTAGTATTGATGAAAAAGTCAGATACAAAACTATGATAATACCACTTTTACTGATGTCTCTACCCGTTGCATATCGTAGATCGAGCGTGAAGTGTCGTGTAGCTATCGATAATTACGAGACATAAGTGTGTGTTGCAACTGCGTCAATACACTACCAATCTTTAATTACTGTGTGTTGCAATGCGATAGTTCTACGACGTCTGTGGTCAGCGTAGACATAGGAGAGCTATATACCCAGTCAATTTTCATTGATTAATAATTATCATCATCAGTTCGTGAGGAACTCGAAATCCATACCAATCGATCGGTTATAGTTAAGTTACGCTTGCCGCGGTCAGTCCGTGGATGGGTGACCATCCATTTCATAACGAGTTCTCTCCGTGCCTCGGAAAGTATGTAAAGCATCTTTGGTAATCCTATAGCGATAGTCAGAAACTAGAAAATCTGACAACCAGTCTTTCCAAGGGTATAATTTTAACCAGTAACTGGATTGTGGAGGTCTCTCCATGTAAAGCACTGGTATTCAGCTGCACCCGGTTAGAGAGAAAGCTGACCCCTACATAGTTGAGAGAAGGCTAGGCAGATGATGTTTAACCTTCACAATACAGTTACTGGGTAACACGATACCCCAAGGGGTATCGTGTTACCCAGTAACTATAGTATGTAGTTATGTGTGTATGTTATGTGTGTAGTTATGGGTATATCAAGATATACCCATAACAACTATTAAAGATCACGAATGACAGCCAGGACCAACGGCTTTACGTGTTTTTGAGGCACTGAGGGTTCGGTATGAAATGGATGGCAACCCGTCTACGGAACGACCACGGTAAGCGTAGCTTAAACCTTGACAGATACATCGAGCCTCACAAGATTCATTGTCAACTAACAAAATAAAAATTGCTCGAGCAATTGGTACTATGTTTGCACTGACGTCTACGTGACGTTTGTATTGCTGTGTGAACTTTAAGCAAATAGCTGAGTAATACTTTGTCCTGCCTTGAGTAATGTTTAGTAATATTACTTCCTCTCAACGGTTTTAGGTTAAAAGTGATAACGTCGTCTATTAAGAAAATGATAATAGTTGCCGTGTGGTGCCGCGAATAGCACCACCCTATTACTACCCGTGGATTTCGTAGAAAGCGACAGAGGGATATTGACCAAAGGATGGGCTACAGCGTCCTTCTGAGTACCATAACAACTACAGCGATCGCCAAAATGCATCGGCCAAGCATGGCGATTACGACTGAACCCCCCCCCCCCACCTTGGGGGAGACCTATGCCCAGCAGTGGGCGTCTAAAGGTTGACATGATGATGATGATGAATACTGCTTGCTATTCAAATTCTTCCATCGATTATTAACGTGTACAGGTAACATTTAATTAACACACTTCTCAAAAGACCTCACCAAAAATATTAAGAACAAAAGTCTCTTTTCATTAAAAATACGCACCTCGACAAATAAGATTTGAGTATAATAAGAAATAAAGATACAAATCTCGTATCTTGCTACCTTCAAATCGTATTTCATCAGAATTAACACAGAGATTTCATCTAAACTTACACACCAGACACATAACTCTTTACTAATAAAACTTGAGATTAAATTGTAAAAAAACTTAATAAAGCGCCCGATTTCTTAATACAGTGTTTGTTTTGTCAAAGTTTGTGGACACAACTCTGTCACAGTCTATGTAATGTAGTTGTGTTTACTGGAGGGAGAGATTCGTTTCTTTTATTAAGTTGGTCTTCAGATTGTCGTCGGTGAAAATACGACTCTAGGGACTGTTAATACCTGTCTTATTTGCTGGTTTATTATTTAGAAATATTATTGGCTCTGATAATACTAATACTCACCTATTTTTGTCCCACTGCAGGTCAATGGCCTCGCGGAACGGCGGTTTAGCAATTTTAGACTTAGAGAAGAACTTTACTGATGTCAGCTATGTACAAGATAAACTTAGAAAGTATAAAAAAATTGCGAAAATCTCATGTTCCCATCGAACCCACAACATTACGCATGGGAGGCGAACGCAACTACTGGGCCATCACGACTGCTGCATTGGCTCTACTTATAACTGAATGCAATAATGTTTAATTGACAGCAAACCAGCATATCTTGTCTATTATACATGTCTTGTTGACATAGCGTATCATAGATACTGATTGACCTGGACCCAGGCCGAGTTGGAGTGTCCCAAGTCGTCACAAATTCAAGTGACAACGTTGAATGAACCTTGGGCATTAGGTGATTTTCTTTCTCAATTTGGAAATACACATAACATTTGGTGCGATATTATGCGAATTACTTATTATGCCAAAACTAATTATGCTACAAGATCATTATGTCAACATAAACTGTATATCAAAATTAATTATGACAAAGTATTATTATACCAAAAAAAAATACGGAAATAGTTATTTTGGCATAACTATTTCGGTACAGAAGGAAAAAAACATTATGCTAAAAGAAGGGATACCGCGTGCGGCAGTATGCCTTGCTTCTGAGACTGTTAAAACTATTCTCAACATATAGACGTAACATAGGTACAATTACCTCAGCATATCGTATGCCTCTGGGAATACAAACGTAACCCATCTCAACGTCTAGCCCTAGTAATTAGTTTAGATCTAAATTCTGCCTGAAAATTCGTTTCCCATTTTAAGGTATGTATAATGTAACCTGCAGTATTCCAAAACAATAGCCGAAGTAACACGACTGTCGCTGAAACAATCCGAACTCATCTATCGACATTACGACCGTTTAGCGAACTGCGCAAAAAGTGCGTGAAATAGCCGCCACACGTTTATATGCAAAGCGCGTTCTGTTGCGGATCGCGCCGAATTGTCCCGAACACGCCCGAATCGCAAGCTCGTAAGTCTACTAACGGGGCGGTAAATCGACATCCCCGTGAATAAAAGGAATAGAAGGTTCACTCCGACTGATTGCACGAAGAACTAAAATAAACTATATAAGTATTTATATTTCAATCAAAATGTTAATTGTTATAGGTAATCTAAACCAATCTTATAATCTTTTTTACATATTAAAAAATAAAACCTATTTAAGGGATAAACCGTTACAAAAAAAAACATGATTCGAAAAATCTTTTACTAATAGAAATCTACGATATCCTTGATTCGGGATCCGTAAAAAAATTGACGTGGGCAATGGCGCGGGAAAACTACTAGTGAATAAATAAATAAAAGTTAGACAATATCAGTAGCGGTGAAAACGTGAGCACGTCCTAGTTGATGTCGTTAACTACTAGATGGGTTCTTTAAAACCTCCTGAGAAAAAGACATTTTAGTTGGATAGCTTAGGATAAGTGATGACCGTCATCAGCAAATGTATGCGTCCCTCTGTATTTGTGTAAACCATTGTATGGGCTGGATTGAAAAGTGTACTAGGTCGTGATATTTCTGTTTTCACTTCCAAGTCCTTCGCAATCGTAAACTTCCTACAATTCACCGATGCAAACCAAACCTAATAGACAAAGTTTGTGTAATTTATTAAATTCAGTGCACCGACAACTGCGCGCGGTGTGGAGTTGCCGCGATAAATACAGCGATTTGAAACTATTTAAAACTGAAAGTAGATAAATTATATAATTTCGTCTATTTATTGGTTTTATGCATTGTTTGGGTAAGTAGTATTAGGAAATATGCAGGTAGTTTTGTTAAAGCGTGTATATTGGTGGAATTGAATGAGTGGGAAAAGTTTGGTTATTCTAACTAATTATAACTTATTATAACTAATATGCTACTATTATAAGGATGGCAATTCTCTTCTATAAACTCCATAGTTTTATGTGAGGCATCTATCATGTTTTTAGAAAGATCTCCCCCAGTGACATTGACTGAAGTAAGCTTGAGAAGTGCAGCTGTCAATCTAGTTTCGATGTAGCTTACCTAACTACCTTACTTTATAATATAACTAAGCTAGGGAGACTTTTACAGAATAGACCAGTTGGATATCGTATGCGCTAGAACTTTGTCAAGTATCGTAAATGCGATTAATTAAACAAATTGCCATAACAACTAGATTCTTCTGGATAGATCTTAACTGACTTTAAAAGAATCGGCTGATTACGTCATGCAAACTAATTTTGAAAAACGAAAATATTCAATCATGTACACTGACACGTCTCACTACATAACCCTTCTTACGTCACACCAGGATGGCGTGGCGAGTAGATTGTCGGACGTTGGGCAATAAAGTCGTGGGGCTATCGTGTCCGTCATAGCCGATAATGCGGCGGATTACTGGGGCTATGGGCTGTGGGGCTATTTTCCCTCCGGCTTCCAAGGGTTTAGTAAGGTTTAAGTAAGTGGAGGTGTAAGTTAAAGTCACGTCCTACTTGCGTAAGGGGAAGTATCTTTTTGTTTTATGTTTTAAGAGAAAAAGTGAATGAAAAGAGTTAAATTAGTATTCCAGAGTTTAAATAACGGCTGTGCCTTCAATTTCGATTAAGAATTTAATGAAAACGTTCTCCTTAATAATCTGGGCGGAAATAAACAAAATTCAAGACGAATGCTTCAAAATGTTTTTGAGAAAAAAACACTAAACAATGATATAGGTCGAGAATGATAAGCATTGCAATAATAGCTGCCAAAAATAACAATTTATTATCAATTAAATCCAATTTTAAAGAGCAGTCCCAGTAGTGTTATAGCGCAATGTATCTCCAAAATGTGAAAATATCGCCACTATTTAACAAAATAATCGACCGCACATAAAGCTTCGCTCACTCATTAAAAGCGAAATTAAAAATATAAATCATGTACACTGCGTACTTTGCACCCGTGAAATTATTATCTGCCGGTACAATACATCATTGTTACCGCGGTAACTGTCTTAATTCCGAGATTAAAATTAATGTTGCGCTGAAACTTAGGAACTTTGGTAGTAAAAACATGGTTTCTCAACAACTCATCGCTGTCTGCTGCAAAGTTATAATGATCTGTTCTAATTGAAGGAGATATGCCCTTTCCCATTTGCTAGACAGCCAGAATGTTGTGGAAGACGTTCCTAACTTCCCACCGTATGTACTGCGACATAAAAATCTGCATTCTTTTAACAGCAAATTATAGAGCTCTTATAATTCACATTATCTATCAATATATATATATCATATTATATGTACTCATAGTACTGTACAGTCGAACAAGCTAATTGGTTTACAGGCAAATATATTCATCTTTCTACTGCACTCACATTATTTAATTTTATTCCATTTTCTCATCTCGAGCACGTAGGTATCCCTGGTACCTACGTAATAAATATAAAAAAATAAAATAAATAAATAAAATGTTAGTGTAGTAAAAAGATGAATATTTTTGCCTGTAAACCAATTAGCTTGTTCGACTGTACCTAATTGATTAAGTGTAATTTACTATTTTATCAAGGTGTTTGTTTCCGAATGATCAGAATAAAGGACACGTAGTTTTTAATTTGCGACCTGTCAAAATCGTATTAAAACCGTAAACATTGTAAATAAATAGAATCGACCTCTGAATAATCTGTTTGATCGCGTATTTACCTAACGAATGCCCTTGGCATCTCCCTTAAAAGCTCCGAAGTTACAAAGTACTGATTAAACGCGAAGTTAGATAACATCCTGAAGATACAGATGTTTATAATTTTGGAGCACAATTCAATGCTGATTTATTTGGCAGATGGCGGAGATTACAATATCGTTAGAGATGTTTCTGCGCAATAGGCGCATTGCTTTTATAAGATTACATTGGAAATGTTGGCCAGAAGGATGCGGAATAAACAGGCTCTATCTTCAATCATAAAGAATCGAATTGAATTCTGATTTTGTAGAAATAATAAATATACATACATAGGGAATCTCCCTGGCTTTAGTGTATTTCTAACTCCACTAATGCAAAAATAAAATGGATTTATTTATTTATTTATACTTCATGCACAACAGTACAAAGCCGGAATTAATGCCTTAGACATTCTCTACCAGTCAACCAAGGATAATATGGATTGCGCTTCTGAATACTACAATTTTAATCTTAATTTATTAAAACCACCGAGCAGGTGATATTCGGCACATTAATTAAATAATTGTAAATAAGAATTCATTTTTCTTTTATACTTAAATAACAAAAATCTCTGATATTCTCACTATGATCAATATTTTTGTAAGACGTGAGAATTCTGTGATGCGAAATTCAACTTCACCTCAATCCCACTCCTCATTCCCACTGTATCACTTGTGACAACTATTACTCTCGTTACCGAGTCCTGCTCGACACGGGTTCACTCCGAGTTCCGGTCTCTCGAGTTACTCCACTAGATGGACACGCGGACAGGCGCACAGATAACCTTACCTACATAAAAAAGAGCGGGCTATGTTTTACTGCTTCAAAAACACACGAGAGGATGGAAGGAATGGTGCTATTTTCAAGAACATTGTGGGAGTCAATACATCAACTTTGGGACACGTATTTTTACATGTGGAAGCAGTAAGCTGCGAATGTTCTAAAAATATAGGTTCTTCTCCTAACATCAGCTTCCTGCCTGTGTTCTTATGGTCGGCACAACACGTCTTCTTCCGATTTGACTTTGACTGTTGACTTTGATCCACAGTTATATTCATAACTCTTTTGGTCACATGCGTTTTTTACTTTCTCTTCTACCTAAGCTTAACGGTAAGAATATAATTTTTATAGACCCATAATTTAGTTATGTTCATAATAGTTTTAGAATTTTGATTATATTGTACCTTCACTGCCAGGTTATTTTATAATTTTCGAAACTATTCGAGTGCCTGTTCCAATGTAAATATTCTGTGTGTTTCCACTGATTTCAGTAGCAGAGTGGGCGTCCATTTGCACTGATAACTTCTCTCCGATACCGTTTTTAGAATAATCTATGTTTAAGTATTCTTTCAAGGGAAAGTAAAACTGGATGTGTTCAGTTTTATAAGTATTTATTAATGAATTGGGTTTGGGACATGTTTTATTCGAAAAATATTATAGAGCTCAAGGTCTTTGGTAAAATTCGTTCTACTGTAATCAGTTTCTCCGTTTGTTGGTCATTATAATTTATGTAATTTGTTGTGTTACTTGATTGATTTGGTCACTTTTACGTTTTTCGTCAACTAAAGAATAATTTTATAAAGCTTCATGCTTATTAATAAGTAGGTATGTAACTTTAGCTTTAAGTTTTCTCTTTTATTTTGATTTGCAAACATTCCATTGCCTCTTCATCGGGCTTTCAGAAGCGAATCCTGGAAGAATACCGGTGATGTACCGCGAACATATCGTACGTTATGTAGTCGTGGCGTGGGCATCGCTACACGATATGCGTAACACGTCTCGCTCCTTTGAATCGGTCAGTTGACCTTTGGGAAGGTTGCCATTTTCCTTTAGATTTACCACCAAAAGTTCTGTATCTTTTATTGGAGTTTTGAATTTATTATCCATGTCGTTTTTTGGACTTTCATAGTTACTTAGAGTTAGTAGTTGTATAAGGTCAAACTTCGTTGTCCGATAATAATATATGTACGCTCTGCAATTTTCAGTATTACAAATACCTACAAACACTATTATCAAAAACAAACTGTAGTATGTATGGGACTACAAGGTTACATTAGTAAGTGCCATAGCTTTTAATCGAAAATATACCCTATTGTTTTGAATTTTATTAATTTATTATTATTAATTTATCCGGTTAGACTGTAAGCCGACCTCAATATAGTTGGGAAAAGGCTAGGTAGATGATGATGATTGTTGGCAATAGGTGTAATTTACTTTAAATACATGAATGTATTATTTATAACACCAAGATTCTGATAATTCAATTTTCTCACAAGTACAACTGCAACATCCCACGTGATATAAAATTGTGCTCAGGCCGTAACTCCTACTTCAGTTTGCAAAGCTCAGGCTGCAACTCAAATGTGCGTCTATTTGAGTTGCAACATGTATTGTGTATGGTACGGAGCTGTGGGCGATCGACGCAACTTAGTTTCAAACGCTGTTGGCACACTCCAACTATACAGTGACGGTACACGCAGATCTAAGAAATATGCATACTAATAATACAGCACCAACGTACTACTAAACAAGTAATACTGATTGTAATGATATTGTTATATTTAATTTAAAGGTCACACAATAAGGAGATGAGAGTAATTGAGAAATATTTGGAGATGTGGAATCGTGCACAATTATTTGTTCATAGGTACTCTCCTTTGATATTTGATATTCTACATGATAATGATCAGGCTATATATACTAAAGCTGAAGAGTTTGTTTGTTTATTTGTTTAGTTGAACGCGCTAATCTCAGGATCTACTGGTTCGAATTGAAAAAATCTTTTTGTGTTGGATAGTCCATGTATCGAGGAAGGCTATAGGCCCAGGCGAAGCCGGGTCGGGTCGCTAGTTAACTAATATTATTTTAAGACCTAAAGGTTAATTTAGCTTTTGTTTTTAAAGGTCTCAAGCAGTGTTTGGCAATTTTGGTCCAGGAGGCTAGAAAATTTACGACTCAAACATTTGTGCTTCTAGATTTAAGTTTTTTACTAGCGACCCGCCCCAGATTCACACGGGTGTTCAGTGTATGTGGCGGAGATCGTACAACTATAAAACATACAAACCTTAGTTTAAAATATGTTAGCGAAGAAGACGAAAACAGCGACTTGCTATATACTATTTGAAGATTTCTAAAAAAACCGTTGGGAACAGGCACTAGGGCGAAAGGTAACTAAGTTAAGAAATCGACTTTGAAAGTTAAAATGCTTTAATCTTTTATGTCCCAAAACAAAGAGGAGAATACTGCAAAACAATAGTTAGGCACTTGTGACATCGACATACACAATTTGAAATTGATTTATAAATATGAAATGGCGGCAGACGTGACCGACGTGACGTGACATTCGACAATTAATTGTAAAGGTATTATAGTCTAAGGGTTCAAGCCCCGGCACAACACAAATAGGGAGGAGAGGGACAGAGCGGCGTGAAGCAGTGACCACAATCTGACCACAAAATGAGGAATAAGATTTTCTGTCAATATATTTTAATTTGCTGTGATTTGAGAGGTAGTTGTACATGTATTCAGATTTTACGCAGATTAGCATTCCAATTTCATTTCGCATAACTAAGCAGTAAGCTTTTATGTGCTAACAAAAGTAATTAGTTCCATCCCTGCCGAGTTCGTCTAAATTAAAGTAACGTACTGACAGTAACTTTCCCGAATCTTGAAAATTAGGCCGATCTTAAAGTATGGCTAGACGCCGTAAAACAAGCTGGGTTTAACCTCTTTAAGTAATTCACTATATCCTCAAGTAATCCGAATAATTGATCAAGACGATATAATTCCGACTTCTAAGTTATAACACGTAATACATATATTTGGAGAAATATATCGTTGGGCTCTCACAAGTTTGGCGTTTTTATGACCCTCACTTCCAACCAGAGAGGGCCAGTATTGAATTATTAATTTTTACGTAATACACATGTTTCTCTGGTTCATCAATCTACTACGACTATTTCATTACTATTATGTAACTTTGTAGGTATATTAAGTTAATTATTTTCACACTTTTATTTATAATTACGGAAATTGTGGTCATTATCGAAATTTTAGGCTTTTTAGGTTGGTAGGTTAAGATT
The DNA here is from genome assembly GCA_947361185.1 of Charanyca ferruginea. Lineage (NCBI taxonomy): Eukaryota > Metazoa > Arthropoda > Insecta > Lepidoptera > Noctuidae > Charanyca > Charanyca ferruginea. The sequence goes on from OX376055.1 coordinate 38,231,676, forward strand.
GAGTTACATCTCATCTGTGCTCTATGGTTGAAATTTAAACCACGCTGGCTTATTTTTATGGAAAACTAATGGCAGGAAGTGATTGTGCATAAAATAAGATGTAGGTACTTGTTGTTATCATTACATTACATAAGGTTATGTGTACACTGTCAAAGGTAAAGAATTAAATGATCACATTATTTGTCATGTAATTTAGTCAGAACATTTGACGCAAAGGTCAGTCAATAATTGTACCTAAGTTACGCAATGCGATAGAGAAGTATGTCTTTTTATTACGAAAAAGTAAAAATGTTCAGACTTATAAGTTTTTTAAGCCTTTATTATTTTATTGAATCGCTGCTATTAATTACAGTTGCACAAAATGTTGTGTGTTTATACTTATTAAACTTTAAAAGGCTTTATTATTTTATTGATCATTATTAAATCGCTGTTATTAATTATGGTTGCTTTTTAATGCCATTTAAGTAAAATTTTCATTGTGGCCTTGTTATTTTGTGGTCACAAATTAATTTGCGGCCCTGAATCAGTCCTTGCATGAGTTTCGGTCCAAGTATTTACGTGAATTTGTCATGGCGGCCGCTCTCGTCCTAAGCCTCTCAAATTAACGCTTCGACCCTTTCCCGGCCCGGAATTCGGACACGCTCTTCATAATTATTTTTATATTCCTTTTGGCTTACACAAGATGTTTTGTTTAATTATTTTGTGTTTTAATTTTCGTGGTTTTAGGATCAAAGGGAATTGTTAAGTGGGTAAACGGTACCTTTTTGTATGTGAAGTTATCTTATGAAAGAGGAAATCTTAATTGTTCTTTCATCTTTTCCTATGCCACAAGCTATAAGAGAATATATTATAAAAGAAACCAGGGAGAAATGTTGATAAAAGGATTGACTATCTACAGTGTGCCGACGACATTCAAGAATACTCTTTTTCAAATCGAAAAGTTCCTGCTAGTTGTGCAAGAATACTTTGAACCCCACTTGTTCGTAACACTATTGACGTGAAAAGACTATCTGTCTATGTGTAGTATAGAATGCCCTACGGCACGATGAACTGGCAATTTGAAGAAGGTGGCTAGTAAACCACCACTTAAGCAGTAAGCAACCAACTGCTACTAGCCGTAGCAGTTGGTTGCGAGTTGCCCAAGACTGGGTTGGTTGGCGATCTCTGGGGGAGGCATACGTACAGTAATAGACGGCAATAGGCTGTCTATCTGAACTATCTGTCATTAGTTTCTTTTTACTCCTCGTAAGCTTAGCTTAGTAGCATCTGTCATTGCTCTAATTCTGTACACTTTTAATTTAACCATGGTAGTTTTCGACCATATTAGCTAAACGCGGCTTGAAACCGGTTGTCACTATTACGTATGGTCAGATCATGCATGTGTTAGATAACTAGTGGATCAACTCTCTCTACTTGCTCCGGCGCATGTGAACTCATTTCTTGTAGGGACAGCTGTGATGGTGACTTAGATATGTAGATTGTAGAAAAATGACTCAAGTGTGAAACCTCAAAGAAAATATGGTAACCAGACGCTGGAGTAGTACATGTCCTGATGATTTATTTCTGAGGTTTATTTGCAAACTATTTCAGGCAATTAAATAAAAGGGTACAACAGCTACCTATCTATTTTTGTTAAAATTCGAGGAAAGAAAAAAATATCGCCGACGTTCTTGTCAAATGGGACCACAAATACTAAGCCAAATTTTGGCTTACCCGAGCCTGTCTCGTGGAGGTGTCCAACCAATGTGTCAACTGGATGTACAGAGTACTTTTCACGCACAATTTTTCACGCACACTAGCTTCCTTGCAATTTGTTTTATACACACTACAATATTGAGTGTCCCATTCACGGAGCTATTGTTTTTAGGTAGTGCGGTCGGTGACCTATCAATAATCTAAGCTTCTGTATATTAACAAACAAATTCTCTGCAAAATTCAACCAAGCTCTACAAAGCTCTTAAACATCGAACATTATTGACAAAATGACATAGACAGTCTCTCACACAGTTGCTTCCAACACTCAAAAGCCTCGCGAAATAGCTAAAGTTCATAGACTACTGAATAATATACCGTATTTAGTATCCATTTCTTATTGCCGCACTAATACAGAGAAAGGAAGGAGTAATAAATACTGTGGCTAGAACGTACTCAATATCTGCAAGTTCATATCTCAACCACAAAGTTAAACGTTGACAAATTAGGACACAACTCACTTCACTAATACTCTTGTCGTTTGTTGTTTCCTTCTTTTCCTTCTAAATTAACATAGAAATATTTGGGTGTCTGTCCAACAAACTAAGTAACATTGAACAAAAATGATTGCTTGGGAAACTAGCAACCTTTTATTTAAACCCGGCTAAATGACAATGCCAGAGCCTGCCCCACCCATGTACAGAAAAAGTAACACATGTACAGAAAAAGTAAATTAATGAAAATAATTGTAATGAATATAGAACCTTTCTATACTAAATTGTTTTTCTTTAGAACTTGCGGATTACGAAATACCTACCCACAAAATACAAACTCATTTTACCTAAAATACAATTTAACCTATAATCAATTTCATTATTGTTTTTAGATTTAAACGGAAACCGCAAGTTCTACAGTCACTAAGACTAATGTGTAGTTATCAGCAATAAATAAACAGTAAGATGCTACATATTGCACATGACTTTTATTGAGTGGGGCAAAGTTCTATAGAGTTTCTGGCATTGTCCTTTTATTCTAAGTTACTAACGCGACGTTTTGCGAAAGAGACATTTTGCGAAAGAGGCATTGTTAGAAAGCGACCATTTGAGAAAGAGTCATTCTGCGAAAGCGACATTATGAGGAAAAAGACATTTAAGACCAGTAGACATTTTGCGAAAGAGACATCTTGCGACTAAGCCCTTTTATTTTTGGTGTGTAAATCTGTTTATAGGAGCGCGTAATATATATTATCTAACGCACGCAAAAAAATGTGCTTACGGGCGTAATGTAACGCAATTAAAACATTGTGTTGTTAACGACAGGATTTTTAATCCACGACTTTGTCTGCATCCACGATAACCGACATTCACGCGGACGAAGTCGCGGGCAGAAGCTAGTAAAAAATAATACCTATTTTAAAAAGGTTTATTGCAGAAACATGTACTTTTGCAGTAAATCTTAAAAAGGGACCTCCTTTTAAGTAAAAAGATATATCTGTGCTAGGAGGCCCTGCTCTTCAATGACAAATTATAAAATGGTAGAAACGGTGTACAAAAAGAAATTAAATTGAGTTAGAACTGTGACCTCTCAGCAGGTATGGACCAAAAAAATATATCAATGTTGAGAGAAACATGCAACTTTCGGCATTTCTTTGTACCTACACCCGATGTAATGGACACCTAATAGTAGACACAATAATAGTATTTCAGACTACATTCATGTTAGAGGTACCACCTACTCACACATAAATATTTTAATTAAGTTGTTGTAAGTAAGTACATATTTGTCGAGAAGCCCGTCTTTAAACAAATCACTACTAAAGATGTCGTAGTTTATGTGAAAGGGCTATATTTGTTAATTACTGTATTATCAACGATACGATGGGATGGTATTTTCAAAGTTCATGAACAATGACAGATTTATTATTGGGCAAGAGATCTCTGATGAGCTGAATAACTTGGGTTTCATGTCTAGGTGAGTTTAGTTTTATTTTCATATTTACTAAGTCATTATCTGCCTAGCCTTTTCCCAACTATATTGGGGTCGGCTTCCAGTCTAACCGGATGCAGCTGAATACCAGTGCTTTACATGGAGCGACTGCCTATCGGACCTCTACAACCCAGTTATTGGGTTACACGATACTCCTCAGTAAGACTGGTTGTCAGACTTTCTGGCTTTTTGACTACTCATACCGACTGACAAAGATCTACAAATGACAGCCGGGACCAACGGCTTTACGTGCTTTTCGAAGCACGCCGGTAACTCGGTTTGAAATGGATGTTCACCCATTCACAGACCGACCGCTGCAAGCGTAGCTTAACCTTTGACCGATCGATCTGTAGGTACGGCTATTATTAGCTCTTCTTATTTACTAAGACCTTAAAGCAAATTGGTATAAATAATTAATTTATAATTTTATTTTTTATTAATTAGTTTATTTTTTGCCGGCGACAAGCTTACAAGCCTATGTGTCAACAGGATGTACTTCTGAGACAGTAATGGTGTCGATGCGAACTCGTATCTTCATCAATCATGGCGCTCTTGACCACGATGCCTAATTAATCACGATTGGAATGTTTGCTGAATCGATATTTTTTTGCGAATCGTCATTCGAAGAGCCGGTAGGCTGTAAATATCATGTTATTTACAGTTTTTCCATGAGCTCCCAGTTTTGTAGTATGTTACATCTAGTAGAAAATAACATTTCAAATCGTCCACACGTATTTCACTAGCAAAATTCCTATTGACAAAGAAAACTCAACCTTATCGGTCTGAACACTAATAAAAAACAATGAAGAAAAGACGTTAATTAAAAACCTAAATGGTAAACAAATGGATACACAAGTAGCTGCTCGAATAAATTATTTATTAATATTCATTCAATGAACATTCGAATACTCATCACATCATTAAAATTATAATTAATCCATCCATGAATCATTCATTACCCAGAATGATAATTCGATAGCTAGGCAATTGAACAATGCCCACAAAACAAATAGGTAATTCAATTAATATTTTTAAGACAAAAGCCCATCACTAAATCGGAGCAGAAATAATAGACGTTCCACAAAAAGTTTTCGAAACTCGTATTATTGAAATTAATAAAAGTTTTTCTTTTAATTAATTTCTTTGGATCGTTCTTTTTTGGTTTCCAAGTTTCAAGGAAATCGGGCTCAGTTCAGAATTAGCCAAGCGGAAAGCAATAAGGATTATGAAACTTTGTTCAAAGTGGTGATGAGACATTATGAGTGGACGGTGTGAAATTAAAGGTGGCTATTACTGAGACTTTGCTGTGGTAACTTTCGGTAACTTTCGGCGATCTTGATTTTATTTCGTTTCTAAATATTTGAGTTCATGCCTCAACAATACATAAAGCCGGTTTGCTTACAATTCCAAGTATTGAAAGTATTTAATTTTATCGATTGTGTAATATCCACTGTTATAAAGAGTTTGCATTATTTCTTCCTCATTCAACGATTAAAGTAAAAAATAAGTTCGATGTATGCAGCACACTTGAGACAACAAAATTGAACAAACATAAACAAGATTGTGGTAATAATATTCATTATGAATTGCTCTGTAACTAATGCTAGGTTAGTGGGTCAGCAAATGATAAAAGACGACTCATACTATCTCATTACAGTAACAAATCGCTAACTCATCGCCAACTAAGACATTAACCTGTTACCTCGCACAAACAGTCGAATAACGTAACTGAATAGCAATAGCAATTTTATAATCTAATAGCAAAAAGGTCGCGTAAAACCAATCACTTGATTGCATGACTGACAGATATGTCGCAAAAGGATATGAGTTATGAATAAAAATAAAAGATAAAATAAATTGAATGCAGTAATCAAAGCGTTCTCCAAGAGCCAGATAATCTAGAATGTGTTGTAATGTAATTTGGGCAGATTATCTTTAAATGTGATTGTAAAAGTAATAGAAAGGCGATCATGGCAAATGTCTTGTAATATTGAAGTTGCGTTTAGAGATCCAGTGGCGGTATTGCCAACGTTATTGGTAGGTACAGCGGAATATAAGGCAGTTAAAGATGTCTTTCTATCGTTTTGGCTTTACTGGTTAACATAGTTTTCTGATTTATCCGGGTTAAAGAGACCACTCCCTTTACAATGGCTGAATCATAGCATCGAGAAAAAACGAACTCACACACGAAAACCGCTCCCAAATAAATTGTGTTACAAGCAGGAGTGAGATAATGATACATAATGTCAATACCAACTAGGTTTTGCCCGCGACTTTGTCTGCATGGTTTTTGTTACGGTAACAAAAACCTTTTTTATAATAAAATATAGCACTCAGAAATCACGTAGCTTCTTATTTGCGTAAGAGTTTACAGAATCGGGACAGTACTTCTGGAGATTAACTCGAACGAACTCAAACTCAACTTTCATTAATATGTAGTGATGATGCAGTGATAGTCTCCGCGCCTGCTGGAGCCGCCTGTCGCCCGCACCGAGCGCGGCCGACACGCGCCTATAATTTTAAATAATATATTATAGGCATATCTAATAATGGAACTTAATTGAATTGACTACTGAGTATTAAGTATTCTGTGCTACTGTTAAACTGACATATTATTATTATCATTATTTAGTACGATTTTTTATGTTTTTGTTATTATTTTTTAAATTGACACTAAACTGACCTTTTATTTTATTTTACATATTATTAATTCATCGTTTTATTTTATTGTTATTATTATTTATAGACTTTGTCATTATATTGCTATTATATACAATTCTATTGTATAATGTGACGAGCATGTGTAATTAAGCCATAATTGAATTGAATTGTAAGTAAACTAATCGTATGAGCGTTTTGGATGTCAAACCTGTTAGCTCGTAAGATCAATTGAATAAAATAAATAAATAGTGAGCTATAAGTTCTCTCTACCACGTGTAAACACACCCTAAGTTTAGCAACAACTCAACCTTATCCTAGCCGCATTACATGACACTTGCTAACTCTATTGAACCAATTAAGTATTTGAAGTGAAGGCATTTATCGCGCGCGTAATCGTGATCGGATTAAATACCTGTCAGAGCTCTGATAGTGATGTCTCTCTCACCCTGTAGGATATTATCTGTTAGTGGGTTGGTTAACTGTGACATAGTAAGTATTACTTTTTAACTGCCAAGACAACGATAACTTTATTAAGCACTAACTTTATCTGAACGACTCTAAAATTAAGCCCAATTCTTAAACTACTTATCCCATGGGAATATAAACGGAATAATCTAGATTTATATGTGTGCCTATTTCTATCTAATTCCGTTCTGCTATTTAAGCGTGAAAGAGTAACATTCATCCATTCATTAGACGGCACGATTGGCGCAGTGGCTGAACAATTGACTGCCGCGCAGCGTGTTGCGTGTTCGATTCCCGCCCAGGGTAAATATTTGTGTGAGGAGCACTTGTGTTTGCCTTGTGTCTGGGTGTTGTTTATCTATATGTATATAAGTATGTATTAAAAAAAAATGTATTTGTGCATTATCAGCAATCAGACACTCATAGTACAGGGTCTCCCTAGTTTGGGGTCAGATGGCCGTGTGTGAAATGTCCCCACATATTATATTATTATATTATTCATCCATGGTCAAAAACTTTCGCGCCTAATAGTAGTAACGAGTACGATTTCCGCTCAAAAACAAAAACATATTGCAATAATATAATAATCAAATGAACTAGGGTTCATTTGGTTATGAGAAACTTAAAAAAACATAACAATAATTATTCCTAATTATTAGTTATTTTATTATACATAGTTATTAATACATTTTTTATAACAAAAATATATTTTTTTATATACAATTATGAAAAGTTATTTTTTATAATATATTATATTAGTTAAAAGATTTTATTTAATTACAACCACATAGGGGGATTTAAAGTCATTAATTGAAATGACTGTTAATAGTTGCTCATTTCGTGTTTATAATTAGAAGACGATTGAATCGATTCTTGTCAACATCCGATAGTACATCAATGTTGATTTACTTATTTGTTTATATTAAGGCACCAACAGCAACACAAACACAAACAAATTTTTTTATTTTTTTTTTATTTATTTATAAACTTGGCGTATTTGTGAAAATATTCGCCTTATTTTCATAATACAAAATATACTCAATGCAATAAAGTCGATTTTGTATTATCCAAATAAGGCGTCTATTTACACAAATACGTCATGTGAAGTGCCAGCTTAGACATAGTGCTCTTTATTTGCTTGATGATACTAAACTACACTGAAATTTATTATTATTTTAAAAAAAAAAATTACACTACCAGTTTTCTACGAAGTATTTCATAATGTTTGTAGTAAAAATTGCATTTGAAATGTTTTTAGTAAATACCTACTTGTGCTAATTATGTTTGTTCTACAATCGTGGGAGACCGATACTGGTAACACTGGCCCGGTTCTCAAGCGTTGCGAAATAATGTGGCTTAATAACCCAGAACGGCTGCATTTCAAGATTACGATTTGAGCTAATCTGGCTAATGTCTCATTTAAAAATAAACTTTCAATGTTTGTTCATACAACATTCCGTACAATATTATTTTGTTACTCAACTACGCTAAATACAGGTTCTTTTTTGTAGTTGGTTAAATAGATGTTTTTATAGAACACAAAATAGAAGAAGTTTGTCAAACTATGTACACTTATATTGGGGTTAGCTTCCAGTCTAACCGTATGCAGCTCCAGCCAGTACCAGTGTATGTGTGTGTGTGTGTGTGTAGCAGTGTACCAGTGTCTTACATGGAGCGACTGCCTTTCTATCCTCCACAAACCTTAGTAACGCGATACCCCTTGGTTAACACTGGTTTTCAGACATTCTGCCTTCTGACTACCCATAACGACTGCCAAAGATCTACGAATGACCAACGATTTTACGTGTTTTCCGAGCCGCGGCACGTAGGGAACTCAGTATGAAATGGATGATCACCCATCCACAGACTGACCGCGGCAACCTTAAACAAATGATCTGTACGGCTTTTACCTAATCCCTACTAATATTATTAATGCGAAAGTAAGTTCATGTGTTACGCTTTCACGACTGAACTTAACTACCCACCAATTGTGTAAAATTTAATCCCAAAAAAAGAATATTTACTACTTTTTAATTTGCGACTTCATCTGTTTTTGAATCAAGCCACGGGCAAACGCTAGAGTAATCATTATTTTCTTGTATTTTAATTAAGATTACTGGATGTTTCTTTGAATACCCACTTTAAATAGATAACCCAATATTTACGTACACTAATCTTAATTTAAATTGGATACGGCTCATCCAGTATGCAAACAGTCACTAATTTTCTAATTGTGTGCCTATCAACACCGGCTAAGCCTAGCCTTGGAAGTGGTAGGCATGAGCTCAAGGACTCGACGCCGGCCCAAAATTGTAATTCCATTTCCGTACATAAATTAGGAATATAATTAATTCGTTAGTTAGTTTACAAATTAATTCTATCCTGTGGATGAATCGTACCGTGTTCCTATATCTAATTTTATTAGAAGTTATTAATATGAAAGGAGCTTTTGCAGAAGGAATAAGAACTTGAAGGGATGATGGAACATAAGGCGCTTCTCTGACCAAATAATCTTGACTATACATTTCCGCTTTGCCACAGAATCGAAATTCGCACAATTTTTTGATCTCGAAAGACTTTTGAATTCGAACGATCTTTTAAAATAAAATGAAACGTGAATTATAAAGATTTTTAAGCTACCTATCTATAAGTGTAATCCTCAAATCAATAGCACGTCAACTTTAGCGAAAGATATGTTTTCAATTATTTTAGTCATTTTTTTACAGGGAGATTTAGGTGTATATAGGGTACATAAAAAAATATAAGAACGTGGAATGTGATAATAGAATATTGAAAATGAATAATATGCTTTTAAATGTAGTTTGTTTCTATTAATTAGTGAGATAATAGCCCCTGAATAACGAAGAAAAACGCACTTTTGGTCGGGGTAGCGCCATAAGGAGCAATAGTCCAAAGAATTGTGAGAAAGCTAAGTTTGAATCCGGTTCGTAACACTAAATTTTAGCAAAACTAAGCACCTACAATTCTCATCATCTGTCTAGCCTTTTCCCAATCATGTTGTGATGGACTTTCAGTCTTAAACGGACGCAGCTGAATACCAGTGTTTTACATGGAACGACTGCCTGTCTGACCTCCACAACCCAGCTACTGGGTAATACGATACCCCTTACCTACAAGTACAATCTGTAAAAATATCCCTCGGTGATTGCCAGCGTACCTCGAGTGTTAGTGTTACCTATGAAGCACTGCTGTTAAATCCATTCATCTCCTGTAAAATCTATTGAATCTATTTTAAACAAGTTGCTGCCGGTACCCCTGACCAATGCTATCTTACAAAAACGGCTTTCTGTTACACATTTTCAAAATACGTGGCTACGAAACCAGTATCACCCAAAATAATTATCTACTCACTACATTTAGAGACGGTTCAACTCTAATTACAGACCTATGTCATAATTATGTTAATGCCTGTCCATCAGTCCGTATGCCAATCTTGTATGTAATGTTGACGCAAATGCCAGATCGCCTTCAGTGCAATATTATTTTGCAAAACAAAATGACCGTTGAAGTAGTGACACCGTGATGTTATTCTTGCATTGTTATTTATCAAACATTTCGTCACTTCTCCTTTCAGGAATGTTTTTGTCAATATTTAGAAAGCCCTATTGTTAGGACATTGTCATTAGTGGCTTGGAGAATGGAATTTCGCACAATGGAATAAGGCTTGCTGTGTGATATAAGATCGCGATAGATACATTAAAATGCAATAAATATTTTTCTATAGACATCAGGCATTATTGACGTTGTTAATTAAATAAGATAAAGTAAGTAGTAGTATAAGATGCAAATTGCAAATAGTATCACAAGACCATCAATCTGTCAGTTGATGAAGTCTGATTTGCGATCGTTAACTTTACTATAATAGTCCATAACAAAAGCAAGCAAATTCCTATTATCTGCTTTACGAAACACCACACACTGACTTAAGCCATATCTCCGTAACATCACAGGCGCGGGTGACACAACCTCAACATCCCGAGGCCAAGTTCAAAGAAATTTAATATAAAACTTGGCAGTACTTGAGCGGGCGTAAAAAAGCGGCGCCCTCCATTTTGTTGAACTTAATTTTTTTAAGTTTTCTTATGAATAGTTTGGGTGATGTTACGCTTTTTAGGAACTTTTATTGCTTTATTAGACGCCAAAATGTTTGGTATGAGTTCTTGATAAAACTGATCATCAATTTTTAGTTGTAAAGTAATTGGTATGAACACTTTCGAGTTTTCGAAGGTCTAAAAATATTTTGGTATTTAAAAAGATACTTGACAAGAGATTTGACTATTTCTCTATCTCTTCTTTTTATGGTATCGAAATTACCGAAATATAAAAGTCGAATTGGCCAGCAATGGAATTTTCACAACGTGAACGTTGCCGAAGGAATGCTTGTGGGTGTGGACGTATAGTAGATACGTTTACAAACAGATACACACATCTCTTAGAATTAGATACCTATTTCAAGAACAAACAAATAAGTGTTTTTTGTATTGCACTGTGAATGAATATCATAAAAACTTACCTGGGTCAACGAACTCGGAGGGAGTTCTGAAACCAGCTCATTTAATTCTCTCTCATGTACTATCTTTGCAGGTGATCCAGTGTCTTCTGAAAGATTCATTCAAATATTGTTAATATTTTCAAATCTTTGGTTAGCTGTTTTGGACGATGTGGTGTATATGAAAAGACTTTGTTTATTTTAGTTGCAAGATTTTATTTTTTTATTGGGTGCGGTAAAAATAATAACAAATTCAGAAACTGAATCTAAAAACCGCACATAGGTTAATTCTTTTTTCAAGATCTATCGATTTTCCGTTCCAGTTCCCTAAATCATAGGTACCTAAAAAGAGCGAAAACTCGTTGTTAACTTTCCAAAACATTAAAATTCAAATTCCACGTATTAAATCATCGATAAATCATGATCGAAAGCACGGAAGATCTACGCATGTATGCAAATTGAATAGCGTTAAATAGTGAGTACTACTGATCATATTTCAATGGAATCGGTTAGTATTGGTAACTGTTTGATTGTATTTCACGCCAGTCATGAGTTTGCGTATCCAATGTAATTGTGTTCATTGATATTTTATTTTGACAGTGCTGACAGTAAGTGGTTGGTGGTTATTGTTAATATTGCATATTCTGAATTTAGCATAATACAATAGAATTTTTTATGGCAAATAATTTATGATATATTGATTGTATTGTTAGTTAAGTATCTCCCAACATACGCACCAATACAGAGTTATGAGACAATCATTGACAAGTTATATTTCTCTATTTAAAAATGGTGACCATAAAGATTACTTTGATATATTACGATTGTGTGATCGCATTTAATGTAGGTAACTAAACTGACACAGTACGATTTAAAAAACTTACCATATTTCAGTAAATGCTCCTTATTCCGTTCCCCAAAGTTCCCTTCATACAATTCCCTTTTGTTGGTCTGGTTGTTGACTTTCGGCTTGGTTCCTGAGGTCTTGGTCAGTGGTGTCTTGGCCACTGAGTTCTTGGCGGTAGTAGGCGCCACTGAAGTCTTGGCAGTAGTAGACTGTGGAGTCGCGGCCTGGCCAAGTGCCGCTAACACGAGTAGCGAGATCTGAGGAATTAATGAATCAGTTGAACGACCTCAATATTATTGTGGTCTTTGGGATTAAGATGAACCACGATCCTTCTTTAGGAGTAGATTATGCGATCCATGATCAGCATTGGAAAGGAGAAAGAAGGTTTTAGTTTTGCACAGAATAGGATGCTAACAAACTCTAAACACTACCATTACAGCTGAAGGTAATGTCAAAGCGTTTATTTCAATTGAACTATTTAAAGGCACTTTTGAATTGTCAAAAATTGTTTTGTTAGTCAGAAAATTGAAGCTAGTTGCCCGTTCTAAAACGTTCTCTATGGAGAAAAACGAGCAAGAAACTTCACCTGCATCACGTTTTCAATTGAATTAAATATTTTGTATGTATATAAAAATAAATATTATTTCTGTTAAAGGGCGGGCGGGACTGAAACATCATTAATCTACACAATAATGTAGAAATATACTGTAAGCTCTAGAACAAAACTGGTTTCCTATAAAAACACTGTCATTTACAAATCACATCAATTAATAGTTCACAAAACACCACGTGAAACTAACCGGCAGCTTCATTTTGTCGTGACGTCTGACCCGCGTGAAATGCGCGAGACGACTAGCGACCACCTCTGTACTGCGCATGCGAGCACATGCGGCCGGTGCTTATATGCTCTCGCGCATGATCGAGGGATAGTAATCGAAGTGAATCATGAAGATTACTGAGCAATAAGGAGTTTATTCGATCTTTTCTTATTTTGAAATCCATTTTATAAAAACTTCAGTATGTAGAACGGCTTATTGCAATGGGTGGTAATTTTAGAACATTAGTGTATATTAAACAGTTATAATTATTTTGATTTGGCCACTTGATGAATGTCAATGTTGTGTCATGTCATGAAAATCTGTTTAGTGTTGTAGTTTTTTAGTTTCTTAGTTAACTGTTGGTGAGATGGATGCAAAAAAAACTGTAATCTTAATTTTAGATGTTGGTGGACGTGGGTGTATAGTTAAGCATATTAAGATTTTAATCTTTGTAGCCACGGTGCCATAATAATAATAATAATTAATAATAATACAATTGTTTATTCGAGTAACATATCTCATAGTGTTAGTAACAATTTGACTTATATCTAAGTATGTTAGTAAACTAAATTATATACAAATAACGAAATTAACCTAATATAACCATGGCACAACTTTATTATGCCGCAAGTCCAGCAGAGATTTCGCAGCACCGGTTAACGATCGCGTAATCCAGTCGGCTGGAGATCATTTTTAAGACGCTGTTGGTGCTGCCCCACACCTTACGTCCCAAGAATGCGCATCTCCTAAAAAAAAGCAATCTACACAGGCATCTGCAAAAATACCTGAAACACTACAAGAACGGGGCCTAATACCTGCATAAAACGTGTATGTTTATAAAAAAAATATTACATTTTCAAAGACAAATAAGATAAATTATGGTAAAGATCGCGATACACCTGAAATGTGTTTTCAAGCCCTAAAAGCTCTGAACTTGTACCGAGGTCGAGGTAAGATAAAACTAAGACCGAAGTCCGTACCTCCTGGAGCTTTTATTTCAATGGGTAATGTGTTCTTAAATAAATGTTATTGCTTAACAAAATTGTTTGCTGTAAGCATTTATGTAGCGAAGTTATTGACGGTTTAAATGTAAGTGTATTGAGTACTGTGAGTTAAGTTTATGAGAATTTGAGAGTACTCTTAGATGTTATCTAGACTAATGTTATATTGAAATAAAATTTGTTTGTTTGTATGTAGGGGGTATTCTACGAAAATACTTATCCGATTTCAAAAAATATTTCTCTAATAGGAAGCTACGTTATTGCGGAGAAGCTCGTGGCTAAGGTAAAGCCGTACAGATTGATCGGCCAAAGAATAAGCTACGCTAGCCGCGGTCGGTCTGTGCATGGGTGGCCATCCCTTTCTTACCGAGTTCCCTCCGTGCCTCGGAAAGCAGGTAAAGCCGTTGGTCCCGGCTGTCATTTGTAGATCTTTGGCAGTCGTTATGGGTACCCTTACCCAATCTTCGTATCGTGTTACCCAGTAACTGGGTTGTGGAGGTCCGATAGGCAGTCGCTCCATTTAAAACACTGGTATTCAGCTGCATCCGGTTAGACTGGAAGCGTACTACGTTATTCATGAGTATTATAAGTTATAATGCATTACCAAAAAACCGCGCTTGAAGTTGTGGGTAAAGTGCTATTATTATAAAGTTAAGTAAAGTTAGATTCTTTTTTGTTTGTTTGTGTTTGAGAGGTAATCTCTAGAACTACTCCGATTTTAAAAATTCTTACACTGATAAAAAGCTACACTATAATTGCCGAGTATCACAGGAGGAGGAGGATGTTTTATTGTTGACGACACGGTTGCCGCAGTGGCTGAGCGATTGACTATTGCGCAGCGTGTTGCGCGTTCGAATCCCGCCCAGGGTAAGTATTTGTGTGATGAGCGCTTGTGTTCGCCTTGTGTCTGGTGGTAGAACGCTGCTGCCCTTTCTCTGGTGAGTCCCATAATCGCCTCTTACGACACCCACGGGAAGATATGGGATGGTGCTATTCTTTACGTCCGACACCACACGGACGAATATACATACACAAATACATATATAGATATGTATTTGTACACAAATACATATATAGATATGTATTTGTGTATGTATTTGTTTATAGATAAGTATTTGTGTATGTATTTGTATAGATATGTATTTGTGTATGTATATTCGTCCGTGTGGTGTCGGACGTAAAGAATAGCACCATCCCATATCTTCCCGTGGGTGTCGTAAGAGGCGATTATGGGACTCACCAGAGAAAGGGCAGCAGCGTTCTCTGTGCCTTTGTAACATCCATACTTGCGATCGCCAACCCGCCTGCCTAGCGTGGCGATTATGGCGAACCTCTCTCTCGAACGTCTCTCGGCCGAAATGATGATGGTGATGTATATCTATCAGCTGTCTGACACTTATAGTACAGGGTCCGCCTAGTTTGGGGTCTAATGGCCGCGTGTGAAATGTCCCCACATATTATTATTATTGTATATTTGACGTGCACGCAGACAAAGTCGCGAACGAAATACTAGTGCAATATAATTTGATAAGCATAGTCATTTGCTAAGAATCTTTCACGCTAAGACAAAAGACATCGAGAAAATGCACGTGACGATGGAATGCTTTTATGTCTTCGTGACTATATCGCCCAACGATTTATTATTGTACCTACTGAATAAAAGAGTAATGATTTACGACCAGGCGAGCTTGGAGCTTTAAGGGTGTCAGATAAAATATTTCAGGTATTTTCTGGAAAAGTTACAGCCTAACTATTACTGAACAGTGATGGAGGGGTAAGATTTTTCTTACAGTTCACACTGTAGTTATTTTCTTGAATAAATAAGGTAGCACGTACTTTAAACAAACATCATTGGTGTTGCACGGATAGTGAAAATTCACTGCCCGTCTTTCTGATCCCCGATATAAATCTCCATAGCCCACCTACACACATCTACTCACCACACAATTACACACACACAACACCCCCATATGCACACCACATACACAGTCCATTAAGTAATTAAATTAAAACATGTACTTGCCTGCTTGCTACTTACCTAGAAAATTGATAATAATTACATGAAATTCAAGTGTACTTATCAATTATATAAGTTTCTATTGCTTGACACCTATTATTGTATAATTAATACTCAAGGGGAATGGTGCTGACAGCCGAAATACAGGCTATGCCTAGTTCGGCTAAAGATGCTAATCTCATTACTTTTATTGAAATTGTTGCCATAACCATTGTAAAGTAGTACTCATTTTTTTGCAAATAAACGTATTATTATTATTAAATATAATCTGGGTATCTTCAAGGCATGAGTGAACCGGTTTATCCTAGGAAAGCGAGCTCCACCTTAGGTCGCATCATCATTTAAGATCTGGTGATTTGCTGCATGCCAAACGTAAACCTATATGAAATTAAAAACAATGTTTGTTCTTGTGTTTTTCTTTATTTTGATTTTGCTTAAGTATACTGAATTCAAGAAAACTATGTGAATACATTGATTGAAATGATAAAAAAACTTATCTCTAGATCTCTAGATATTATAAAACTATGTCGTGTTCCACCGCCTGTCCCTCTGTAACTACACTACGCAATGAATTTAAATTCGGTTTTCATCAATAGATAGAGTGATTCCAGAGGAATGTTAAAGCCCTTATTACACTTGGCTAAATTAAGTCGCTACTGAATTCAGTTACTACTTACTACTACTACTCACTTACTGAATGCGATTACACAGAATTCAGTAGAGACTGAATTTAGTCGACTTAATTTAGTCAAGTGTAATAAGGGCTTTATACGTATACTTTGATCTACATTGCAACTCCGATATCTACCGTACGAACAGGGGCGAGTTGCTAGTAATAAATAAAGTGTTAAAACGAAATTCTTACACATACCAACTCTGCTAATTTACAAACAAAATGGCAATGTGCATACCAATAGATGTTTGAAAAAAGTTCGACAATCTCCCGAGATCCAACACTCTTCATCACATTGTTTCAGAGCATTATTACTTCTTCAAGGCTAACATGTCTTCAACGATGTGCTACTTAGATAAGTTATGCAAAGTGCAGTCATATCCAAATAATTATGATGCATTACTCTTAACTGGATTACTTTCATAATAGTTGCTTGAACTCTGGTCGACTGTGAGCGACATTTAATTAGGTTTAAAAATAAATTATGCTGCATGTAAGCATGTTATGACATCATCTGATACATTCCAAAATGGTTTCGGGAACAAAGACAGTTTAATCATTTCTCCGGGACTAGTTTTTATTTTTCTGGTGGTCGCCATGGGAACGTGGACGTTTGGGAATAGAGTGACAGGCTTGCCCTATAAAAAAAAGGTAGATTCCTACTTACGTCAATAAAACCGGCGACACGGTGATTGTAATGATTTTGAAATAACTCATTAGTAGTTTATACCAATCGACAATCCTACATGAGGGTATTAGAACCTTGTCTATCCAAAAAGGATATATAAATATATAATGACAGTTACAGTACGCTTCTGAAATACATTTCACTCAGTATTGTTACATTATTTAGAACGGTACCCTTGAATGAAGATTCTGATCATTGGCTTTATATTAATGATTACGACATCAGATCTTCGAAGATAACTTCTAACTATACAATTTACGAATACCTACCTCCAAAAGACTTTTAGTTTTATTGTGTTAAGTAAAAGTTCCATCTATTATTTATCGAATCCTACTTAAGTAGATATAATTACTAGAGTTAGACCAATTCGTTGGTACTGTGTTGCCTCAGTAAGTATCCGAATAGCTGACCCGCTGACCGTGTCCTGTTTCCTGACTGTACTTGTAATTGCTGTGCACTTACGTAGCGTGTAACATTATAAAGTGCCAGATATTTGTAGGGTGTGCATTATAGACGTTGGCCTGGGCCTCAAGTCTGCTAAAATTGTGTCAGAACGGTCTATCATCGATTTCATAATTGTTGATTTTGTCAAGTTTGGTAATCTACTAGTATAATGGCGGGTTGTACGTTGTTTCATAGCTAATAGTTTTATAGAATTTCGTTTCAAATAAAATTTTCCTAACAATATCGTTTCATAGAATAATCAATACGCAGAATACTTACTTTTAAGATTAACAAATCATTAATTTTTGTTTCACATAAAGTTTATTGTTAGAATTATCATATCATAGAATATCAAATCAAATATTCTTTATCCTTATATTTTTTATTTAATATAAAATTTATTCCCAAGAATGGGACTCTCAGTTCTAACCAAACTTACTGCGCGTGCGTGCAAGCAACCATGCAGCGTGCAAGCAAGCATGCAGCGTGCATGCAAGCATGTAGCGTGCAAGCAAGCATGCAGCGTGCAAGCAAGCATGCAGCGTGCAAGCAAGCATGTAGCGTGCAAGCAAGCATGCAGCGTGCAAGCAAGCATGCAGCATGTAAGCAAGCATGCATCATGCAAGCAAGCATCCATCATGCAAGCGAGCATGCAACATGCAGCAGGCATAGTTTCTGTCACGGCTCCGGCGTTGCGGGGCTCCGGCGGTCCCACGCGAGCTTATCGTCGCAGATGGTTTTCACGCTCACCTGCTCCTCAGCTCGCGGGCCGCCTCGCCCCTCCACGCCTACGCAGATTTAAATTACACTCTAGGGTAGGGCAGACAAGACTACGTGAAGTCGGTTTCGCAGCGATTCGTTTCTGTCATTAACTTTGGTAGCTCAACATATTGACGTTTTAAGATAAATTTTTTGTTTTTGTCTATTTATATCTATACATTTTCGTTGAAATAAATTCCATGGAAAAATACAACAAACAAACAATATTCGTTAAAAAAGAATTCTACTCTTTGATAAGTTTGTTAAACAAATAAATGTGATTAAAAATTCATTGAATTGCGTTTCTTTGAAATATTTTTCATTGAAGTAATAATAGTAGTCTTAGTCTTAGTCATAGTAGTCTTTGAAACAATAATAGTGGAAATAAAAATACGAGAACCAAATATTATGTTAAACATTTTCTGGGAAACGAAATTCTATGAAAATTCTGTCTGCGAAACAAGGGGACACCATAATGGCGTCATTATTACTTTCCAATGGTCAACCACTGACACGCCATTGAAAGAAATGATATAGAATGGTAATCTCGTACAAAATGACAACTGCATGACTGACTCAAAGGCGGTAATCTGCTAAAATTTTGACAGTTCCTTTGATCAGTGACCTACCATTAGAACGTCATTGTGCAGTCTTGGCAGTCAATGATCGACCATTATAAATTTAGCAGATTACGAACTTTTAGCAAAATGATCATTAATGAAATGGGATCGTGTTGGAATGATGAAATTATAAAAATAGCAGACTTGGCCCCCTGGTATTATTATTTATGAATATTGGAAATTTCGAGACATATAAGTTAGGTTTTGATATAGCTTGTATCGAAAATGACGAGTGGAGAAACCATATGTACGCTTAGACCTGGGCTGTCAGCTCGGTTATCAACTTGCTGATATATAAAAACACATTACCCTTTGAAAACTTAACCGAATTAAATATATACAAAGCTTAAAAAGTAAAAAAAAGAAAAGAAAACCGCCTTCAAAAACTAAAAAGTGATAAATAACACACATTACCTACTTTACTTTAGGAAGTCGGTGGCGGTGGCTTTGAGTTTGTTGTTTTGTATTACCACCGACTTCCGAAAGTAAAGTAATGTGTGTTATTTATCACTTTTTAGTTTTTGAAGGCGGTTTTCTTATTTTTGATAAAACTTTTTATTTTTCGCTTTTTAGTGTTGTCTTAACATCCAAATCCAAAGAAACGGCGACACACTTAAAAGAGATTGTAAATCCTCCAAAGATTGAAGGAACTAAAACGTCGTCTATTGTAAGTATTTTTTTTTTTGGGAATTTGTTGATTTTCTCAAAAAGGGCTAAATCAATTTTCGTTAAATTTATATGGGACCATTTCGGAATAAACCTCTTTCGAACAAAAAGAAAAAAGAATTTTGCAAATCCGTTTATATATGACAGAGTTATACCAGAGTTATGTTATACATAAAAAAAAAAATACAAACATTCGAATTGATAACCTCCTCCTTTTTAAAGTCGGTTAAAAATAAAAATAATATGATATAAATGTACAATTCCAAGAAAAACTGAAGGGAGCTCAAAGGGCATCAAAAATCTCGTCCACATCGCTGTCAACGGGACACGTGCCCAACTGCCCAACAGGCTAGCAGCATTGCCACGTGGCATTGCTGATTCTTTGGCCCAATACTAGAGCAGCATTCAGGTTACATGAATAATTGACCAGCTGCTTGGCGATGTTCCGAAAATCAAGAAGGACACTCGGACCCCATGGCCCTAGAGTATTTGCTGACTAGCTAATATTTTCACCATTCTATAATAGTTATATACCAATGTATTTGTGCATAGTTGATACCAGAGTGAAGTAGTGTTGATACCAGAGAATATTGAACATTTGAAACTTGTTGAACCTATTTCGTATTTTTTGCTTTCGGTTTCTCATTCTTCCAATACACAGAACTTCTCTTGTTTATTAATTAATAAATTAAACCTATAAATTGTGTATCTAAAAACATTTGTGTATCTAAAAACATGAAAAATTTGCCGATGTTTAGTGTTGACAAAACAAATGAAAAGAATGAAGTAAATATGAGAAAGGTTCAATTACATAAAGCCATTGAATTGCAATGCTCTTGCGCAACGCAATTGTTCGGCAGTAAGTTCTTTATGACAAGAGTGAATTGTCATGTGTAAATACGACGACATTACCTAGCTAAACTTTAACAGTATAAGGTGACCTTGCATTGTACATCCTTCCCGAACAATGGAAGATCAGTTTAAACTGGAAAATTATATATTATGTTGGTGTATGTGGCGCATTGGAGCATTCTCTGAACAAATTATAATAATCATTCTCACTCGCTTGACAAAGCAATATGAATCTTAATTCAATTATAATTAGGGCTGTCAAGAATAATGATGAATGATGAAAAATAATGTGTGAAATGCTCAACTTACTAATTTGGGAACAAATTATATGAAATAGATACTTGACCTCATAGTTTTATGTAAACAAATACATTTATAACACATTGTGTGGTAGTGTCATCATAACATGAGAATAACTTTTTCATTCTGTGGTAACTATATTCAAGTCTAGGGAAAATCTACAAGTTCGTGATAAGACCTGTCGTACTGTATGGATCGAAATGTCGGGCCTTGAAGAAGATAGATGAAAAAAGATTGCATGTAGAGATGATGAGAATGGTCAGATGGATGCGTGGAGTGACCAGAATGGATAAGGTGAGAAATTAATATATTAGAGGAAGTTTGAAAGTGCCGCCAGTGACAGAAAAGTTGAAAGAGCATTGTTTGTCTTGGTATAGATATGTGAAGAGAAGGGATGAAACACGTGTGACCAAAAAGTTTTGTGAATATTGATGTGGACGGATGGAGAGGGAGAGAAAGCCCAAAGAAAAGATGGATAGACGCAATGAAAGAAGAAAACGTGACAATTATCAGATCTTCATCGGACATAGCAAAAAATCTTTTTCATCAACTTTCTTTTATAGATACGAGTCCAAATCGGTCCATCCATTTGAGAGCCACGATGTCACATACATACAGATACACGCGATGAACTTATAACGTGTTCATCGGGGGTTGAAAACAGAGCAAATAGAGTTTTATTTTTGAGACTTCACTAATGGGTGAAGGCTTTGTCTAACCTACCCCTTGGAACCATAGAACGTTACCTTTTGAAGGACATACGTAGGCTTTGTATAATAAGTGACGTAATAAAGCTAGAAGGAACGATTGAAGAGAAATCCATACTTAATAATATCGACCCTTGATTCGAAGAAAATTGTAAGTCTTGATACACTATTACGCGTTTTTTCTTTCCTGGTACCTGTCAAAGTAACTACATCGATGTATGTAATTATTTTTATTTTTTTATTATAAATAAAAAAGTTATCCAATATTATAACATTGTAACTTGCTACAATTAGACTCCAATTAAAGTAAGCGTTAGCGAAAGAAAAACGTACTTAGACTTACACTTGAAAAAACACACTAGTTTTCAAGCGCATACAGAGAATCTCAGTGAAATCGAAACGTATATAAACTTACAATGTTCTTTCACTAACTGAATTGCACCTGTGGCTTACGGAAACTTACGTTGTTGTTTCACCGAGATTATTGTAACAACAGAAAGACACATAGGCGCGTAAATGACATTACTGTATTCTCATCGGTCAACACGCGAAACTATCGGACTGTTCTAAAGTTTGTAACAAGACATTGATTGCGTTTTGTACACCCACAAATAGCAGCAGGCGGCGCAGCGTTCGGTCAGTTTATTTAAATTATCGTAGTTTTGTGGAAAATCGTGAATATGAATCGAGGAAAATTAATGACCTGTCTTAATTTAAATAATAGTGAAGGAAAAGGCTGGTATATAATTTAAAAGCATAATGAGAATTCCCGTTTTTTATTTAAAATTTTAAGAGTAAGTAGTTACATTTTTTTTTGTTTTAGTTTAATGTTTAGTTTAAGTGCATGACTACTGGGTAGGTACTTGTAAAATACTGGAATATAATATTTAAATCGAGTAGGTACAGGCTCCAGCACATCAAGCTACCTAAAGTTGTAAAATTTTCTCAATCAACCTTGAACCTAATGCTTTAGCGATAAAGTTGAAAATCTATTAAAACACATTGACAGATGGTATTACAGCTGATGAGCTGATTTGTATGGAAAAGTAGTTATTTTTCGGCGGGTTAAGTCAAATTTAATTAACGGTCAAGGAAACGTCAGTGGACCAAACTCATACACAAAATCATTAATTTGAAATAAACCATTTACAGGTACTTTTGAATTGTCAGTCAGTCAATCAGACAGTAGAAGCTAGTTGCTCTTTCCAAACAGTAGGCTGCTATGGAGAAAAACGAGCAAGAAACTCCATGAACACTCTTTTAAAATCAATATCATCATTCATATTGAATTAAGAGGTACAATGTGAGAACAATGTAACAAGTCGTGTACTACATTGGGGTCTATAGTCATAATAAAGAATTCAAAATAAATTTAGAATAACAGATGCAGCTAAGAGATGACTATGTTCCAACTAACGGCTCCCAACGAACATGACGCACAGATCGGCATCATTTAGCTCAACCATTTGATCCAATTTAGTTGAACAATGTGAGAAGGTGTTTTATTGTAAAACTTTAAACAGTAAGATGCATCTATTTTAGCCAGCCCGAAACTTGGTTTAACTAGTTTCTAGTGTTATAATTATGTCTTTCACCTCTTTTACTAAAAAGATGCAGATTTTTTCTTGCATACATGATGTTTTCATAGATGTATTGACAAGGTACCGTCATTATGTTAATTTCCTTAAACAGTTTTCTTGGAGAATCGCGCATACGCAGATTGTAAATGGCTCTGATGGCTCTTTTCTACAGAATAAAAATAGACTCGATGACTGCGGCTCATCCCCTCAGTAAAATACCGTAAGACGTTATACTATGAAAGTAACTAAAGTAGACTAGTCTCGCGGTATCCACATCAGTAAATTGCCGTATTTTTCTGACAGCATAATAATATGCTGCCGAACTGAACTGTTATGTGAAAGATGTTAAATGAGGACCCTATTGAAGCTTTGAGTCGAGCGAGGTCCCCAGAAAAATAGTTTTATCAACGAATTCCAGCATTTCGTTATTCAATACTATGTCAGTCACTACGTTTGATATTTGTAAAGTAATTCTGATGCACTTCGTTTTTATTTCATTTAATACTAAATTATTAGCCGTGAACCAATTTTGGACCTATTTACGTTTACGGTAAGGCGCTATTTACGTTACGTGGTCGAGATTCTGGGCCCGTCTTAAATATTAAGAAAGTGTCATCAGCAAATAACACCATTTGTGGTTAATTTTTAATCAAATGTATAGTAATGATTTTAAACAAATCATTACTATAAAGTGGCCGAACCTCTTGAAGAAGATATTATTGCAGATACTATCGATAATAATGTAATACTTGGCTCTACTTTGGAACTGGAAGTGGTAATTGCTGATAAAAACAATGTTTGATAATTGAAGAAATTGAAGAAATGCCTGGGGAAATTGTGACATCTACAGATCAGACTTATCCACATTGGTTAGATTGTCTAACCAATGTGGATGAGTCTTTTAGAAGCAACACAATAGAAGGAACTGGAACTGGCACGTCTAAGGTTACCGTATCTTTCCTCATTGAACTCTTTTCACCAGCACCACAAGGACCACATGTTCAGGGGCAACGTACAAAAAAGTAAAAAACTTACAAGTCATACTGGCACTTAATTTCTTCTCCTAACATGGCAGAACTTAGAGCCAAGAATGTACCAAAAAATCCGCCAGAAAAAAATCAAGAGACGGGTGAAAAGAACGCTTTTCGATGATGACTATGATAATGATCCCAGAAAGCAGTCAGGAAAAAGAAAAATACAGGGACAGAATACTAATTATGATGAGGACTCAGATGTAGAAGATTTTCCAACGATAACTGCGCATGCATTTGCTGTAACGACCTCTTTTCCCGTTCCAATCCTGGCGAGTGCTGGCTACGGTGCAACAATTGTTGACTTTGGGCTCATACATCATGTGCTTCTTCTTCTTAGCGTGTCGATAGCGAACACGGAAGTGTTATATGTGTGTGTATGTGTGCGTGTAAATGTGCGAGTGTGTATGTGTGTGTGTGTATATGTGAGTAGTGTTTTTCTTGTCAGATTCCTTGTTTGGCCCAGAATTCAGCCACGGCAACACCATCCGGTGACGCATCCAATCATGTGCTGATGCAAAAAACTTCGTCTGTGAATTATGTACTTTATAAATTGAGTGTCCATTTAGTATGCATACTAAATAGACAACATGAATTTCCTTAAGGGTTGTGATTCATTTTAATTGTATTTCTTTTCATGGGTCCTATTCAATTATAAGTTTACGTATGTTAAAACTAATGAACCAAAGATGATTATTAAAATCAAAGACTGATTGTAACTAGGTATGATAATTAAAAATATATGATTAAAAAAGTGAACCATTTGTCATATTGGACGTCCTTTCCATAAGCAAAAGTATAAAACTATATAAACACATTTATGAATTAATTAATTGGTCTTCGTAAGTACATTTACAATGAATCTATTATTATCTATTGGTACAATGAGATGTTTGTAACTATAGGTACGTTGTCCTTTCACTTAAAAAATCTAAGGTTGTCTTCGGTATCAACTGTTACGTTATTCTTCATAATCAAATATAGTAATAAGCGCAGTTTATAAAATTGTATACGAAATTACAATGTTCTTCTAATTTCGTATACAATTTTATAAACTGCGCTATATTTATAAAGTGCGCGAAAACGCTTTTTGGCTCTCCAGTAAACCATCATTTTCGAGTTACAATTTTATTCCAATCGCGGGTCGATATAAATGCGAAAGTAACTCTGTCTGTTACGTTTTCACGACGAAATGGCTGAACTAATTTTCATGAATATGAATATAGCTTTAACGTCGGGAAAGGACATAGGCTACTTTTTAATGAGCGACTTCGTCTGCATCTGCAATAACCGACATTCACACGGACGAAGTCGCGAGCAAAAGCTTGTATAAAATAAAATGTAATGATCTCCAATTCATACATTAAATTAATTATAACGAAGCTCAAAAATGTCAGTGTCGTAATTATCAACTGTTAACACGACAGACAAATTGTATTTAATCGTCGCCATATTATGAAGTGCCGCAGATTGTAACAACACATGACCAGGTGCAGAAGGTTTACTTCATAAACTTACACAATTTCGTGGATTTTTTACTTCCACCGTAACATACATATAATACAGAGAGATCTCAGTAGAGACTTTTGCGCTCTCTCAAGTCCAAAAAAAATAGAAAAACGATAGAAACGAATTATTTCTAACAAGAGACACCTCAGTTGACTCCTTTTTCGGTTCTATCACAAGAAATATTCTGTGGTCCATCTGCCGCAGAGAAAAATTAAACTAGTATTGTCTTCGACAAAACATACACACATTACGTTTTCGGCCTTATCTAGTCACTTTCAGGAGAAAGATTCTCTTTCTCCTCTGCCAGCTACATTGCGAAAGAAATTATTTAATAATACTTACAACGAAATCCATAAGTGTTCGTTGTGAGTGAACGTTCTGTAGCTATTTGTTTGATGTCAGCGTGTAACAGTAGGTAGCGACATTACAGGAATTAACTCGCGAGTCACAGCTGCGCCCAACGTGCGTGTTGCAAAACTGACGACTACACTGTCAACTGTATGTACCATGCTTTAAATAGGTAAATATTACAGACAGGCCGAATATTCCGTACCTCAAAAGGAAAAAACGGACCCTTATAGGATCACTCAGTTGTCCGTCTGTCTGTCTGTCTGTCCGTTTGTCTGTCCGTCTGTCTGTCAAGACCCTGTAGCTTGGGAACGCTTAAAGGTATCGAGTTGAAATTTAAACCGTAGAAGTACTAAGGTTTACAGAATAAAAATTAGGCACGGCGAAATCGGCGTAGCTCCACAATATAAAGTATATGTATTTACAAACCCTAAAAGATTTCCTAAAAGGGAACTACAGTAAAATAAAATTAACGTAGTTACATTATGCGGGGAAAAAAATATTTTTGCTTAAAAAAAATATATATACAGAAAAAAAATAGAAGTATGAATTAGTGTCCAGGGGCAGCGGAAGCGCTAAGATTCAAAATCCGCCACAGATGTTATCAATTGAAGAGAAGTACTGTCATGAGATTATTAACAACGCATCTTTTACACTGCTTTGTTCGTTTAAACTGTTTCTATCTATACCATCTATACCAATATTATAAAGAGGTAAGATTTGTATTTTTGTATGTAATGAATAAACTCAAAAACTACTGGTCCGATTTCAAAAATTCTTTCACCAGTCGAAAGCTACATTATCCCTGAGTAACATAGGCTATATTGCATTATTAAAATATTGGGGGTCCTTGGGAAAATACAAGCGGAAGAAGTCGCGGGCAATCTGCTCTCCTGGTAAATAAGTGGTCCAATGGTCCAATGTTCCAGGTGACCAGAAAATAAGAGGTGTAGGGGAGGTGTAGGGTAGTTAGGTAGGTAAGTAGGTAGTGTATGGTAGGTAGGTAGTGTAGGGTAGGTAGGTAGTGTAGGGTAGGTAGGTAGTGTAGTGTGGGTAGGTAGGTAGTGTAGGGTAGGTAGGTAGTTTGGTAGTGTAGATAATTAGGGACAGGACAACGTCTGTCGGGTCAGTTAGTAAGAAATAATTCGGTATCAAAATATCTATCTATTTTTTAACACGTATATGCATGGCGTATAATTTTTCCCCTACATTAATTATTATGTAGGGCACAGCTGTGCCTAAGTCTAGCGTGTGTTGCGAAACACCTACAATATGCACTGGACTGTACGCTAATCGCCTCAGGGCTTTCAATGTGACGAAATCTTGAGCAGACTCATATGTGAATGTTAGTATATTATGGCGGTAGATGTAGGTACCACAGGTTCTATAACAGCTGCGTTTTCTATTGGTGAAGGCCGGATAAACAAAATAGCTTAGCTGACAAATTACCACGTTTCGACTAGAAGGCTAATTGAAATTTCTTGACGCACCGATCAGATATCGACTACGCGTAGGTTTGGTTTACGCTCGACTCCACATCTGTTAGCCTTTTCCCAGCTATATTAGGGTCGGCTTCCAGTCTAACCAGATACAGCATTGCATGTAAGCACTCGTATTCATACTAGTGTTTTACATGGAGCGACTGCCTGACTGACCTCCACAACCCAGTTACTGGATCACACTATACCCCTTGGTAAGACTCAGACTTCCTGGCTTCTGACTACCTATAACAGATCTACAAATGACAGTCGGGACCAACGGCTTTACGTTCTTCCCGAGGCACTTAGGGAAATCGGTATGAAAGGGAAGGTCACCCATCCCCTGACAGACAGCGGCAAGCGTAGCTTAACCTTAAGCAATCGATTCTTACGGCTTTTGCTTAGCCATGAGCTTCTAAGTACTAAATATTATTTTTGTTCCAATCTCGAAGTAAGAGGAATACAGACAGAAAAATCTGATAGAAATGGCTGCAACTAAATTAATTTAGTTAAGTGTTCACACGGTTCTAAAGTCAACCAGTGCCACAAAAGATCCGGCCGATCAGAAGCAACTACTTCCAGATAGTAGTTCAACTTTAAATAATATACTTAAGTAGATTCCTTACATTTTTGTTGACTGAAGATTTACGAACACCTACGTTTACTATATATTTCAAACTATTTTTACTAAACAAGTTTTGCAACATGTTCGAGCGTGTATTGTGACGTATCGGCGACGTCACAGCCACCTGTATTTACAGGAGCATCATAAAAGAAAGTTCCAGAAGTACCTCTGTAAAATTAAAATGTATAGTTATTTTACAAAATGTCCAGTTTTGATCTCCCTCACCTAAAGTCTAAAAACCAAATATATTTATTTATTTAAATGCCTTATAAACTACAACGATAGCCTAGCCAAATACATAACAAAAATATAAGAAAACACAATAAAACTTTTCATGAAAAAAACAATAAAATAAAATATAAGTATAACACTTTAAATATTTAAGAAAATCTCGAATATTCAGAAAAGTTGTTGGTATTGCACGATATCGTACTTTAAGCTCTATTACGAAATACGATTATCTCAGAAAACTCATAAGCTCACGGAGATACGATAAATGCTAAAATCCAATACTGCTGAAGTGCTTTCCAATCTACGACAGTGGTGATCTCGCAGCCAAGACCCGTTAATATTTACTACTGAACATGGGCCTCCAAAGACCGTAACAGAGCATGTCGTGGTCGTCATGAAAGCAAATGTTTTACAACCGTCAGACTTGGCAGCCGGCTCTTCTCTATAATAAAAGATCAAATTGGAAAAGTGCACAATACATTCTGACAAATCTATCTTCTATTATAATAAAAATGAATCGCTGTTCGTAAGTCTCGCTAAAACTCGTGAACGGCTGGACCGATTTGGCTAATTTTGTCGAAGTCTAGGGAAGGTTTAAAGGGTACAAAAAATTAAAAATCAATTGACAGGACAACGTCTGTCGGGTCAGCTAGTATTGTATATTTTCTAGTGTATTTGTGTGAAATAAAAACTTTTGAAATGCGTGAGTGGTAATTATAATAGTGTTTTGGCTTATATTCTGATAATAAATTTTCTACTTAATTATTGGCTCATGTTTCTCTACAAGAAGAACGGACGTTTTTTTATTTGCTGAACTCTAACACCGCCTTACACATGCATGCATCATGTTGTTAGGAATAGGTATTCTGTCCTTCTCTATTGAAAGATTACATAGTTCTATTAGTATATGTGTGAGGTACTTGTGTGTACCAAAGATCGGCAATAACTCAATACAGCATGAATAACGCGGGAAAAATTATTGAGGACATTCCCAAAATATTTTGAATTTCTCTCTTGAACTCAAAATAGGTTTCCTATGAAAATTAGGTTATTTAAAAATTTTGTATTAATACAAAACCTTTGTCAGAAAACAGAAAATCTGACAACCAGTATTACAATTGGTATTGTGTTACCGTTACTAGGTTGTAGAGGTCAGATAGTAAGTTGTTCAATGTAAAACTCAGCTGCATCGAGTTAGACTGAGAGCCAACCACAACGTAGTTGGAAAAAGGTTAAGTAGATGATGATTACAAAACCATTGAATACATTTATGCATTTAATGTCTTTTAGTAAAGCTCACTTTTATGCAAACAAGAGAAATACCGCACAAATTTAACTTGCAGATATTTTTTCACAGTCTTACGCGTAAAATATTTTCTAGAAATAGCACGCCTTAGTTAAAAGAGCATAACTTTGAAACCTAAGCAAGGTACACAACAGCGGGCCAGTGTAACGAGCGCGCATAATACGCGCTAATCCTTTACCTTGCATAACATGCAAATGTTACTCCTTTATACAGACTTATTTTATATTCTTTTGTGCTAATTTAACGGTGTCTAGTTTTACATTTTTCTGTACACTTTTGCGATATCTTTTGAAAATAGAATATAAAAAATCGGTTCACTAGTGTGTAGGTGCTGCTGTGGAACACACGTAAATACATAATATTATTCGGGCGCGCAGCAGCCTTACGTACTTTGTGATATTATGTACAGAGGCCAGCACATCAAGCTACTACAATCTGTCAAATTTCTTTGATAGATTTTCAACTTTATTATAAAACAATAAGGTTCATATTCAATTGGGAAAATTTGACAGTTTGGTACGGCTTGATGTGCTGGCCTCTGTACATACATACATAGACTACTAAAATCATTAACATTGCCGTAGTCAGGTTAAAATAAAGGTCTTTAAAATAAAGTAAACTGTAAATCCTACACACTGTCACTTCAAGTTTTTCTTTTCAATTAACGCAAGCTTAGAAATGAAACAATTAATTAGACTTTCTTTGACTCTTATAATATGCTCCTCGTCTCATATTAATGAATACACTTAAGACTTTTAACTGGGTCAAAAACTGCAACCCTCAATGAATAAGTTAAACCCCAGCTTCCAATTTCTAACACCATTCTCACATACTACACATTTAGTATTAGCATAAACAAAAGAAAACAATGCCGATCTTAGGCCCGTTTACTCACAAATGGATACACCTAAATCCGGTTATGTGTGTTCAGTAATCCTTTCCCCGGTAGTAAATTCGTAAGCACCCACTAAGAAGGGTTCAAAAGGTTTCCCTGATGGTAGGGTTCCGTAGAAAATATATCTTACTTTTGTCTTCCTATCTGATGTAAAAGTAAATAAAAATATCAGATAATTTAAGTATAATCACAATAGTGTAATTAATTGGCTTCACAGTCAATCATCAAAAATTCAAGCTATCAACATTATGTCTGTCAAGCTCCGTTGGCTCTGTACAACTAATTTCACGTTATTTTACGGGTATTGTTTCAGACGATGAGAAAACGTACATACTTACTACGGAATTCTTAGTACGAGGCCCAACACGCACTTGTATAAATCCCTTTTCGAGTTAATTTAAATAATATATTAATCGCATCCATGTTAATCCGACGGTGTCTTTAACGAGTATAGAGCGACACATTCTATACGATTCGCGGTAATTTATATTTCTTTGCAGTTTCGTTTAAGGGGTTCCTGGTAGACGAATAAGATTGAACTACCATTAGCTTATTTTCATTAATCAATAGAGCTACGTAGGTACGTGTCGTTCGTTATTTTATTAGTGACATTTATACGATCTTATTACTCGCTAGCGGTTAAAATAGGTTATTCTTTTTTATTATCATTAGAACTTAAGTAAAAGTGCTTTCATCTGAATAATAATATTTGCCTCCAGGGTGTTAAAGACGTTACAGAGTACTGTGGCGATTATGCCATTAGATTATAAACTCTATGATTAGAAAATTCGGCAAGCTTCTTATCGAAGTAATTCAAATCGTAGATTATAGTTTTGTATGGGATGACAGATGGCTGTCAGTCCCCAAGCTCGGCTCAGAGCCACGGTCATGTAAATCACCTCTCGCTGATAATTATTATAATATAGTCTTCTGAAAGTTATTAATACGTTTAATTTAACGCAGTTTAGACCCGGGACTGTAGCGTAGTCGCTACAGTACTTACATACTTACATGTTTCTCGAGTTTTGTTTTAAATATGTTTATGCAATCACACTTATTTAAATCTACTGGTTGTTTAATAGTGGTGCTCCCTCAACCAATATTGCGGTTCAACACGTGCGGTCATCAGTTAAAAACTTGTTTTTACTTCTTGAGTGGTATGTTGGTGTTTTTTTTTGCTGTTGTACGAGTATGTTTGACAGTACAGTATTCGTGGTAATTTTTTTTCAGAATGGAGGTGTAATATAATATGTGTGAGATTAAGTAGGTTAATTCTTTCGTTTTTTTTAGACATTTCTGAAATCGCCGGCAAATAGGCCTCAAAGTTGCTTGCGAAGCCCATCAATCATTCGCTAGCCTTTGTAGAATTCCGGAATGCATCAAAGTAGTCAACAATCTATTAAAATTTTGTCCTTGACATCTACCATTGCGCACTATGACCCAGCTATGAGGACCACAACTACACTCATTGTTTCTGATGACGTTTTCCTAATAATGATCTATTCTAATGATCTTTGCGATGACTTTTTTAAACTTGTTACTAACAGACTGTTTGATGAGAAGGCTTTGTTCTCACCGACATAATTAGTGACTTCAACTTTATTATTAAACTTTAATTTACTTGACGGCTGGATTGCGGCCTTGACCTGGCAACGGATTTTTGAATTAAATTGTGGATATTCTTACTATGTAAATGCAAGTAGGTACTATTTTTTTTTTATAATTTTGGGGGAATAGAATTACGTATGCTAGTTACAGTAGGTACAAAAAATTGTGTGTTAGTACAAATTTTAGCTAATTCTGGTAAAACGGCTTAAACGTGAAGGAGTAACATACATCTATCGTTTATATATATGTTACTCCTATATATGTATATATATGTATATCTACGCTAGCCGCGGTCGGCCTGTGGATGGGTGACCATCTCTTTCATACCGAGTTCCCTCCATGCCTCGGAAAGCATGTAAAGCCGTTGGTCCCGGCTGTCATTTGTAGATCTTTGGCAGTCGTTATGGGTAGTCAGAAGCCAGAAAATCTGATAACCAGTCTTACCAAGGGGTATCGTGTTACCCAGTAACTGGGTTGTGGAGATCCGATAGGCAGTCGCTCCATGTAAAACACTGGTATTCAGCTGCATCCTCTTAGACTGGAAGCCGACCCCAATATAGTAGGAAAAGGTGGGAAAAGGCTAGGCAGATGATGACATTTATACCTACAACATTTGTATTATCACACAGTTTTTTGTCGCACTACCGTAGTGTCGAACTACTGTCGCACAATCATTTGTCACACCAGCATGATGTCGAGGTTCAGTGTGTCGCACAAGCGTGCTTTCGAACTATGGTGAGTCGCAGTACAGTTTTGTCGCACTAGCGTTAATCGTACATCCATCGCGCTCACGTAGTACATACACTCTATTGATCTAGCTTAACACATGGCTGACACTTCCCGTGATCCAAGAGCTGGTTTTCACCTCGCTCAGAGGTTAAGGATTGCCATCCAAGGTAAAAGGTCTCTTGGGTACATTTCTAGATGATAAATGAGATTTTTTTGAAGCCTTATTGTGTTAGTTTTGTAGTTTAATAGTAGTTATAGGTTTTCATTTTTATTATTGTTGTAAATATTGTATATGCTTAACACATGGATAATTTTCCCGTAGGATAATTTAAAATTTTGGCTTAATTCATATTGCAATAGTTTATGAATATTACCAGCTGATTAGGTAGTTATCTTTCTACTGGATTTGTAAAATTGTGTAAAATTTCTTGCATTATTATTAGATAATAATATAATATTCTAATATATAAACATTTTGCGTCATAGTGTTTGTTATTGAACTCCTCCGAAACGGTTGGACCGATTTTATGTTTTTTTTTGTATATTTGGTAGGTCTGAGAATAGGTCGCAGGCTTCTTTTTTTTACGACAACGTTTGCTGGGTCAGCTAAAATTATTTCATTTTCATTTCAATATTAACCGTTTTAGATACGATCTATAAGTACGTGTTTGTATGTACAGTCACCAAAAGAGATATGTATCCATGCCGTTGGAAATAGTTGAAGTTAACTTAGAAACCAATGGAGGCTTTCAAATGAAATTTAATTAAATCACTGAACTGTTTATTCTCTATTCATTGTATATTATTTTATTCATAAACACCCATCGGTTTCTAAGTAAACTTCAACTATTCCCGACGACATGGATACTTATCTCTTTTGGTGACCGTACATGGAAATATTTTAAATATCCAAGATTGTTGACACATTTCTCATTTATACCTACCCACAACATCATTTTCCCCATCATTTTTTTAGAAGCCTGATACAAACTGACAAAACAATTGTTCCACCAGGAAAACGATTCATAACGAAGCAATACAAAAGTACGCACTTGGTACCTACTGTATAGATATACACTGAAATGTATTTGTCGTAAGCAGTGCGTAATGTGTATAGTAAATATTTGACGTAAATCGGCAACTCTACCGTCCTCCGGGAACGGAAGGGAAGCCGAGAGGAAAGAGGGGTAAGGAGAGGGGGTTGAATACAATGTAACCTAAATGTTTTCTGTCCTCCGGGACTCCGGAATTTTGGGTATCGAAAATATTAGTTCCATAGTAAAATAATGATGTGTGGATGTGAGCTTGGGTACCTGAGGGACCGTTCTCGTATATTTAAGAACGATCGCATTGTTATCTCGGTCTCAATCTATGAAAAGTATCTAATTTACCTACATTTTAGGGGAAGGTGGTACAAATTAATCCCACTGAGGGAAAACGGCTGTAAAATGAGTGTATGAAGCTAGGTTTTTCTTGAAAAAACATATGGGTAGCTAGTTTATCTAACTACAAGTTAGTAAGTGTTGAATAGCATAGTGATAGATTACTACTTTTTTTTTATTGTGAATTTTAGTAATGGATCATTTTGTACACCCCTGTGTCCAAAATGATCTCCCGGGTAAAATGAGTTCTTGAAATGTTTGCCGCAGAGATGAGATCTCAACTAGATTTTAAACGTTTTGAATTACAGGGCCTCCAGACGACCTTAATTTAAGTGACACAATCTGCCCTCGTAATAGCAAATGCAGTAATGGCAAAATGGCGGTTTCGAGAAAAACGCGGTTAAGTGTTTTTTTTAAATCTCTACTTTAACTGATAAAACTTATATGTATTGTTACGGAAAAGGTACATAAAAATACAAAGCATCGTTTAGTTTAGTGATGAAGTATTTATTTTTTTATGTAAGTCCTTAGAAAATTAAATAACTGCACTTAAACCTTGTGTTTGTATTTGTAATACATCAGAGTGGTGAAGTGAAATTAGTGTTGTTAAAAGGCTCGAGTCTCCCGAGTCTTCGACTCATTCAAGGCTCGAGTCTCCTATGAAGCCTCGAGCTACAGCCTCGAGCCTTATTTCGAAGGCTCGAGCCCAGTCTCGAACCCTAGTTCCGAGGCTCGAGTCGCGACTCGAGCTCTGTTTTAAAGGCTCACTACACAACATTATGCTCCAAAATAAATCTACTAAATATGTTATTATAATAATGTATTTTTATTTACAAACTAACTTCATTACATCGATACCTTTGGGTAGAAAGGTCGTATAAACCAAAACCCGACTTTTCAGGAGAGCAGAAATACTATTTTTTTTTACATAAAATCCTTAACTTTTTTGTTTTTGAAGTTATAAAAAAAATGATCTATGAGAAAGGTTCTTACAATTTGCAAATGAAAAAGGTTAAATCATCAAAACCTATCTATCTTCTTTAGTTTTAAAGTTAGCTTGGATTTACGTCTAAGAAAAAATCAATTCTTGGTTAATACACCCCATGAAAATCTACTTTAAAAAAACTGTATAGGTCGTATATCCATTTTTGGTAAGCTTCGGTCACATTTACTGTCGTAAAAATATATAATTTTTTTTTTGTTTTTGTGTTGGATAGTCCTTTTATCGGGGTAGGCGGGCCCATGCGAAGCCGGGTCGGGTAGCTAGTCATTTATAAAATTATGACTTGATAGTTTTTTTTAATTTTTGTACATAATTTAATAAATTATTGAATTAAGCCTTTGTACTAAGGCTTACTTACTAAGTAATTTATTGAATTGCAACTAAATAAAAAAAAAAAAAAACGATAAAGCACTAAACGTAACTAACTTACGTACTAATAAAAAGTAACTAATTTATGACATAAATTTGTATTCATAATTAGTTTTAATTATTTATGAATTGTTACTATAAATTTCAATATTCTATGAAAGAAGAGACGTCACCTGATAAAGTAATATTATTTAAAAATCTGGCAATAAAGAAAAAGGTAAAGGTAGAGGTAAAGGAAGATCGAAAAGTCGTGCGATATTACCAGAACAAGGTGTAAGCAACAATACACATGAAAAGGTGATGATTATGTCCCCAACTGCACTTTATAAAAACAAATTGCAAATATCGGATGTAAAATACAGAGATTTAAAACGTCTATGTGATAATGGCATTATACCAAAAAGGTACCACCATGATTATTTCAACTTACCCCATGGAAATGTGGCTGACTCTCTTACGCTAACCGACGAAGAAGACGAGGAAGAGCTAATTGAATAACACAATTATAGGGAACCGATCACTTTTCCGAATTTCATTTTACCGAAAACTATTGACTGACGTCTTTTTTGCTATATGCATTATTTGACATATTTTTAGATCATCGAAGTATGTCATAGGTATTATTTTACCGAACTATGTTTCTCTGATTTACAAAATAACTTTTTCCTATTGGCCGAAGTCTCTTTTGAACTATTTTCATTTGCCAAATGATTTATTTGCCATATTTTCACCCCGTCAAAACAACATTTTACAGAATATTATTTGATCACAAATATATAGCCGGTTACTTGGTAGCATTTTCAACATTAAATTAAAATAGTAACAGAAACGAATCGCTGCAAAACCGACTTCACGCAGTCTTGTCTGCCCTAGGCCTAGAGTGTAATTTAAGAACGCGTAGGCGCGGAGGGGTGGGGCGGCCCGCGAGCTGAGGATCAGCTTCGGCTTGCTGGCCGGCTGAAGCCGGCCAGCCTCAGCCGCGGCGGCGGGCGTTAAAACCATCTGCGACGATAAGCTCGCGTGGGGCCGCCCAGACCCCGCAGCGCCGGAGCCGTGACAGAAACAATGCTTGTGCATGTTGCATGCCTGCTTGCATGTTTCATGCTTGTTTGCACGCTGCATGCTTGCTTGCATGCTGCACGCTGCATGCTTGCTTGCATGCTGCATGCTTGCTTACATGCTGCATGCTTGTTTGCATGCTGCACGCCTGCTTGCATGCTGCATGCCTGCTTGCATGCCTGCTTGCATGCTGCATGCTTGAAGCAAAAATCTTTGTTTGCAAGCTTCTTACTGGGACCACCTGTTTTATTAAGTGCCAATACATTTAAATAATTGATGAAACAAAATAGCAGGAAAATAATCTGAAATTAGCTCTCTATAACGCCACTATCGCCTAATCTGAAATTAGCTCTCTGTAAATAAATAAATACATTAGTTTTGAAAGCTCTTTCAAGTATTTATTTTCACTCAAAATGTCTATAATTTTCAAAAGTTTTTGATTTTTCGTTTCTTTAACGACGTATTTTTTTTTTCTGGCGGAGTACCGGTTATCATTAACTCAATATTAGACATATTTACTTCTAGTCGTTTGGTGAAATATGGTTATTAAACAGTGGTATAACGAATGATCGAACAAATGTTATTTCGGCTAAGTGTAACTTCGGTAAAAAGTTTTTCGACCAAATGAAACGTCGGAGCAACGAAAAAAAGCGAATTAATAATAGGTCAACTGATACAGTGGCAGATGTGACTTCGATGAAGTACAAAAAAACGAAACGAGAAAAGTTGAAAAGTTTTAGGTGAAATGAAATTCGGTCAAATATTTTTCGACCTTATGATAGGTAACCGCAATTATAATTATAAAAGAATAATAACTTTTCGTATTTACGTAATTTCACATTTCTTTCGTTAGCGAAATATTATTTAGCAAAAAAACAAGACTATGTTAAATGATTGTATTATTTGTCACCTAAATTTTTTTTTTAATGTGTTTCTCAATTCATAATTCGTTTTAAAATAATTTATAATAATAACTAAAACAATCTATGAACTATTCATAAATAATTTTAAACTAATTAAGAATACAAACTTATATCATAAATAAGTTACTTTTTAGTACTTAAGTTACTTACGTTTAGTGCTTGATCGTTTTTTTTAAAATACTTATTAAGTAAGCCTTAGTACAAAGGCTTAATTCAATAATGTATTGAATTAAGTACATTTTAATATGTACAAAAATTAAAAAAACGATCAAGTCATAATTTTATAAATGATTAAAATGCCTGATTACTTTAATTTAGAAGAAGTTTGAATAATTTTTGTTTTTTTATGACTAAGTAGATTTTTTTATTTCACTTTTCAGTTTAAGTTAAACCTGTTAGGTATGTTGAAGCATTATTGAAATAATAGTAAATGTTGATTGAATACTTAATAATAATGTTGATTTCGTATTTCAGCTAGTTTTATTTTATTTGAATCGACCATCATTGGGTATTAGAATAATAATAATTGAGTTCCTACTAATTCAGTAACAGGATTGTTTATTAGTCAGAATTCAATTGATCTATGATTATAAACGGTTTTTAATACAAAAAAAAAACTACATAATTATATGGGTTTTTACGACAGTAAATGTGACCATAAGCTTACCAAAATTATATACGACCTATACTATTTTTTTAAAGTACATTTAAGCCAACTAAGCTAACTTTAAAACTAAAGAAGATAATAGGTTTTGATGATTTAACTTTTTTCATTTGCAAATTATAAGATCCTTTCTCTTAGATCATTTTTTATAACTTCAAAAACAAAAAAAATATAAATTTTTATGTTAAAAAAAATAGATTTTCTGCTCTCCTGAAAAGTCGGGTTTTGGTTTATACGACCTTTGTACCCAAAGGTATCGAATTTTGTTGTAATAACAATAAAACTTGTAAACGAAACTTGTGACGAAACGCTCAGTGCGCGAACTCGCATCCAAGTCAACAATTGCGCCGGTATCTGTCTATCCCGCTCGCTCTTCTGCTTGTCGCTGCGCGCCAAATGCGAGCCTTGTGTGTTGGTTGTAAAGTGCTTTGTAATGAACATGGTTTATACGCCAACGTCGCGAACTGCCTTTGGATTTACGACGTCGAATTTAAACTATGTTTAGGTAATGCATTTAACACGTTAGGGCGTATAAACCATTTACAATTAACGACTATTTTTACGCCCTGAGTTAATATAAATTATGGTCATTAATTCATAACAAAACTACAAAAAAAAACATTCGGCTTTTACATTGAAAATTTACCTTTTCTAAGAGGCTATGACTGAACATTTCTGTGCGAATTTCTGCATTTCGTATATACAGATCGATAGAGAAAAAAAATCTGAGAAAAATGGTATATATAGGGTGACTGGTAATTAGTGTACGATACTTAAACACGTGATTGTGTTCATGATAACAAACAACTTTCCCGAAGAAAAAATGTTTTTTGTACTGGTTCACTTTAAGTCACAGGCGTGCGCGCGCGTGAATTTCATACGGCTGTTGTGTTATTGTGATAAAAGTGACCCAGTACAAAAAACTTTTTTCTTCGGGAAAGTTGTTTGTTATCATGAACACAATCACGTGTTTAAGTATCGTACACTAATTACCAGTCACCCTATATAACTCAATTTGGCCAAAATGGTTTATACGACCTTTCTTCCCAAAGGTATCAACATAATAACATATTTTTATTATAATTTTGTACCTCCTCCTATAGAGGAAACTACACGCGCCGAGCCAGTGTTATCGCTAGTTTTTAGAACTACCCACATTACTATTAATATTCCGGTTTGAGATAACTTTATTCTCATAAGAATACATTCATTCACTTACGTGAGAATATTAAAACTATACATAATATTATTGTAATAATTACTTGTATACGCCATCCGTGTCAAAATCAGTGTGCAGTTTGCCTGAATTAAAATTTAAAATACGTTTTCATCGTAGTTCTTAGTGGTGAAAGTTTGTTAGATTTACAAAATGAATGAGGAAGATAATGTAACATCGGAAAACAACGTGTTTGATACTACTGTTACTTCGCTTACAGAAAATGATGCTTCAGCATCTTCTATGGTGTCGAAAAAGCCGCGTATTAGTTCTTATAATAAAAAAAGTAAGTCTGGTAATTTAATAACAAAAAAAAAGAAACAGGCTGAGCAACAAAAATATCCAGGCATCAATGTGCTTATCGTCATGGTTAAAAATCGAATAATCATTCATTGTATAATAAAGTTTTCTTTTTTCTATCTTTTATTTCATTTTTTTTATACGTAGGGTAAACCTATTGCCATTGCCCACTTAAGAACATCGTAGACATTAAGACCATATAAAAATTAAAATATTATAGCTACCAACACTTTTTCACCATTTTCTTACAACCTAATAATCTCTCCTTTAGATTATCGACAGTTTTTAGTAAAAACTTTGACATAACAAAGAAAAAATAATAATAAAATAAAAATCATCTAAAAGTACAGTTATTAAGTTATTACCAACATCACAGCACAGTAATTGCCCAGTACTTTAAAATAATTAAATAAGTCTGAATTGAATTTAAATATAACTCAACATTACAAAATAAACATTACATATTTATATCTTATGTATATCTAAAAGGACAGTCATCGATATTTCAAACAAATTGAGTTCAGGTTTTGAAATTGCATTAAATAAATTATTTAGTTGATGCTGATGATTTAGAATCGCTAGAGTCAGATTCTCCCACTTTGAAGCAATTAGGCCATAAAAATAAATTTCAATCAGAGTTATCAGGTACATGTTCCTTATGTTTTGCATGGAATGCAATGCATATGAAAGGTCTGTGAACACGCACTGCAAATCAATAATTTATTTATGACATTGGAGTGACTTATTCCACAAGATTTTACTACAATATTACTGAGAATAGATGATTTTAAATAAAAATAAAAAAAAATAAAAAAATAGAAATGTTTATTGCATCGACTTATTTGACTTATTCTAGTTACAATGGGGAGCATCCTTTTAAGCAAAGAGTATGCTTGTATTAGGACACTCCGCCCTTCCCCAGGTTACCTACCTATATAATTTTAAACTACATT
Source organism: Charanyca ferruginea (assembly GCA_947361185.1). NCBI lineage: Eukaryota > Metazoa > Arthropoda > Insecta > Lepidoptera > Noctuidae > Charanyca > Charanyca ferruginea. The sequence goes on from OX376055.1 coordinate 38,272,591, forward strand.
ACTTAAACCTCAAGTCATGTTAACATTTTACAAATAAAAATAAAAACAGAAGAATGAAAACAAAAGAATGCGTTATAAACTGTAAACAGTGTTTTATAGATGGTAAGTAACAAATTACCTATTAAAAACTAATAACTAATAAATAAACTAAACGCGCTGGGATGTGTGTTATGCATGTGTCGGTGTGAAGGTGAGGTGTGTATGTGTGTGTGGGTGAGTGTGGATGTGAGGGTAGTAGTTGTAGATTATTTGTCTATTGGTTTGAGATAACTAGTAGATTGGTTTTGCTAGCTAACCCTACGACAAGTCTTGGGATCGGAAGATACTGTGGGACAGTATCTTCCATTAGCAACAAAGGTAAATCGCTTAATACTTTTATTTTGTGGTCATTAAAGTTTCATAGATTGCACCTCTTTGACTTTAGCCATTTTGACAAAACGTTTTTGCATTCGCGGTAGGTTAGTGGGTATATGTCAAGCTCTTTATTTAGGAGATTGTATAAATGTGATGATTGCCTAGGATATTGCCTTTTTGCGAATGTAGACTTTACCGAGACTGTGGGAGCAACCGTGTTCTTTCTTCTGCCTTTAGTCTTCTGTGGATTGAAAGATAGTGTTTTATGTTTGGCTAGTGTTATATTAAGTACGTAAAGCTTTCTGACGGTCAGGAGATCTGAAGTCCGGTAAAGGTTCTCAGTTGAGAATCTGAAGGGTTTAAAAAACATAACTTTCAGGAGGGACCTCTGGGCCCTCTCGAGATCTAGAAATTTAATTTTAGTGGCGCCACCCCAGACGGGTATACAATATGTAAGTACAGACTGAGCAAGTGAGATGTATATATGTACCAGGAGTTTCTTTGAGGTTACATGACGTAGTGTCTTGAAAGTCCAGATTAATTTCCTTATTCGCTTCATTATCAATTCCGTGTGATTGTGCCAAGATAATCGTTGATCCACCATGATACCTAGGTATTTGGTAGATTCCAGTCTCGTAATTTCTGTGCAAGAACAATTTGAGTTTACAGGATAATGACATTTATGGATCTTAACTTTGAATACTGGGGGGGGGGGGGGGGGGGTTGAGAGCTGTTGTACTTTGTAAAGCAGATGAAGTTGGTTTTGGTAGTATTAAGGTAAGTAAATGAAGGTCAAGCCAGGCTGCTATTTTTGCCAATCCCCGCTCGGCAGTTTTCCGGACTTCGTCCCAAGTAGCGGCACTGAACACTATAGCAGTGTCATCTGCATATGAAAAAAGGAGTCCACCCTCAATTTTCATGCTACATAAGGTGTTTATATATATAAGGAACAGAGTCGGTCCGAGCACACTACCTTGACCGACTCCGAACTGAACGGTTTCTTCAGAACTAATGGTATTGCCTATCTTAATCTTTTGTTTCCGTTCGCTTAGATAGTCTTTGAGCAAGGCGTGGGGAACACCTCTTATTCCTATTGCAGCCAGCCTATCCAGGAGAGTGGAGACGGACTGTGTCGAATGCCTTTTGAAGATCCAGGAAGACAGCAAGACACTTGCCTCCGCTGTCCACTTGACTGGTTACAGCGGAGGCAAGCGCCAGAACTGCGTCTTCCGTGGACATTTTTTGTCTAAAACCGTACTGCGAGGGCGATAGAAGGTTATTTTTGTTTAGGTAGGATAGGAGACGTGAATTTATTAGTCTTTCCATTATTTTGGATATTGATGGCAGTACGGAAATAGGCCTATAGTTCGACGGATTAGCTCTGTCTCCACTCTTGTGCACAGGTGTTATAAAAGCTAGTTTTAAGGCATTCGGGTAGATAGCATGCTCGAAACACTGGTTCGCTAAGTGGGTTATGATTGGGACTACAAGGGCATGGGCGGTCTTTAGGAAGTTGACGGTTATGCCATCCCAGCCTGGGGCACTATCCGATTTCAGAGACATTAAGACGCGGTGAACTTCATCCTGGTCAGTGTTTAAAAGTACAAAAGATGAGAGAGGTTGGACATTAGGTGAGTCAAAGTTTTGGCCATACGCTGTAGTGGTGCTGACAATTATCTCGTTCGCGAGGATTTTACCTATGTTGGAAAAGTATTTATTTACAGTGTCAGCTGACTCTAAAACACACGATATAGGCCTCATATTTTGACCAATAAATCACCAAGTCAGTTATTGCCCGGGCAATTACTATTGACACTACCACATGGCAATTACTAAATTACTGGTGGGCAATAACTAAACTTTTAAAATTTTGGGTTCAGTGATTGCCCATAGCTAAAATAACGGTTAGGATTCAAAATTTAACACAGATTTTCATTGAAAACTAACAAAATACTTATTAGTTTATCATATCCATGCTACAATAGCAGAATATCAAATGGCAAACGTTCAAAAATAACTTTTAAGCAAGTAAATCCTTAAGAAAATTGCTAAAATGTTTAGTTTAGTTTTAGTTTTGGTAACGCACTCAACCGTCATAACAAAATCCACCATTACTCCTTTTTTTTAGTTTAGAAGTGTTGCCAGTTGTGAGTTTTGAATATTCTCTAAACTAATCTCACCACCATCTAGCGCATTCAAAATTAACTAGAACGACACGCAGTTATCACAAAACAATGTTTTTCTTTTAGTGGGCAATCACTGTCAGTGGGCAATAACTCTCTGGTTTACCCTACTTACCACATTAAAACAAAAATATTTCATTTTAATATTATCAGGCATATAAATAAAGCTCGAGCTTCGACTCGAGTCCTTCATAATTTTCAAACTCATTTCAACCATGGTACTCTTGGTACGTAGATATTTACATAGTATTTAATGTAGGGTAGTCAGAGCTTCGCAGTCCACTGTTCAATAAACATGAGCCGGCTCTTAGACGCTGTACCTGGAACTCTGAGACCCGGCTTAGTCCTTGTTGCAATTATATTAGTATGCAGTGTGCTATACGGGTATATTGTGACTTGTTTGTGGAGATCTTGTAGGTCGGATCCTACGGGGTCTATGCAGAAACAAGCAATAGTTAAGTATGAATCAGGAATTCCTTTGATGACGTATTCCATTAATATATATATTTTTTAATTTGAGGCTTTTATCCACAGTGGCATGCGAGCCTTTTCATAACTTGAACTAATTATTCTTAATTTAAATCTCAAATTATCAAACAAAAGGCAGATAGACCGTGCGGAACACTGCGAGTGAAGCCACAAAAGCAAATACAAATTAAAAAACGAACACCTACAATAATAATTCGCTTCGCGCTGTACTAACACGAGTCAGTACAACACGAAACGAAGCATTGTTAAAAAAAAAGAAACACTATACAAATAAAAATTCAAAAGCGAATACAATCACGAGATTGTAGGTATTCGTTATTGAATTTGTATTTGCTTTTGTGGCTTCACTCGCAGTGTTCCGCATGGTCTATCTGTCTTTTGTTTGATAATCTGTGATTTAAATGTACACTTTGAATCCCTAATGCGTAAACACATCAGAAAGTATGTTTGCGGCCTCCGGTGTTGGTTGTGCTGACGAATGTACTCCATTGATATACAAAAACCTAGATTCACAGGTATTTACGAATATCACAACAAGAAGTGTCCGGATGTATTTGAAATTCTAGAAATTCGAACTCTCCTCTGCATGAAGTCATTTTTAAAGGTTTTAAACAAATAACAATCGTTACCTGCCTAGCCTTTTTCAGCATGCGTAGGTACCTACTTCCCAAAATTGAGTAAAACCATAATCTCACAGGTGCCATCATCATCATGAGCATTGTTTGTCATCATTACTCTTTCTGGTGACACGAAAAGTCACTAGGGATTTACACCTATACCTAGCAGTAGAAGTGTCGAGATGTGGAAGTCCCCAGATCATGTTTGAATAAGTCTCTTGGAAAGTGTTATTGGATAAAATACTTCAGGAATTTATACCTGGGTGGTATTTTGAGTAGGTATATTTATTTGCATGCGAACATTGCGTACGCTTATGTCAAATCTAACTAAAGCGATTTTCATAAAGTTTAGGTATTAACTCGCTTTGTTTCATATCTGCATTGCGCAAGTTTTAACCGTTTTTCATAAAAATTTGTAGGTATATATTCTTATTTACAACAAAACGCTACTGGTTTTTAGCGATACTATAGTTTCAGTGATAGTAAATTAAAGCTTTTTTCCAATATTTAGAACTTAATCCAGATTTGACATCCTAAAAGCCTAAATCCTTGTTTTATTGTTCCTGAGTTTTACCTCTTCCAATAAAAAATTACAATACAACGCATTTATTTCGACAATATAACCTAACTATCGGTATTTGATAGATTAAAGTACAGTGCATTTCGTTAATCAAACCCGTAATCTTCTTAAGATAATCCATCAATACCATTTTTATTTTGTAACTTGCTGACCCGATAGACGTTGTCCTGTCCCTAACTATCTACACTACCAAACTACGTACCTACCCAACACTACCTACCTACCTTACCCTATATCTACTCTACACCTACGCTACACGTACCCTACACCTACCCTACACCTACACCCTACACCTACCCTACTCCTACCCTAGACCTCTTATTTCCTGGTCTACACCTATCCTACACCTCTTATTTTCTGGTCTCCCCCCTATTTTTTATTCATGCAATATAGCCTATGTTACTCAGGGATAATGTAGCTTTCGATTGGTGAAAGAATTATTGAAATCCGACCACTAGTTTTTGAGTTTATTCGTTACATACAAAAATACAAATCTTTCCTCTTTATAATATTGGTATAGAAGACTGGCAATGACGTGCGTGTGTTATACCTATGCAATCAAAAGTTTCGTCACTTCTACCAAGCCCTTCCTCAATTACAATCGTTATTTCTTACTACAATACAAACATACTCATCTAAAAGTAAAGCCAACATGTCGACACGTATCAATGACAATAGAGTGTTTCTCAAATAAATTAATTAACAGATAGAATTATCATTCTCACGGTATAGATAAGTGTGAAGTGTGGCAACAAATAGTAGCTACCTTACTACAGCAACTTAGTCACATACGTGACGTCACACCTGTGTGCCGTTGGAGGGGGAGTGAGGCAGAGGTATAACAATAGCAAGAATTGTTTACTTACAGAGAAAGAATTAACAATAAACAAGACGGTAGTTTAAACAATTTTCAATGAAATGTTTACAGTAATGTTGCTTGCTAAGAATAGTGGAATGCGACAATACTAATTTTATTAATTATACAGAATACCAGCGGGACTGGCAGACGTTGTCCTGCCCTTAAAATAAAAAAGTCCTACAACTCGACTGCAGCGCCACCTACAGGGTCCAATTTTGAATCTAAACCATTCTCGAATCCACTGGAACACACACAAAAAATTTCATCAAAATCGGTCTAGCCGTTTAGGAGGAGTTCACTTTCATACACACGCACAGAAGATTTTTATATTTAATATATAATATATTCCACCGTATTCCATCAAGTTCAGTTCAGTTTTCATCCTGAAAACTTGCTGAGAGCTTCGGCACTCCGATTATACAGCAGTTTGTGCGGAGGTTGTTTTCTACTAACACTAGGTGATAAGTTTTTTTATGTTACTAACACTATGGATTATTGTGTCCGAAATAAAGGTTTATTATTATTATACCTAATAAATTATATAGAGGTCTACGATTTTTCAAATTTTTAAATGTTTTAATATATTTTTTTGACGTGATAACATCTTATAAATCGATGTATGTACACCGGCTTCACGCACGAATAGGTGTCACGTTTGGCCTGAGCCTGAGCGTGCAAGCGAGAGCACGGAACAAGCGATAGAGAGGCACGATCGGCCCAAGCAATAAACTCCGCCCACCTCGATGGAAGCCATTATTTGCTTTTGTTGTATTATGTTAGCCATTATGTTTCTTTATGACGTTATCACGTAAAACTCTCGTGCGTAAATCGACTTTACAAACAACCAATTTTTTTGTTAATAGTAAAAATGTAAGTAGAGTTCGTTACCTAAGTAGAAGCCGTACGTATCAATCGGTCATGGCTAAGCTACTCTTGCCGCGGTCGGTCGGCGGATGGGAGACCATCCATTTCATACCTAGTTCCCTCCATTACTCAGAAAGCATGTAAAACCGTTGGTCCCGGATGTCATTCATAGATCTTTGACAGTCGTTTTGGGTAGACAGAAGCCAGAAAGTCTGACAACCAGTCTTACTAAGGGGTATCGTGTTGGCCAGTAACGGTTATGGACGTCGGATAGGCAGTCGCTCCATGTAAAACACCGGTATTCAGCTGCATTCGGTTAGACTGGAAGCCGACCTTACATAGTTGAGCAAGGCTAGGCAGTTGAATTAAAAAATAATAATAATTAAAATGAAAAAAAATTATCTCAAAGCTTTTTATATTTTTAATTCGCATATTATGTGGTTTGAAAATAAATATTAGTGAATTCTATGATGAAAACCATAGGTCAGCATAGCATAATATTATTATCTACGTGTACAGTTGAAGTAAAGTCATTAATTATATGATAGCCTCGTGTTTGAGGTAAACGGGAAGTCAGGGTTTCAACGTTTGCTGGGCGGTATATTATGAACGTAAGATGAAATTAATATCACGCAGTGGCGCCAATTCGATTTCTGTCGAGTTTTAATAGTAAGTAACCGTACCTACGTTAATAATTTTATGTATTCGCGATAAATTCTGTTTCTGGGTTTTTAAAACACACCGTAATTATAAAATTTAAAATTTGCTTCTGTTTTTTTGGAACGAAGTTCTATAACATAGCTTGCAGCAGGTGTGCTTCGGGAGTGCTTCTTCCTCCTTCAAACGCCTTTCTCTTTCTCACATTCGACGCCATTCTCACATTTCGAATTTCATTCGCAGCTAAAAAATGCTCGTAGGACCTTATTCCTGACGCCCCTGATTGGGGAATCAGGGGCGTCAGGAATAAGTTCAGGGATGACCGCACAAGTTTATTATTTTTTTTATTTACTAACGAGGTGGTGGGTTTGAATCCGGGCAAGTATCATTGACATCGGTAAATAAAAAAATATTTACAAAACGGACAACCGCCTTCAAAAACTGAAAAGTGAAAAATAACTTTAGCACAGAACACACATGACTTTAGTTTCGGAAGTCGGTGGCTTTGTTCTGTTTGTTGTTTTGTATGGCCACCTTAGTGCATGAAGTATTAATAAATAAATCCAGTAGCAGCCATTAAAAAAGTCACGTGTAGCAGTAGTAAACAATGTTTGTCATATCAGAGCTAATAAAGCAAACTGTAGCACAATTTCTTCCAGTAGGTAGACAGATACACCTCTGCCTATTCCTTAGAGGCAATAGCGCGTTATGTGTCTCTCAAACGAACGTTTACATCAATCAACTTCAAGGCATCATATCCATTTACATAAGAACGTAAAAAGTCTCTCTCCTTTGCTCGTAGAAAATTATATTATTTGAAAAGGTATCACTTTTATGTTACGTACTTACCTCCCAAATTGTTAAGAGTCAACATTGAAAATGTCAGCTTTACCCGGTAATTATGTAAAATAGCACGTGTATGATATGCGTTACGCACGGCTTGCTAGAGTTTCACATGTTATAAAATAAACTTGTTCGAGATCTTGGAAACGTGTTGCGTTCCAAAATGGTTCTTAAGATTATTTTATGCGTGAAAATCAAAAAGCTACAGTTTGAGTTTAAATAATATACCGACCTACAATATTAATAGTTGCGTAGCCTAGGTGGTAGTGTATCTGTCTCCGACGCACACGGTCGCTTTTTCGAATCCCGCCCAGAGCAAACATTTGTGTGATGAGCACTTGTATTTTTCTAGTGTCTGGTTATTGTATATCTATTTGTGTAACTATATCAGCTGTCTGACACCCACAGTACAGGGTCTGCCTAGTTTGGGGTCGGGTAGCCGTGTGTGAAATGGTCCCCACATATTTTTTTTTTTTTTGTAAATTAAGTATAATATTCTAAGTACCTATATTAATATTCCTTAGCCTACTTTCGATCAAGGCCGGAAATATCAATAGTGAATAGCCAAGTATACAAGAGATATTATAGTGCACAAGTGCTCATAGCAAATACAGGTAGAGATCCCTTCTTTTCGCATAATGTTTTTTTCCCAATATACTTTGGCATAATTGTTCTGGCATAATTTGTCTTTCCATAATAATACTTTGCCATATTCTTTTTTGGCATACAGTTTATGTTGGCATAATTATTTTGAAGGCTAATTTGTTTTGGCATTAATTTATTTTGCTAATGTCACTGTGCAAATCTACTGTGCCACGCTACAGCATTATCTTAATAATTAAACAACACAACAGCAGATTTTAAACTGACAATCACGCCAAAATGTGTAGTGTAAATGATTTGAAATAAATATGTGTTAAACTAGAACATTCTCTTAATCATTTAGTATGTGAATATTTTTGATTAAGTTCATATTAAATAGTTTAATTAAATCGTGAAGTTGTGTTTGACGCGGACTAAACATTGATAATCACATAAAATCTACCAGGAATATTTAATCGAAATTTTACTATCTTACAGACAATTTTATTATCTATCTTTTAGTATACGCCTTTTTTTAAGTTAAAGAATACTATCTTTTATTTAATTTTTTCGACTAAACTTGAGTTTTGGACGCAGCGCATACGATTCTCTGGTCGCTCAAGGTCGCCGGCTTATACCGTATCAAACCGTATCGGTGTTGTATCGTCGCCTTAATCCGTTTTGTTCAATCTATAATGTGTAACAATACGCACGCTTTGTTTAAGGTAAAATAATATACCATTGCAAAACACAACATAATCTAGCCCATTGATCGACCCCGTTGCCCCCAGGAACTGAACCTCCGAGCCCTGTCTTAAACCTACGTCGTTTCTTTCCTTTAATTAAGGACAGGTAAATACCCTATTACGAACGGTCTCAATTACCTTCCTCTATAGTGACCTGCCTACTTTACCCGAAACGTGTCAGTTACGTTTTAGCCGGTCATTTTATTAATTAGCCACTAGGCGGTGAAAGTGGGGGCAGTCGATCAACCTTAATTGTTTGCTTTAGGAAAACGTTATTTAAGGACTTATTTAATCTGTGCGACTGAGATAAAGATTCACTGAATTTAAAATGTACCTACCTACCGCCATTGTTGTTGCATTATCTCCATTTACTGAGATACCATATGTTTGGGACACAATAAACATTTTTGTATTTTTTTTTTGTATTTACTCATCACGGTTAGGTAAGTACCACGACGCTAAAACAAAGCAGAGTCAAGAGCAAAGAGCGAGTCGAACTCTCACACAAATGGTTCCGTATAATATTACCTATACAAAACAACAACACACAACCACGGTGGTTTGTGGTTGTAACAACAATATACAAAACAACTGGCCTAGTGCGAGTCGAACTCGCATACGAAAGGTTCTGTACACTATATTAAAACATTTAGTTTGTTGTATGGGAGCCCCCCTTAAATATTTATTTTATTCTGTTGTTAGAATTTGATTTTTTAGAATTTGTTATACTTACCGGCAACAAGAATACATCATCTGTGAAAATTTCAACTGTTTAGCTATCACGGTACATGAGATACAGCCTGGTGACAGACAGCCAGACAGACGGACAGTGGAGTCTTAGTAATAGGGTCCCGTTTTTACCCTTTGGGTACGGAACCCAAGAAACACGTTTCTTGTAGAACATAATAAATTTAAAAATTAAGGGGGTGCCCTTCTGGATTTGAGTTGTCTACCTATTACGGTTCAAAAGATATAGCCCGCATAAAGGGTTTTGATAGACAGATTGAAAGATAGCTAATGAAGTGGTTCTATAAGGGTTCTATTTTTCTTTTTAAGATACGGAACCTTGAAAATCAAGTTTATCCTTTACGATACAACACGTTGTAACTCCGCCTGACACATACAGACTTCCCAGTACCCCTCACTTCCAGTTTATTCGTGGGTGCGAATGTCAAGCGATGGTATCAGTCTGTTATATTATTCAACGGCTATCGCAACTGAAATTAGGATTTATGAAAAAAAAAGGTACATCCCATTGTATTGTGTAACAAATCACACCGGAAATATAAAATAAGGGTCCAAATGTAATAAAAAATGATTGCGTCTTTCTTAGAAAATTTACAAAAAAATAAGATAAAAACGCAAAATCTTTGGGCTCGTCCGGGATTTGAACCCGGGACCTCTCGCACCCTAAGCGAAAATCATACCCCTAGACCAACGAGCCGACTGATTTACCAGGCGAAATAAACATTCTAATTCATTGTCACGGAAAGATCCGTGTCGCCTTTCACTACGTAATCTGGGTCACACACACTTATCAAGTTTTATTACTATGTTGATACAGTACCACAAATTATACTGATTACGACGTTATTGAATAAGTGTTAATTCACACCGTGGTTGCGAAATATTTATACGAATCTCTAATTTCTTTAAAAATAAAATGTAAAATTTATAGTTTCGGAGATTATCCCCTACAAACAAAATTACGAACCAACAAATACGTCTTTATAATTTTAGCGTATCATACTTATCATATCAAACTTCAAATACAAGCAACGAGATGATATGAGTATGAGAACAATCGGATTCGGTGGCGCACTGGTTTTGTGGTTGGCTGCTGCTCTGCGTGTTGCGGGTTCGATTCCCGCACGGAACAAATTATTTGTGTCGGCAGAGGTAGGTACTTGTTCCGGGTCTGGTTGAAATTGTACTATGTTTGTACACGCACCCACGACATGGTAACAAATGCCTAGTTTGGGCAGCGTGTATAGTTATAAAAATGAAAAAATATATCAACGTACACAGTTTTTCAATTTAATCTGCCATTTTACTACGATTTCTTCCAGATACTATTATAACATCAACGCCGACAGTTGACCAGTCAATGGGTTTGTTGATCACGGCATCCATATACCCATGCATTCTCCAGCTAAGCTTTGGTCTTAGTGCTGCAGATTGCCTGGAAACTCATTTCAATCACCAATAATCTCAGAAGCAATAACTTCTGTTATCATTATCGAAGTTATTGAGCAACAGATAAGGAGATACCTAATTAGGACGCACCCTATTACCGTCACGGCTATTTCCTCTAAGACCCAATCCACATTACCGAGCGACAATAGGTTTGATAGCGAGATGTCCTGAGATAAGGCTTTGCTATAATGTGTGAAGCAAGGCCAGGGGGTGTTGATAGCGTTAATACTCACCTGTTTTGAAACCAGTTTATTATTGGGCCTTTGCGGAACAAAGGCCTCATACAGAGAAATAATGAGCATGGATTACCACGCTTGCTCAAGGCCGTTTGGCGATTTCAGACTCATGACTTGTTAATTTAAAGGCTGCTCTCTCGAAAAAATGCTATCTGACCCCAAACTAGGCAGCCCCGTGACTATGGGTGTCAGACAGCTGATAGATGAATAGATACGTACATATATAGATAAACAATAATCAGACACAAGGCAAACAGAAGTGCTCGTCACATGAAAATTTACCCTGGAAGGGATTTGAACCCGTAACACGCTGCGCAGAAGTCAATCGCTTAGCCACTTCGCCAACCGTGTCGTCACATACACTGGCATGTTGATGCTGGATAGTAATGTTTGGCATATTGAATTACTTAGGGTGTTACTACGCGGCGGTAAGACCAGTCATGGAGGCGCGGATCGAGAGGCGGCATGGCGCCCTCAGCTTCCGGCTGACGCAGGTGCTTTCTGGCCACGGCTGTTTTGGGAAGTACCTGTGTCGTATAGGTCGGGAGCAGACACCGGTGTGTCACCACTATGCTGCTTGCCCGGAGGATACGGCGCAGCACACGTTGGAGGTGTGCCCAGCCTGGGCAGGGCTGAGCCGCGACCTCGTTGCGGCATTAGGTGGGAGCGATCTCTCGCTCCCGGCCGTCGTTCAATCGATGGTCGAGAGCGAGAGTGCATGGGACGGGGTTGCCTCCTTTTGCGAGGAGGTCATGTTTGCTAAGGAGACAGCCGAGCGGAAGAGAGAAGCCGTATCCTCTCTCCCCTCCCACAGGAAACGCACCGGGCGATTGGTCTGGTAGAAACTATCGATCGACGTCTACTAATCCATTTGACCATCGATCGATGCCGTCGATCGACGATCGATCGATTGGTCTGGTAACACCCTTATACTTTTGGCAAAGTTGGACGTAATTAACGGAATTGTCGAGAGACTTTGGATAAAGCTCGTTTTAGCAGAACTCTCATTTGATAATGTCAACAATACGACGAGCTACTTTTATTTTGTAATTAATTTATCAGTATTACCTCTGTGAATAAGGGCGTAGTAAAAGAAACAGCTACTTAACACAATTTAAAGTGATACCACTTTGTAAAATATTAAGGAAACGGCGACTAATGTTCTGAGAGCAAGATGGAGCGGCTCAGGGTACTTCGGAGCAGAGCCGCCCCAGTAATTATGTGATGGATATTATCATAATGTGATTACAACTGCGATGGACGAGGGTGAGGTGGAAGCGTATTGTGTTGGCGAGATGATGGCGGAGAGGTCATCGTTTTTACTATATGGACAGGACAGACAGGACCAAGTTTTATCGTGCCTGTATCGTGGGGACGTAGGTTGTAGGTAGGTATATCTGAAATCTTACATCTTTAAAAAATTCAAATATAAAATAGTTTATTGACACAATTTTCACTGAACGTAGTTAATAAGTCTACTAGCATAGGATAAGAATATTGTAACTAAATTAGGGAATATTATGTTATGTGTGTCGTCGCTTCATACAGGGCAAAGTACTTCCGTAACCCAGATAACCTACGGGAGATCGCCAGCAATGTCAAGGCGCTGCTGGCAGTGCTGGCCTTTCTCGAGGAGCTGGGGATCGAATGATTTATTACCCACCTGTACCCAAAATACGTGCTGAGACGCGGAGTTGTGGACACTAGCAGTTTATACTATACTATGTCGTTCATTGTATACAAAATCACAAATTATTGCCATTCATTTGATACCCTAGTCTATGACAATGTATCTGACTAAACTGTCAATCAAATGTTTCATAGTAGCCAATGTCGTTCTGAGACAAAAGACAGTTTCTCACAGTTTGACCCACTATTGTAACTACGCTCCGTTTGTAATGCCGTTTAATGAACAATGTTCATTGATGAATGAATGGTTTACACTGGTACTTAACTGCCATTTATTTCACTTGTTAAAGAGTTACCAGTATCACTAGCATAGTATACGTAAGATTTCTAATATAATGACACATGTATATGACACCAGAAAGGATAGTAGATGTTAGGACGTTTACATTCTTATCTGCACACATACACATACAAAAATATTGCAAACCAACAGAGCATGCGTGCATCTTTAATTTCTTTTTAATTTACTGTTTTATTGCACAGTATAAAATGCTAAATGTATCACACTTGGGCGAAGACACTGGCTTCTGTAACACAGGTTGCTGCCTAGCTCAGGAGCCAGGGTTTCAAACAAGAACGTAATACCTGTATTTTATGTCAATAAAAAAATATTATTATGGGTTTAATTAACTTAGTCTCAATCTGTCAAATATAATACTTTAGCTGAGATCCGATTGTGACAAAGTTTTGAACATTTTGAATTATTAGAAACCGTGTGGTGCCGATCATCACCACCAACCTTTTTTTACCTGTGGGTGTCGTAGAAGGCGACAGAGGGATATTTACCAGAGGTTGGGTAGCAGTGTCCTTCTGAGTACCATAACACCAACACCTACTGCGATCGCCACTATGTATCGGCCAAGCATGGCGATTACTGCTGAACCCCCTCCCCCCCTTGGAGTAGACCTATACCCAGCAGTGGGTGTCTAAAGGTTGACATGATGATGATGGCATGATGAATTACTAGAATTAGCCTTCAATAGTTTCTGAATGTGTAGTGTTCACTGTTAATTCATAATGGAAGGTCAGACCAAATGTTTACCAATTACTGTTTAATTCAATGTTATTAAATCTAGACCACGGACTATGAATTTCCTATAGAGTATTTAACCCGACGAATTGAACTTCTTATATACCCTCTATATCCAGACCAGTAAACGCTGCTCCTATCTCCCTAAAAACATCCCATTCACAAAACCCTCGAAAAGGAACATTAACTGCACGTAAGTGTAAATAGTGAGACCACCAACTACATGTCATCATCATTATGTCAACCTGTAGACGCCCACTGCTGGGTATAGGTCTCCTCTAAGGGTGGGTTCAGCCGTAATCGCTATGCTTGGCCAATGCATGTTGGCGATCGCTGTAGGTGATATAGTTCTCAGAAGGACGCTTGCTGCTGCCCGTCCTCTGGTCAATACCCCTCTGTCGCTTTATACGACACCCACGGGTAGAAATGGGGTGGTGCTATTCGCGGCCGGTTCCACGGGACCTACATGTAACTACATGTGCTAAAGTGCATCGCACGAGTTGCTAGCACCTAATTATCCGCTCAACTTCAACTGAATTCTTGTTGAAAGTTCGGAAGTTTTGCAACGCTTACCGCGGTCCCAAGACATGACTCACATTGGTCAGTGAACTGTAAGGTACCTACATATCTGATACGTTTATTACATATGACGGACGTTAGATAACTACTTAGTGACTGGAAATAAACTAACTAATAAACAGCAGGTTTCCTATGTTTCATACTCACGATAGAACGTTTGGCGTAGTGGACGAGCAATAAGACGTATATTCATACATGGGATCTTTGCAATACTATAGATAATAAAAATACCGAATTTGTAACTCAGGGGGATCGGCGTTGAGGGCTGAAATACAGGTTATGTCTAGTTCGGCCAAAATGTTAATACTTTTGTGTATTTTAAGTTTAGATTACGCACTATGCTTGTAAAAAATGTACATATTTATGTAAATAGAGAAAGTGGGAAGTGGGAGTGAAATTCCGTGCCCGAGTCTGTGTTTCCTAATAGCTACAACCTGGGAGTCTTTAAGTCAAGAGTGAATAGGTTACTTCTAGGCAAGCGTGCTCCATCTTAGACTGCATTATCGCTTCCCATTAGGTGAGATAGTGGTCAAACGTTTGCCTAACAATAGTAAAATGAGCAGTTAATTGTTCCGGGTCTAGTGGATTGTGTGTGTGAGTTTATATGTTTGTAAATGCACCCACGATACAGGAGAAATTACTCGTGTGGAAATAAAATACATAAGCGTGATGTCACACTGTGCTGGGTGCTATAGCATTTATGGGTTTTGTTGCCATAATTACCAGTCTCGGCCGACATAATCGCCGTCTCTGACGACACGGTTGGCGCAGTGGCTGAGCGATCGACTGCTGCGCAGCGTGTTGCGGGTTCGATTCCCGCCCAGGGTAAACATTTGTGTGATGAGCACTTGTGTTTGCCTTGTGTCTGGGTGTTGTTTATCTATATATGTATGTATTTACAACAAAAAAAAATGTATTTGTGTATGTAGGTATATCAGCTGTCTGACACCCATAGTACAGGGTCTCCCTAGTTTGGGGTCAGATGGCCGTGTGTGAAAATGTCCCCACATATTATTATTATTATTATTATAATGGTGACTGCAGTCAGAGTTGCTTGTTAATATTGCTGTTACGAAGATGTTGCTGACATAGACTGTAGAATTAGTAAATAGTGCATACACATTACTGGAGCGCCTGCGCAACTATCAAAGCAATAAGTTATGAGTCCGTGCTAAGTGATAAACCATTATCTTTGTTAAGTGAACTAGTAGTTCAAAATTGTCATTGTTCTCGATAATTACAAACTCATACAGGTAACTAATTCGTTGACACAATCTTTATTATAACACCCCATATCTAGATCAATGACACAAAATGAAAAGCTTTTTTACAAAAAAGACAACCGCCTTCAAAAACCTGAAAAGTGAAAAATAACTTTAGCACAGAACACTCATTACTTTAGTTTCGGATGTCGGTGGCAATACAAAACCACAAACGGAACACAGCCTGATAAGTCTGCACAAAACCTGAGCGTGGTGTCTTCTTTGGCTAAGCCATAAATACCTCGGCGACTCCTTGGGACTTTTTGGAAATTGTACACTCTACAGCCACCAACTTTCGAAACAAAAGTCATGTGTGTTTATATGGGACCACCGCTGAGGCATAGCCTACCCTTAAAAAAAATGGAATTTCCAAAATTGATTTACATTTGCCGGTGAAATCGCGTAACAAACAAAAAAAAATCATACAGTCGAATTGAGAACCTCCTTCTTTTTGAAGTCGGTTGAAAAAGGTTACGCCGCAGCCTTACCACCAAATATAAAGTATACGCGCCGCAACCTTAGGTACTTTGTGGCCTTACGTACGATAGTACTAATACTTATACTGTGCTTACGTACTTTGTGTCAATGACAAAATATAAAGAAACGACTAGTGTAGTCCTTTGAAAAAGATTGACATCTTGTCATACTTTAACAGACTGGACCTACAAAGATGGTTGGAACAATGCTGGCTGTTTTGAGTAACCTTTTATGACGCCCAAGAGCTGCAAGAAAGCGGTATATACAATGCGACAACTTTGTGAGTTTATACACATAGTAATCTAGTAAAAGCGACCAAATTAAATCGCTAGAATGGGTAGACTGCAGTCTAATCTACTCGGCGACCGCAGTCCTTATGGTGCCTCTGGGAGAACTCGCTGCAGTGGTTTACGTTGAAGACAAGTGTTCAGTATTAGGCTTACATTCACGAGCTAGGAAATTAAAAGCTTATTTATGATGTGCGCAGTCTGTATAAAATTTGAATACACCTTGAAATGCAGCAATATAAGATGTTAACATTATTTTGTCGGCGTAGTGATTATCAAAACCCACGGTAGTGGGTCAGGAAAAACTTTACGAAAAAGATTCTACCTAGGTAATGTCTAAGTTACACTGTGAATCAGGATTTATTCTTTGCAGGTAAAGCTTATCTGGGGGCACGGTAAAGCCCTCGTCAAGACGAGCCAAGCGAAGCGCAAGTGGGTTGGCCGTTTCGCTACCGTTACATGGGCGTAAGGTGAAAAATGTATTCACTGTTCATTACTTTTCTGTTAAACAATACTTACTTCTTGTAGTAACGAGTCACATACATAATTATTTTGACTAAGGTGTAGAGTTTGTGAAATTAGGGCTAGTAAGTAGAGATTATAGGAAGATATCTGAGAACTTTTTGACAGTGCGAGCCATTTGCTCATGTCTTGGTAACATTTTACATGAATACGTATTTGGTGGAATAATATTGAGAGATATGTGTTCAGAAGGCTCTGTCGTTGACATATATCTTAATCGTATGTTTGAATCTGAAACTTAGAAGTTAAATTATCTCATTAATAATTATATCAGTCGTAATTCCGTATACTTTGACGTTTAGATTAGATCTTTAACTATTAAGTATGGCTTTATGACTTCTGGTGTAAAGTCAGCATAAAAAATTATGTTACTTAGTTATAATTTGCATTTTATTTCTTGCCTTTTACACAAAAGGCTATCGTTTGTGCTGAACAAACCCCTATGAATATTTTTGCTAAGTTCTTCATTTGTAACCTAGTTACATAGTTGGGTTGCAGATTCGCATTCAAGGCAGGCAAGGCATATATGTAAGCACAACGAGTAGTTCCAAAGAAAATCACGAAAGACAACTAATAAGAAAACTTGGACTAATTGAAGTCTCCTGCTTAGAATGCAATAGTTTAGTTCCATTAAAGGTAGAAAGGCTCCGTATTTCTAGAAGAACTTTTGTCTCACGATTCCAATTTTGCATGGCAATGTATCTCAAGTTGTTGAAGTATGTTAATTAGTATCAGGCTTTTTCATTAACTGGGGCTGGTTCCGATACCGAGCGGAGTTTTAAAAAGAAAATAATAAATCACCTGTTTGCCTTTATCTCTTTCCTTACCTTCTAGTAGACGGTATTGTTTTAATCGTTATTTTGTTTGCTAGTGACTTTAATTTGTTTTCAGTGTTTTAATACATTGTTTATATCTATAACTATACTCCATTAATAATAGCATTAGAAAAAAAAGGCTCATAGAAGCAGGAATGCAAAACATTTTATTTCAAAGATAAGTTATAACAATTTTAATAAAACTTATTTTAATATAATTTTGACAAATAAATCTAAGATAGTATTAAATATGGACGTCTAATAATATAAACAGAATAAAAGTCTTTTAAAGATTAGGTAACTTTTTTTGGTAGAATTACAGTGAAACAAGTAACGTTCAGGGTATTGTTCATCCTTGCTTCTGTTAGGTTTTTAGCATTGACACTGTAATTTTAAATTGAAATTAAATATACAACTAAACCACATAATTTTAGAAGATAAATTATTAAGATTACAAATACGCGGGACAGCTACTGTAAAAATAGATCATAATAAATTCGGTCACCATCGTAACTTTAACATCTTTATTTTAATTTTGTTACAAAGTGTGCATTACAAAGAATAATATGTATATTAATATAATTCATAGCAAGGCATATTAATATATATTTCAAAAATGTGAAACTGACAACTACCGCAGACGTAATAAGGGCGAAAATATGTTATTATATTATAGCTACGTATGTGACGGGCTCAAAGTCCGTCATAGAAGTAGATTTTATAATTCATAACAAGGCAGAAGATTACTATAAAGAAGATTACTATAGAAAATAAATCTAACCAAAGGGTGGCTTATAGTTCTCTTATCAGATAGTCATAAAGCAGAATTCAACAAAAAAAAAATTACATCATCAAAATATGTCGACAGATACAGCAAAGCATATTAATATAAATATTTCAAAAATATGAAACAAACAACGACCGCAGACGTAATAAGGGCGAAAATATGTTATATATATATAATATAAAAATATATTATAGCTACCGTGTGTGGTGACTAGCTATTATATTTTTATTATAGCTACGTATGTGACGGGCTTAATTAATGCAGGGCTATAATATATTTCGAGGAGACTGATTTTTAATCAAAAAATTAAACTTAAATATCTCGGCTCCGATATGATTTACTTATGGCCGCTTTAAACGATTATTCCGTAATATTATTTTTTTAATTAGTAGCCTAAAAAACGACACTAATTTAACCAAACCCCATTGTAACTAAAAAGTAGTTTGCCTTTTTGTAGATTAGTGTCACTCTATCATTACACTACTACTACACATCACTGTTCACCCTCTGACAAGGTGCTCTTGAGATAGAGTCTTGTGACAAATGGACAGACATGCGAAAAATAAAATCAGTATTTTTCTTCCAACGCTACCGAACCGTGTGCACGACGCGGCGGCATTTCCCGTAGGCACACTCTCACTATGTCATACAGTGTCGTGACGTAACAGATGATAAATGGCGGCCATGATTGATGCCCAAATATGTATCACTGATAATGTCGTACTGTGATATTGGATTAAAATGTTGTAAGAGAATTCAGAAATTTAAAAACAGTTCTAGATTAGGCTGTTATGTTAGAAATGTAAAGGTCCCTAGTCTTTTATGTATTTCTGTTTCAGTTGTAAATCTCCCGAATGTATCAAATTGACCTATATCACCCGTACCCTTTGTATAAATTAAATTATTCCCTCAAAAAAAAACCCAAACGCAATTACCTTTTGGCAAACAAAATAAACAAACAAAACCCTTCTTCAAACATCTAGTCCGTTCCTTATAAGCTTGGTTCAAAATAAAGAAAAAATAAGCAAGAAAGCATCGCGGGGCTACAATTAATTCGGTCCCAAAGCAATTAAAGCTTAGCTAAATTGCCATATTTTTTAACTCACACATTTTTTGCGTCGACACTGAAATTTCCTCTCGCTTAATTTATGCTAATGCACAGGCAAGAGGGCAGCGAGGGTCCCGTAGGGACCGGGTTCCCGATGGACGCTAAAAATAGGAAGGTTCAGATATTAAAATATTATGTTTTAAGTGTGATACCCTCATGCTTTTAGGAGAGAGGTGTAGACCGGCTATCTTTGTGGACCCTAGAAAATTGACCACCTGTTCTTTATTGAAGGGTTTCATAGAAAGTTTGTAAAGGTGTAGTACGACGATAAGAGTGTTTATAACCCCATAATTTTCTAGTAATGACTACAATTTGCGATCACTAACCGGCCTTAATAGCAGGTATATGGAGACTTGGTTGCCATAAACAATACCAATCTTTGGTGGGTCTTTTTGTAAAAAACATCCTAACTTCTGTTAACTATATAAACTATAATCAGCTATGTTCCTAAATAATTAGTCGCCTACTAGTAAATCGTTTAAAAAAATATTATATTTACTGTTGTTTACGGAACCCAAAACACCTTGTTTGTTGTATATATATCTATTATAGCTAAGTTAGTTAGTTAGTTTGTCGGGGCCTTTTCCGCACTTAGCCACTTGATTGGGCCATTGTACGTGAAACACTGTCTTTCCTCTTACTCCAGCCATCCCAGCTCATCCCAGAAGGCGAGCAGCCTTTTCAGGTCGCTGCAGACTTCCGAAAGTGATGCTGGAGACCGGAGAATCTGTGCCCGTTGATCCGCCACGCTCCTGCACTCCATGAGCACGTGCTGTGGCGTTTCTTCCGCCTCCATGCATCCCCTGCACAGAGGGCTATCTGTCACACCTATGGTGTATAGGTGTTTGTTTAAGGGACAGTGTCCGGTTATCGTACCTAGTACTTTACGGATTTGGTCCCTGTTCAGTCTTGTAAGGTTGCGGGCAAACTTTTTCGAAGCCGCCGGAACAGCATTCTTCGTTTGCCTGCATCCTACGCTGTTTCTCCATTCTGTTTGGTGGTTATCTTCTGTTGTAAAGCGCAGCCATGTTCTGATTTGTGCCAGGGGTATAGGCAGTAGTGGTTCCGGGCCAAATACCGTCGTCTTTGAACCCCTTTTGGCTAGTTCGTCGGCTGCGTCATTACCCAGAGAGTTGCTGTGTCCTTTTATCCATTGCAGAGTTACTCTGTTTGTGTTTGCAATGGACTGGAGTGTATTATGACACTCCAGTATGAGGACAGAGGTTATAGTGTTGCTTTGTAGAGCTTGAAGTACGGATGCACTGTCTGAGACAATTTTAATATTATGCCCTCTGACATCTCTGGCTGCAACCGCCTGTGCTGCTTTGGTTATACCTATACATTCTGCTTGAAAGATAGTGTTAAGTTTGTCTAGGGTGGTTGAGATTTTAATATTTAGGTCATTCGAGAAGACACCTGCCCCAGTACCCTGTATGGTTTTGGAGCCATCTGTGTATATCCTAACTTCATTGATGCCAGAGTTATCTTCAATTTCTGCTGCAAGTTGGATAGTGTATCTTCGATCGAAAACATGATGACACAATGTTCTGTCTGTGGGCGCCTCAAGGAGTGGTATTTCCTTTAGGATTCCATCCAGTACAGTTGAGTGTGTTGTTCCTATATTTTGCTTCCACAGTCCATTGGCCCTCAGTCTTAGTGCCGCTGCCTGTGCCTCTTCTTTAATGACAAGATGTAAAGGTCTTAGGTTCAGCAGGTACTCGAGAGCGACTGATGGAGTGGTTCTCATGCATCCAGTTGCCGCAACACTAGCCAGACGTTGCAGGCTTTGGAGTTTCGTTTTCACTGTCGCTAGTTGTGTTCTGGGCCACCACACAACAGATCCGCAGGTTATAGACGGCCTGATAACTGAAGTGTATAGCCAAAGTGTTATTTTTGGGTTGAGACCCCATTTTTTGCCAACTAGTCTCTTACACTGATAGAACGCTATACAGGCCTTCTTTGTTTTATTTTCGATATGATTCGCCCAATTCAATTTCTGATCAAGAGTGACGCCCAGATATTTCACTTGAGTTGATAGGGAGAGTTTGGTATTAAACAGGTTTGGTAACTTGAGTTCTGGTAACTTCCTTTTGTTGGTGAAAAGAATGAGTTCTGTTTTCCTTGGATTTACTGACAACTGTTTGTCATCACACCATTGTTCTACAATACGTAAAGCTGATCGCATTACTTCACATAAAACGTTTTCAGCGTTTCCGCTTATCAGTATTGCTGGGTCATCTGCGTACCCAATAGTAGTGTAGCCTTGTTCGTTGAGTTTTTTTAGGAGGCTGTCCACTACTATGTTCCAGAGAAGTGGCGATAGGACGCCTCCCTGTGGGCATCCTCTGACCACTTTTGCTCTTGTTGTGTTGTTTGTTTCTATTTGAACCGCCCTTTTGCTGACCAACTTAGTAATCCATTTCGTTATTACTGGTTCAACTTTGTAGCCTTGTAGGGCGTGGACAATGCTGTTGTGCGTGGTTTTATCAAAAGCACCTTCTATATCTATGAAGGCAGCGAGTGTTGATGATTTATTGGTGATGGCTAACTCTATCTTGTGTACTAGCAAGTGTAGAGCTGACTCAGTTGATCTGCCTTTCGTATAAGCGTATTGCTGGGGATGTAATGGCTTGGATTTCAGTGCTCTATCCCGTAGGTGTCGGTCAACCAGTCTTTCCAACGTTTTCAGTAAGAACGACGTTAGGCTGATGGGTCTGAAGGATTTTGCGTGAGTGTAGTCCTCTTTGCCTGGTTTTGGTAGGAATACTACTGTCGCTTCCCTCCATGCTATAGGTATGTATTTGAAGGCAATACATGCCCTGTATATTGCTACTAGGTACTTTGTTATCAAATCTATTGGCCATTGTAGTAATCCTGGGAATATTCCATCCAGCCCAGCAGACTTGAATGGCTTGAAGGTTTTTAGGGTCCATCCCACTTTGTCTGCGGTTACTATTTCGTTTGCGATTTCCCATTCTTGGGATGTTGGTGTGCTATGGTGCTCGTTCTGCCATTCCGACTCTGCTGTTATTAGACAGCCGGGAAAGTGCGTTTCAAGCAGATGTGCACTGGTTTCATCTTCTGTGTTCGTGTAGGTGCCGTCAGCCTTTTTGAGGGAGCCCAAGAGTTTGAGGTCTCCAGTGGCTAGAATTTTCTTTATCCTGGCGGCCTGGTTCGTTGAGTTTATACTGCTACAGAAGGTGCGCCAACCCTCTCTACTACGGAATCTAATCCGTTTTTTGTAGTGTTTCTGTGCAGTCTTATATTTATCCCAGTCCTCGTCGGCTCTGGTGTTCTTCGCTCGATTAAAAAGTGTCCTGAGTTTTTCCCGTAGGCGTTCGAGTTCTGGCCCCCACCAGGAACTTTCGTTCGACACTTTGGGTATTACTGTTGGACATGCAAGTTCGTAACTTTTTAAAAGGGTTTTGGTTATTTGTTGTATGTTTGTTTCTATGTTTATTGTACTAAGTGTCACGTCTGTCATTTGTACGTCACTTAGTGCATTGGTGAGTAAATTTAAATATTTTGCTATATTGGTTTTGCGGGGGTTGCGGTATCGGACTGGATCTGTCGGTTTATATTGTATTTGGAAACATATGCGGCGGTGGTCCGCAAAGGATGGTTCGTTTGATACGTGCCATCCCTTTATTAAGTCCGCCGCCGCGTCTGTTGCTAAAGTAATGTCAATAATCGTTTGGTACCTTGAACTCACAAACGTAGGTTCCTTGCCCCTATTCATGATGTTAAGGTTTGTTTGAAGTATATATTCAGTTAGTAACTCACCCCTTTTGTTTGAGTCCTTACTTCCCCACAGTGAGTGATGCGCGTTGCAGTCTGCGGAGATGATCAGATCCCAGGCGTGTGCGTCACAATGTTGCACCAGCTCGGCCAGTTCCTTAGGAGGCACTTCGCCTTCGCTCGGCATGTACACTGATGCCAACACCAGGGCTGTTTGTTTATCTGTGAAGACTTTCACTGCCGTGAGATCTCTAGAACAGAATTGGTTAAGCAATGTTGTTGTCATGGTTTTAGGCGTGAAGATACACGTCCTTGGTTTGTCAATAGAGGTGTCTAATAGCAACTTACCTCCGATGTTATTCAGACCGCATATTCTGTTATTCCTGTTCCAAGGTTCTTGGATCAGGGCGACGGTCTTGTTATCTTCCTCCAGCACTCTGCGTAAGGTGGCCGCCGCTATTTGTTTGTGCTGGAGGTTGGTCTGGATTATTGTGAGGGAGTTAGGGACTGCGGAGGACGTCATCTTCGTCGCTCGTCCCCTCCCCCCCCGCTTCCGGCTGTGGGTTTGACCCCACCCCGCTCGGACCCTGTTGGGGAGCTGAGGTGCTCGGCTTAGGACTTGACGTCACCCTCGCCGTGTTCTCACCCGTCGCCGTCTGGTTTTCCCCGCTCGCAGTTCCCTCCTCCATGTTGAAGAAGCGGATGTATCCGCTTCCGGACATGTGGGCTATGCGGCGGTCTCTTGCCAGGATGGTCTCCTTGTAGTGTGTAAGGCTTATATATGTGTGCACATGTATTGTAATATTAAGATCCAATATAATCGATTGTACTCTATTATGAGGGGGAGTAATAAATTAGATTCCAATGGAGGCACTTGTTTAATTGAGCTCACACAACCTCACAACCTTACATGGCGACCCTGCCATCTGAGACGGGCGCCGAGTTCGGCCGCGTTATAATGTAAATAATATTATGAAGAACATTAACGAACAATGGTGTAAGTGATTTTCTTTGGACTTTTGAGTGGATAGAATTTTACTAAAATGTGCCGGTCAAATATTGAAAAAGAGGACGTTTTTATATCGCAAAGTGCATCGGGTGGATCAAATTCGGCTTCTATGCAGGAGTACCACTTATCAAATATAAGTATCGTGATGTTTATAATTTGCACCTTACTTGGAATAGCCGGTCTATACGCAGTGTATAAACTGTACCGAAATTGTCATCACTCATGGATAAGGAATGAAGTAATCTCACAAAACCTTTCACGCTCTTTTCGTCGACCGATCCCGGAGGCTCGTGTCTGCTACGCGTGCCGCCAGCAGCGCCAGGAGGCGCACCAGGAGGCTCGCCAGGAGGCGGGTATAAGAGGCCAGAAACCGCAGTAAGTGGCGAAAGATAATAATAAAGTCAGTGAAAGTGTAGTGAGTCGCGTTTTACGGAAGTGAAACATGAAACGGTACGGAACAAAATTTGTCAATTATCTAGATTAATGGTTTATTAGATAAATAATGTTTTTATTTTATTTTATGTATTGTCATGTAATTATATAGAATAACTTTTGTCCATGAGGATATAACTTTTTTTTTAATTACCGTTTTTGTTGGTAATGGCAACTGACCTTAGCTTGATATATAATCAATTAAAAAATATTGAACTAAATTTGAAGAAATTAAGTTATCCTAAAAGGACAGAAACTGTTCTAAAACAAAAGTTACAGGAAGCTACATTGTTAAAACATCGATTTGATGAATGTTTAGAAACCCTAACAAAACAGATTGAAAAGAAACAATTTAGTACAAGCGTTTTAAAGGAAATACAGTCATGCTGTGATTTATTTGAAAACACATTTATCCAGATAGAGACTTTTTGCACTAAAACTTACAGTTCTCAGCCTAGTGCCGAGTGTACGGTCAAAACTAGAACCGAAGTAGACAATATGGAGGCTTTTAATTATAGGACTGCCGTAGCATTACTGCCGACTATGAATGGTGATGAAAATGTCACAAAAAGTTTAATAGATACGATAGAGTTATACAGTTCGTCACTCACTGAAGAAGGCAACAAAATGCTAGTTAAATTCGTATTAAAAACCAGACTAAGCGAGAGCGCTAAATTACGATTGACAAACGATTACGACAGTTGTGAGTCGCTAATTATTGAAATGCGTCAACACCTTCTTACAAAGAAGTCTAGTACGGCAATACACAAGGAGTTGACACAAATTAATCAAAACGGTTCTACAGTAAAAAAATTTGGTTCCAAGGTCGAGCAGCTTTTTGTAGATTTGACGGTCGCGCAAGCCGCTGAGGACCAAGCTGCTTATAAAATATTACGCCCTCAAAATGAGAAGATTGCCATTAGAAGTTTTATTGATGGTTTACGAAACCGCGACATCCGCACTATTTTAGCAGCGCGTAATTACGACACTTTGAAAGATACAATAAGAGCAGCTAAGGATGAGGAATTGTCATGCAGTCGGCAAAGGTCAGAAGGTTCAGTGTATTTCGGTTACCAAGGAAGTTCATTCAATAACCGCGGATATAGTTACAGTAACAACAGACGTCCAAACCGATCGAACAATAATCGATTTGTACAGAGAGGAAATAGTAGAGGTTTTTCTCATAATTACAGGCAAAACCAAACAACACAGCAGCAGTTTAGCAATAATCGTGGTCACATGCGGGGTTCATCTCGAGGTAGGCCTAGACGAATTTTTTACGCGTAGTGGTAATGTACATACAATAGAAAATGGCATAAACAACATCAATTTAACTGGTCAAAATCAAACGCCACAAACAGCAGAAAGACACATTTCTGAACCATTGCAGTTTTTTCGATAATCATTTTATATTTGCTTGTAACAATAACAGTACGGTGGAATTCTTAATAGAAGGTGCCAAATATGGATTGCTTATAGATACTGGAGCATCATTATCGGTATTGAAATACGAAACTGTGGCACGCTGGAATATTCCAATCCAAACAGAATACATTTACATAAATGGCATAGGAGGCAAAGTGCTAACTTCAGGCTATGTTTATGTTACAATGATCGTAAATGGGCAGGAATTCGTACACAAATTTTACATTATGCGCACTATACCTGGTCTACAACATGGTATAATCGGCAGAGATTTTATGAGCAAATATAACGCTATTTTAAATTATGAAAATAATACGATAACTTTAAAAAAAAATGACAACACTTTGACACTGCCAATGATCAATAGTTCACTAAATAAAAACTGTTTTTTAAGTATTCCACCGAGATGTGAGAAAATATTTAAGTTAGACAGTAGTTTTAACGAAGACTGCGTAATTTTACCAGATCAATTATGCGACGGAGTATTTATAGCCGGGAGTATTTGTAAACCAAATAATGGACAAATTAATATACAAATATTAAATACTCGCGAAACGCAAGTAGACATTAATTATTTTAGACCGGAAATACATTTATTATCAGACCATGACATCTGTAATTTTGGACTCGATAATAAAATTGATGGAGAGAGAGTACGCACTATGTTTTCTCTATTAAAATTAGATCATCTAAACAAAGAAGAAAGGTCAACAATCGAAAACATATGCGCCAAATTTTCAGATGTTTTTCATATGCCAGATGATAAATTAAGTACCACTAACCTTTACGAACAAGGTATACAGTTAAGACCAAATGCTGATCCAGTTTACACTAGACAGTACAGGTTGCCCTTTTCACAGCGTAAGGAAATCGAAACACAAGTTAAGAAAATGCTTTCTGAAAATATCATTGAACCCGCTAAAAGTGAGTGGTCAAGCCCTATTTTGTTGGTACCCAAAAAATCAGACGACACTTCTAAAAAATGGAGACTTGTTATTGACTTTCGTAAATTAAATACTAGAATTGCAAACGATAAATTTCCACTTCCGAATATAACCGATATTTTAGATTCCTTATCAGGTTCCATGTATTTTTCACAGTTAGACTTGTCACAAGCATATTACCAGGCAAAATTAAAACCAGAAAGCAGGAAGTATACAGCATTCAGCACACCTTCAGGCCAATATCAAATGACCCGGTTACCTATGGGATTAAAGATTAGCCCAAGTGCATTTTCCCGTCTAATGACAATTGCCATGTCTGGACTTACATACGATAAATTATTTGTCTATTTGGATAATTTGATTTGTTTTGGACGTAACTTGGAAGTACATAATAAAAATCTTATAGATATTTTAACTAGATTACGCAAAGTTAACCTGAAACTTAATCCAATGAAGTGTGATTTCTTAAGAAAAGAAATGCAGTTGTTAGGACATGTTGTTACATCGGAAGGAATTAAACCGGATTTAGAAAAAGTAAACATAGTAAAAAGTTATCCCGTGCCGAAAAATGCAGACGAAACAAAAAGATTCATAGCGTTCGTCAACTTTTATAGAAAGTTTATACCAGATTTTGCCGCAATATCTTTACCGCTTAATAGACTGTGTCGGAAAAATGTTAACTTTGAATGGTCGCATGAGTGTCAGAAATCCTTCGAATTCCTAAAAAAGTCATTAATATCACCACCAGTATTACAATATCCCAACTTCGACGAAAACAATACTTTCATTTTACAGACGGATGCGTCCGGTTATGCAATCGGGTCCGTGCTATGCAATGGTGATAACAGACCAATTGCTTATGCAAGTCGTGGTCTTAATAAAGCAGAAATCAGGTACCCCACGATAGAAAAAGAGTTACTCGCTATCGTATGGTCAATAAAATATTTCCGACCATATCTTTACGGTAGAAAATTTGTAATTAAAACCGACCACAAACCATTAGTTTACTTATTCAATCAAACAAATCCATCTAGTCGTTTGACTAAATTCCGGTTAATGATAGAGGAATATGATTACATAATAGAATATGTTCGAGGTGCTGACAACGCAGCCGCAGATGCCTTGTCACGTGTCCGAATAACAAGCGATGAATTGAAGGAAATTAATCAGCACGTTGTGTCTGTATTAACCAGAGGTCAGAGAAAGCGTATGTGTGAAAGGAGTGCACAAGGGGTGAGTGACAGCCCTATGGTTGTTAAGCAATCTACAAACGACTGGTCTGATCACCCAAGAGTTATGGAGTTGCTTAAAAAACCAAAGGATTGCATTGAGTTAAGGTTTGAGGATAAGAAAGACTGGACAACCCAATCAAATACATTATTTAATTACGATGCAACAAACTGCATACTAAGAGTAAAACCATCTTACCGATTACAATGCGCACGAGATGCCTTTGTACGGGAGTTGGCTAATTACTGTAGTCTAATGAAACTTGATAATGTGCACATAGTACAAAATATTGAAAACAGTGAGATAATTAGAGATTTAATTAAAAGTATAAATAGTACACCTAGTTGGTCCGGACCACGTTTATTTATTATAAAAGGTGTAAAAGTCATAAATGACAACGATACGAAACGTATAATTTTAAATGACTACCACTTATTACCGAGTAGTGGCCACGCCGGTATACGAAGAATGATTAATAATATAAAACGTCGTTATTTTCGGCCAAAATTAGAAACTGACGTCACGGAGTTTGTAAATCGTTGCGATAAATGCCAACGACAGAAACATTTCAGGCACATAAAACAGCCAATGGTCCTGACTGATACAGGTCATTCGGCGTTTGATAGAGTATTTTTAGATCTAGTTGGGCCCTTAAGTAAGGATAGTGATAATTATATGTATGTACTCACACTACAGTGTGATCTTAGTAAGTATGTAGAAGCTTATCCGCTTAGGAATAAGGATACAATTTCAGTGGCAACGGCTTTCATTAGTAACTTCGTATTACGTTACGGCATTCCGAGAAATATTATATCAGATCGCGGAACGGAGTTTGTTTCGAAAGTAATGAATGAAGTATGTACATTACTAAAAATAAATCAACAAACATCAACTGCATATCATCACCAATCAATAGGAGGCTTAGAAAATACACACAAAAATTTACTATCATACCTTCGCATACAAACAGAAAACCAACCCCAAAATTGGAGTTCATGGCTTCCATATTGGTGCTTTGCTTTCAATACGACCATACATACAGAAACTCAATACACACCATACGAACTCGTATTTGGAAAACTGTGCAATTTACCTAGCAATTTAACTTCAGATATTGAACCGCTATATAACTATGATGATTATCCAAAACAACTCAAATATAGACTTCAAAAATCACAGTATGACGCAAGACAAAACTTAATTAGTAGTAAACAGGTCAGAAAAAGTAAATATGATTTGTATACCAACCCTGTTACGTACAGTACTGGTGACATGATACTACTTAAGAATGAACAAAGTGTAAACAAATTTGATCCGCTCTATATAGGACCGTACAAAGTAATAGAAGATTGTAATCCTAATTTAAAAATATTGTATAAAGGTAAAGAAGTCATAGTACATAAAAATAGAACCAGACCATATATTACATGATTTATTTTTTTATTTTTAAGGTACACAGTTCACTTGTATGTGACTTTATTAAGTTGTGAGCTGTTTCGTTATAATGATGAATTTATGTGTAACCCAATACTATAATAAAGTGTTTCTTTTTATTGTAACATTTTAATTAATAATAATAAACAATATACAAAATGCAGTCTACATAAATGCATTAAAGAATGTTAATATTAGTCAACACATGTAACGAAAATAAAAATAAATGTAACCATTATTTTTATTTCATTTGCCCGGTGGGCGTGTAGTGTGTAAGGCTTATATATGTGTGCACATGTATTGTAATATTAAGATCCAATATAATCGATTGTACTCTATTATGAGGGGGAGT
Source organism: Charanyca ferruginea (assembly GCA_947361185.1). Classification (NCBI taxonomy): domain Eukaryota; kingdom Metazoa; phylum Arthropoda; class Insecta; order Lepidoptera; family Noctuidae; genus Charanyca; species Charanyca ferruginea. The sequence continues at coordinate 38,302,917 of OX376055.1, forward strand.
AATAAATTAGATTCCAATGGAGGCACTTGTTTAATTGAGCTCACACAACCTCACAACCTTACATCCTTCTGGTCTTCCGGAATGCCCAGGATCAGGTGGACCACCTTCTCCTGAGAGCCTCCCTCCTCGGTCTTGTCATCTACCGACATGTCGTAGCACTGCCAGGAGTCGACTTTGTACCATGGGTTCTGGGCACAAAGGACTCTCTGCAGCGTCTCGGCGTCGGTGATGCGGGTATGTAGCAGAAGCCCTGCCTTCAGCCTTTTCTTCAGCTCTGACTGCTTTATGACAGCCAGAGCGGTGCCGGGTATCGGTGATTCTAGGGTCTTGACCGTTTCCTCCAACCAGCCTAGAGCGTTCGCGTCCTCACACCACATCGCTAGGATCCCATCCATCATGAACGGACGCCCGCGGAAAGCTGGAGCTTGCGCACTCGGAGACGGTGGCGACAGTACTGCTTGCAGGATGCTATCCTCGATAGCCACCCTGAGCTGATCTGCCTGGCTCTCCGAGAGGTCCCTCGGCGGGACAGTGATGACCGCTATCTTCAGATGCGACTGCATCGCGTCTGCATGGCTGACTGCCCGCTTTGGTTTCGCGTCGGTTTTCGCGCGTTTGGCCTCCCCTCTGGGTGATCGGGTGTCGTCCAGGCGAGCACGCTTCGTAGAAGCGCGCTCTCCCGGACCACTCCCGGTCCCAGCTTGCTCCTTTTCAGGAGAAGTGGGCGCCGCCGCAGCAGTCCGCCGACCGCGCAGACCCCTCGGAGTTCGTCTCCTTTTCGGCTTGTTGGGTGGAGCCGGTGGTGGTAGTGCCGTGTCGTTCTGCACTGTCGCTGCCTTTTTCAAGGTGGACGGTGCAGGGTCGCGCTGCGTTGCCGCTGCTGCGTCTGCTGTCACGGTCGGTATCGAGGTGGACGGTACAGGATCGCGCTGCGTTGCCGCTGCTGCGTCTGCCGTCGTGCTCGGTTCCTTTGGTGGTCGAAGGGCCGCCCGTCTCGCGCGCCTGTTGGGGCGACTGCGTTCAGGTTGGCCCTTCGGCCCTACATTGTCGGGCGCTTTCGCTGCTTTGCCAGCATACCTTTTGCAAGGGCGCTTATGAGCAGTTTGGCTCCATTTTGTGACACTGTTCGTGTCTATTTGTCGCGGTTCGGTTAAAATTATTGCCTCCGCGAGGCCTGATAGGTCGAGGCTCGAACGTTGTTCGCACACATTTTTGTTCCCCCCAGAATACGTGGAACAGACCGAGCTGGGCTCGGTGAGGGATTCTCCACTATTCGTGGTACCCTCCTGGGGTAGTTTCTTTTTAATTTGTGCTTCCATTGTTGAAAATTGGGCAGAAGAAAGAAGAAGAGAGAAACCACACTACTCTGACCCGTGATAGTGTGGTTGTATATACTATAGGAAAATACTATACACCTTACACATATACATACTATATATATTTTATATATTAAAACGCTCGGTGGTTTCTGTTTGAGTCTATTTCCTAGTGAACTAGACCCAGTAACAGGGCTGGCAACCTCGAGAAGGCTAGTCCGCCGAACTTGCCTTGGGGATCTTTGCGACCAACTTGTCACTCTCCCCCAAGACCAACGCCCCCCTATCCCCTCTGAAGGAGGTGAATAGGGTAGGCCTGCATCTATGCTAACATGTTAAGCATGCCGTACGGGAACCGCTAAAGCATAGACCCAGACCCGCCCCAAAATATAGCTCAAGTCGACGAAACAAAAATACGTGGGCTAAGTTCAACTCGGTTTAACTACATTTAAACCTGTCTTCACGGCGAAATATCGTTAAGGATATCGCTTTCTCCGAATATATAATTATCTCGTTGTCTCCATTCGAAGGACTGGTTGTGTCTAATTGGTGTTAAGGAATATTAGGAATATCAGGTATTTTGTTTTATAAATTGGCAGTAAGTAATCTGAAATGGCGATGGATGGAGCCGTGTGCCAGCCGCGAATAGTACCATCCCCTTTCTACCCGTGGGTGTCGTAGAAGGCGACAGAGGGATATTGACCAGAGGATGGACAGCAGCGTCCTTCTGAGTACCATAAGACCTATTGCGATCCCCAACATGAATCGGCCAAGCATGGCGATTACGGCTGAACCCCCCCTTGGGGTTGACATGATGATGATGATAAATCTGAGATGGTCGCAGGATGAGATTTGAGTGTAATTTGTTTTTAGTTAGCTTAATTAAAATATTCACAAAGTTAAGGTATTACTTGGCTTGGTGTTGGTGTTGGTTGGCACCTGCCGTGAAAATTGCCACAATAAGTGTAACCATAGAATGTTTGCGAAAGAATTAAGGTAGGCGCTAAATTATAAGCGTGTATTTTAGATTAATTTTCTACATCGTTACTGTCCCACTTCTGGATAAAGATCTACCCTTATACCCTTCTACTCCTCCCTATGTATTGCCTTTTCAAAAGAATCGAAATATGCGCTCCTTCAATAACTCTTGTACAAAATTTCTCAAAAAATAGTTATTTGTTATACAAGAGTGCAAAGTTGCAAAATCTTTGCACTCGAGTGCAACACGTAACTTTTCATTCCACCTCAGCGAGGAAATGACTAAATGCAAAAAAAAAAAACGTTTACAAAGTCTGAGTTTTTAACAAATTAAAAAAAAGTTGTATGATATATTCGGCACCATAGAGGTAGCAGTAAATAGGTTTAATGTTTTTTTTTAATTCACAAACTTAGTGCACACGATGTTCTAAATTCAATTTACTTTATCCTCTAGAGAATAAAAACGGCTTTTCCACTCAGATATTGAAGATAAATTTACTTTATCCTCTAGAGAATAAAAACGGCTTTTCCACTCAGATATTGAAGATTAAAAATACTCTTTCCGAGATGGTGGGATGAAAAAAATATTTCTTACGAATATTATATCATATTAAGTACAATGTCACAGAGCAAAGAGGACAACTCTAGAAGTATTAATAAAATACTGTCAATTATAAAAAGTGGACCATTTGACGTTACGATAAGGTGCATATTGCAATATTTATGAAACCACGGTGCTCATGTTGGAAGTTATGAGTGCGTCATGTGGTGAACGAGCAGCGATTTTGTTTGAATAGTGAAAGTTTTCAAATCGAACCGTTTAGGAAGAAAATGGACTGGAGAATGTCATTTAAAAAAGAAAGGAACTTTCTGGAGTGATCCATTTGTCTGGCTTATTCTAGAAAAGTACTTTTCTTCTTGAAAGTCAAAAAGAAAGGATTTTTCTAGAATAATACATTTCCTCTTCTAGATATTTTTAGAACTGATACACTTCCATACAAGCACATATTAACTCACCGTCGGACAAACTAGCCCAGCTAATCAAGCTGAAATGATCCAATTACTCTTAGAGTATTTTGCTTAACAAAATCTCATCTTGGAGTTACAAGATACTCTATTACTTTAGTCCGACTGACAAAGCAAATCAGCAATGTTCTCTCTCTGACACCACCACCATTTCTCTCCCAATATCGCTTCATTTTATCACTTACGCCACACTGGCAGCCGCCGTAGTGAGTGTAATAAATAACGAGGGATGCAGTGGCCTCTAAATTAGCTTTGTGCAATATCTTGTTGTCGGCACTGGTTTGTTTTAAGGCTAGACTAGAATGACGCTGGCCTGGGTTGCAGCGCTCTGGAATCCAGAAAAGCATCATACTTTTCTAGTTGAAGATTGTATCGTCGTAATGTGGCTGTTATTAATTGGTTTCTTTGATGCTCCCTTGTGATGCTGCTGCGTTTATTTCATTGTTGAAGATGGAATGCAGTTTTCTTTTGGTTGTGTAAGTATTACGTTTTAATTTGATCTGAGCCAAGATTTTCACTTTTTTAGATAAACATTCTCGGAAATATTTAACTTGACTTCCTAACTTTATCTTGGACATCACTAACATTGATGAAGGAAACATCGTGAGGAAACCTGAACTTAACTTGGATAATTAATATGTCTGAAATCGCCAATCCTTGCTCGTGTCTTCTCTGCATGAGAAGAGGCCTTTGCCCTGCAGTGGGAAATTAATAGGGTATGATAATTATTTTCTACTTTAAATACAAAATAATTGGGTAATGTTAGCTGTAAATAGTAATAAAATATATTTTATACATCATAGTACACAAAACCTATGATGCCCATCGATTCCAAGACCTCAGTGTCTTATCCCTTTAGTTATCACAATGTCCTATTACTTATTAAGTAAAATATCTGGGCGACCGAGCTTTGCTCGGTATTTATTTCATCGTGTTTTTTAAAAATGATACTTAGCTAGATCGATTTGTCGCCCCCGAAACCGCCTGCATACCTACTAAATTGCATGAAATTCGTTGGAGCCGCTTCCGAGCTTCAGATTATATATATACTAGCGGGCCTGGCAGACGTTGTCCTGCAATCTAAACCATTCTCGAATCCACTGGAACACACACTAACAAATTCATCAAAATCGATCCAACCGTTTAGAAGGAGTTCACTTTCATACACACGCACAGAAGATTTTTATATATAAGATAATCTAAATCTCGGAAGCGGCTCCATACATATATATATATAAACAAGAATTGCTCGTCTAAAGGTATTAGATAGGTACATGTATAACGACAATGGTCATGTACCAAAAAGTCTCATTACAGGTGTGTGTGGTCCTTGTAATTTTTCAGACGAACTTTTCAAGTGGCTTTGGATTGCTTTTACGTGTTCACGAGCAATATATCAAAGCCTGCATTACGCTTTCAGACTTACCTGAATAGCCTCAAGGATTGGTCCAAACGACTGGCTAGCTTTAGACGGCAGCTCAAAGGTCTTGGGCAATACTTGGCAATGGAGCCAAGAGCAATTTCTAGTCGATTGAACGTTCCCATGAGAATCCAGGCTACGATAGGAATCACTTTAATTCTTTGCTTGAACGTCGTCGCGTCGTTAGAAACTGATCTTTATAGTCAATTGTGTAGCCGAAGTTATTGTCGCAAGACTCCTTCTGAGCAGTTGAGAATTCGTTTGTTTGGTGATTTCAAAATTTTTAGAGGCATATTGTGATTTCAGGACATAGGTACAGAAGAGTAGGTAGGGCCACCAAAAGAGATAAGTAACCAGGGCCTCAAGTCTGCTATTACATCAGTATCCGAATGGTCTATCATTGATTTCATAATTGTTGATTTTGACAAGTTTGGTAACCTACTAATATAATGGCATCATTATGGCTTTCCAATGGTCAACCACTGACACGCCATTGAAAGAAATGATGTAGAATGGTAATCTCGTACAAAATGACAACTTAATGACTGACTTAAGCGGTAATCTGCAAAAATTTTGACAGTTCCTTTGATCAGTGACCTACCATTAGAACATCATTGTACAGTCATTTCTTTTAATTCGACCGACCAATGATCGACCATTATGAATTTAGCAGATTACGAACTTTTAGCAAAATGACTATGGGATCGTGTTGGAATGACGAAATTATAAAAATAGCAGACTTGGCCCCCAGGTCGTTGGGAATAGTAGAAGTTTATTTTGAAACCATATTTTCAAATAAAATTTAATTTCATTAATGAACTGTTTATTCTCTATTAATTTTATTGTATTTCATTGGAAAACATACACACTTTTACATATACATACACGGTTTCTAAGTTAACCTTAACTATATCCGACTACCTACCCTGGTTACTTATCTCTTTTGGTGACTGTACCATACTGCAGTAGACATAATATTGACTTTGGTCTTTGGTTGAGTTTCTTTCTTTTTGTTTGTTTGAGTCTCTGCAAGTAGGTCTTGGTTCGCGTACAAACATTCTTTCACTGATGGAAATTCATAACACATAATAACAAAAAAAAAGAAAGAAACATTCCAAAGTACGATTTAAGAACATTTATTATTATTGTCTTAATTCGTCCTGTATATTCCTTAATTGTATTTTACATGACAGTCTTGCAATAATCACAACAATAATAATACATGTACCCATTTAGAACATTAATTGCAATGTATGATGTCCTCTGACTAAACTTAAAAAACAGCCATGTTTCAGTGTGGTAAGGTTGTTTTGTTATTTTTTCTAATTGATCTTTTTTTTAGTAGCCTATTAGTATAGGCTTGATGATCTTAATCGCAGGTAATTACTTTTTTGGAATCTTTTTTACTTTCTATGTTTCTTAGGTACGATTTAGACCAATCCTAGCAAATGCAAGCAATCGTTTTCCTTAAAATCAATTTATTTAGTTATCAAGCTTGTCTGTTCTTCCGCCCCAGTACCTTTTCTCGACACATTACCCACACATTTCTTAAGAAACCCTCTACACTATCGCAGTAGCAATTAATAAAGGTGTAACCTTCATTCGGTTAACCCTTCGGCCTTGTGAGTAACCTTGTCACCTGTAACTACGGGACGGCTACCTGCCACCAAGTGAGGATGAATAGGTGGCTCGTACAATATTCACGTGGACTATATGACCTGGGGGAAAGGGTAGTTGCAGAGTCCTTTTACTGTGTAAAAATGTTATTGTAAAATTAGGAGGTGGCACTAAGGGTAGGTAAGTGTAGCTTTTATATCACCGTTTTCAGATCTTATACAGCCTAAAGTGGAGCCCGCGGTTGTCTATGATAAACCGCCTCACTCGTGCCTTAAAGATAACCAAATTATAAATTATCGGGGAACTGAGAGATAGATTAACTACTGTAGGTGTCGATTTTTGATGACACTTAGTGTAGGGATTTTGAACTTTCCTGGAACTTATCGATCCTACTATTTTCTTATTGAGAGTTAGAGTTGACTAGTTACTTTAAAGGCTTAAATAAAATTCCGATTACATTGCAGCAATGTATATATTATAATAATGAGGGTAAATATTTTAATAAAATAAATATGTTACATCTTGGAAAAAAACGAGTTTCAATTTTGCGTTGTAAATTGGCAATTTCATACTTTAACCCCGAATACTATGATTATTTGATTGCTAAAATGGTTACAGTTTTTCGTATTTCCGTACCAACAAGAACAAGTTATCAGGGTCTCGTGCCTAAATAAAAGCTGTACGGATCGATCGGTTATGTAAGCTAGGCTTGCTGAGGTCGGGCCATGGATGGGTGGCTATTCAATTCATACCACGACCCCTCTATGTTTCGAAAAGTACGAAAAACTGTTGTTCATTCGTAGGTCTTTGACAGTCGTTATCAGAAGTCAGAAAGTTTACCTTTTTACCAAGGGGTATTGTTCGGGCGTCTTCGATAACCTTCGGCTAGCGCAGGCGGCGGCTGGAGGCGGCGAGAGGCGCGGGCGCGCGGGACGCACGGCTTACCGCCGCGTCACTTCACTACCGGGCTCCAACGACCACACGCGCGCGTTTTACCTATAGTTTTACCTATTTTACAACATTATATGTAACAGTTATACAGTCTACTGCTTCTCATTTATAGTCCTTAGATAGGTCCCTACCAGGTATCATGTTACTCTAGTGACTGGATTGTGGAAGTCAGACCGGCAGTCGCTCGTTAAAGACTGGTATTCAACCGCATTCGCTAAGACTGGAAGGGGATCCCAACATAGTTGGGAAATGACTTGGCGAATGATGACCAACAGAACAAGTTATAATGTTAGAAACGTTCCTAAAAGCGCCTAAAGTATGCAACTGACGATGTTTTTATAATTATAATTAACTAGCGGGCCTGGCACACGTTGTCCTGCCCTTAAAATAGAAAAGTCCTACAACTCGACTGCAGCGCCACCTACCGGGTTCAATAGTGAATCTAAACCATTCTCGAATCCACTGGAACACACACACAAAATTTCATCAAAATCGGTCTAGCCGTTTAGGAGGAGTTCACTTTCATACACACGCACAGAAGATTTTTATATATAAGAATGTGTGTTTTTCTTACTTGTGACAACTGTATCGACTGTATTTTTACTCAATACTCAATATCTTTATCGCTTTTCCATAAGTACAAATATGCTTAGGTGGTAGGTATTTGGTTAGGATCATTATGGACCCTGATCGGGCACAGCAATAGGATAGAAGAGAGGAAGCTCTGTTTTAGAAAAATACTATATTAAGGCGGTACCCTGAGCAAATAACCTTGAGCGTTCGTTCCCTCTGCGCCGCGCAAGAGATACAGTAGCAAAATAAGCTCAGATTTTAGAATTAAATCTTTATAAAATCACATATTGGGATTTTGGAAAAAAAAAAACTACCAAAATGTTCATTAATAAATTGCCTATCCATTAGTGTTAGTAAAAAATCGAATTAATGGTTACTTGCCGAGGAGATGCATGTTTTCAATAATTATTTCTCATTTCTGTGGTTTCGTTGTGAGGAGATTAGTTAAATACTATACTTCGTAAACAAAAATGAGATCTACCATTTTGGAGTCAAGATTATGCAGAAATTTAGTCTATTTTTTATTTGTTGATATTTCTTTTGGATATAGAGTATTTAGGTCCGAAAAACTGAATAAAAACGGCTAGCGCTGCGTTTTGCACAAGGACGCGCCTTAACGTAGGAACTATATACTTAGTATAAAAATAATTGTATGTGTAGTTAGCTCTTAATGTCTTTGCTTTCGTGGTTTTTTTTATATTACCCAAAAAAATCTGAGCGACACGTGTTTGAGTACATAAATAGATCTACCCACATACATAAACCCTTGTATACACGAACATATCTCGCAAACACAGTAACTCAATCCAAAACCGCTCAATCGCCGCGATCCGTTCCAAATGTGTACAAATACAAACAGGTTGGGAACAAATTCTTGGCGACAATCTGTTTGTAGACAGGCAAAGGTACCGGTTTGTACCTATTGCTGCGTTCGGCTATTTTCACATCTCCCGCTCTTTGTGGAGCTGGAGAAGTAGCGATTATGAATTTTTGCACATTTGTTGGAAATATTATGATTCCAAACATTCATTATGCCACTGTTTTAATTACTATATTTTCATTTCATCAAACGCCTAGAAAGTTTGTGCACACTATTTCATATCTGCTTCATTCTGCTATCTGCTTGCTTGCATGCAGCATGCAAGCAAGCATGCAGCATGCAAGCAAGCATGCAGCGTGAAAACAAGCATGAAACATGCAAGCAGGCATGCAACATGCACAAGCATTGTTTTTGTCACGGCTCCGGCGCTGCGGGGTCTGAGCGGCCCCACGCGAGATTATCGTCGCAGATGGTTTTAATGGCGGAGCCGGCCAGCCTCAGCCGCGGCGGCGAGCCTTCAAACCGCCTGCTCCTCAGCTCGCGGGCCGCCCCACCCCTCCGCGCCTACGCGGGCTTAAATTACACTCTAGGGGTAGGGCAGACAAGACTGCGTGAAGTCGGTTTTGCAGCGATTCGTTTCTGTCACTAAAATTTTGTAGCCTATTGATTTTTTATGACACTATTTTATTTTATATTGATAATGCTACCAAGTAATCTTATATATAAAAATCTTCTGTGCGTGTGTATGAAAGTGAACTCCTCCTAAACGGCTGGACCGATTTTGATGAAATGTTTTGTGTGTGTTCCAGTGGATTTGTGAATGGTTTAGATTCACAATTGGACCCGATAGGTGGCGTTGTAGTTCTAGGACGTGTTTTTATTTTCAGGCAGGACAACGTCTGCCGGGCCCGCTAGTATTCTGTAAAATGTTGTTTCGGTGTGGTGAAAATATGGCAAATAAATCATTTGGCAAATGAAAAAAGTTCAAAAGAGGCTTCGGCCAATAAATCGACGAAAAATAGTTCGGTAAAATAATACTTATGACACATGATACTTCGATGATATAAAAATATGTCAAATAATGCATATAGCAAAAAAGACATCGGTCAATAGTTTTCGGTAAAATGAAATTCGGAAAAAAACATTTCGGAAAAGTGATCGGTTCCCCTTTATTCTGTGAGATTACAGATTCGGAGAAGGATACCACCACGTCCCAGGACTCCTCGCTTAAGGCCCCTTAAGTCGACCACGGCTGACATCGATAGGTCACTCTCTCTTGTGATAAGGACCCGGCGCGGCTCCTCCTAAGCAGAACACTCTCCAGCGTATGCCATGCCGTGTCCTCCTGGAAAATATTAAATAACATAACCTAACGTGTCACCAGCTCGCCACCTTCGAAGCCACCAAGTCCATCACAAGAGTATTGCAGTACGCTGCGTATTAACATCTGTGAACTGTTCGCCAGTCCGGAATATTTTGCATTCAATACGTATCTAAACGGCCGAGTATAGTAGTAAGTTTCGGAGCCTCGCCAAATATTGGAGGATTTTAGTTCGTGTCAGTAAAATCTACACCAATTTTGTTTGAAACTAGACTCGCAACGCATATTGGGTTTAAAGTGCATAGCATTTTGTTAGTGGCGTGTTTTTGTGTTGCTCACAAAAAGCTATGGTATTCCTGTGAAACAATTTTGGTGGAGATAGTAATAAATAATAATTACAGAAATCTGATCTGGTATGCAACATAGGAATCTCTTGGGTTGGCTGGTCTTGGTGGTTTCGCGTGGCAGTGACGTATATTTCCGTCTCGGACGTTATTTATAGTTTTTTTTATTTTATTTTAAGTATTATTCATGTTTTCTACAACATGTATCCACTTGTTTTAGTTTTAGGTCTTGTTGTTTAAAATATTTTGTAATGTGCGTCACTCTCTCGAGAATTAATGATTTTTATTTCTTTCTTTTCTTTCTTGGTAGACGACGGGATGTGCCCACTTTAGAATGACAAAATATACTAACGTTGATCAGTTAAATAGTCTCAAAAGGGCACATAATCTAATGCAATAGCTCTTTAAATAATGTCCAAATCTCGCGAATGAATACACGAACAAAACAAGGTAATAAAAAATACAATTATTAATAAATAAAAGAACGACAATAAAACACAAAGTTCACATTTCATAACAGAAATTCCATCGTAATTGAAACTTCCACTAGGACCCTATTACACGACACCCGTTATCCCGACATACTCCATATAACGTTCACGTAACGTCCACGCATCTTACAGGCGCTTTCTGCCAGATATTTTTTAATTAAAATTTCATATTCTGTCATGCGGGGACTAAAAGGGTTAGGGCTGTGGGATAGGGATACGGAGTAGTTAGTAAATAAAGTGCTTATTTATCATAATTATGGTTTTGACACAAAGAAATTCGGTAGAAAGTATGTAACTTCAACATTAAATGCGCTTGGTTATCAAATTGTTGGTCGTAAAATATTATTTCTAGTCATGTTTTCACTAGTCGAGAAAACAGTAGTTGAGAGTATCTCATTTGCTGGAGCGAATATAGTGAGATGGAAAGAGAAAATTAAGTTGGAAATTATGCATGCCTTAAATCAACAATTTTAAAAACATGTCATCATCATCATCCTTCTGCCCTAATCCCATGTTACTTGGGGTCGGCGCACGACGTTGTACACACGACTCCTTTCACTTTCGTATCATTCTTCACATATCTATCCGTCTTTTGTTTGGCCAATAATTTAATCATAATAATTTGAGACTATGTATTATCGCCATAACTGCAACATGCAACTTAATTCTTATTGGCGCCAGCTCGACTAGTACAGATAGCATACACAAAGTATCTCTTCATTTTCTCTCTATTCTGTGGTCAGCAAGTAAGGTCCCCTTGATGAATTGCCTCGGTCACTTTATTTAGTGGAATATAGGGCGGCTGAGCCCCTGTCTTACCTGGCTTATGTTCATGTTATAACGTAGCTACTGTGTACTAGATAGACATACTGGGTGAAATGTATGGAAATGGAGGCTATTTAGGATAAAGGAATGTACCTATACCTACATACATTGCAACCTTTTTTTTTAACCTGGATTTCTCCACCACAGGGAAGAAGCTTCTCTACTCTCCTTTTACTTCTCTTTAGCCAGGGATATTTGGGACCAGTTTTTGTCGATGGAGTCTAGATCATCCCGCGATCTCCCCCGCGCCTGCCGCGATGTGGCTCATCAATTGCAATACTTAACTGTTAAAATTGATTACCGAAAATAACAGCCACTAGGAAGTGATTATTTTATAGTAATATACATATTATAATTTACATTAAAATAACAATGAAAGCCATGACTTTGAGGAGTCGTTTATGAACATACACATATGGTAACTAAAAACATTTGTTATCGACAAATATTGAATTTATAACCAAAAATGTTACGCAAAACATTTGTTGGCACAGATGAATTCCCAAAAATATGGATGACGAACGAACATAGGTAGGTATGAGCCGCGAGGACGGCGGGGAGGCAGGGGGCTAGTATTGGTCCCGCATATCACATCGATATTCTAGAGCAAAAAATAACTAGTTATGAAAGAGGTTATGTTATGACTATACCCTGTTCACAATAAGATTAGACATAAACACAAACCTTTTTACAGTCCCTTCAACCGATTTTGACTTCTATTCCGTAGGCTTAAGGATGACATTAGAGGCAAAAAAGTGGTTACAATAACAACTATTTACTGCAGTTGCCATTTGTCATGCTACCAACGCAATATAAGTCAAAATCGGTTGAACGGACTGTAAAAAAGGTTTTTGTAAATGTCTAATCTCACGACATGAGCGTCTTCGGAGGGGCTCGTGGCCGGCCATGGTTATGCTATGCTTGCCGCGATCTGTCAGTAAATGAGTGACCATCAATTTCATACCGAGTACCCCATCGATATATATATATTTCTATGGAGTACCCCGTGTTTCGGAAAGCATGTAAAGCCGTTGGTCTCGGCTGTCTGTTCGTAGATCTTTGACAGTCATTATGGGTAGTCAGAAAGCAGAAAGTCTGACAATCAGATAAACCAAGGGGAATCGTGGTACCCAGTTACTGCGTACCACGATTCCCCTTGGTTTATCTTAGTATGAGTTGTGGAAGTTAGACAGATCGCTTCATGTGCTTCATTAAGTACAAAATATTGTAAACATTTTTATTAAAGAGTAAGTATGGAGTTTCTTGCCCATTACTACTACTACTTGCCAACTACTAATTGGAATGAGCAACTACATTCAATTTTCCTTTTCGTTCAAAAGTGCTTTTTAATGGTATAATTGAAATAAATAATTTGACTTTGACTTGACATGTAAAACACTGGCATTCAGTTGCATCCGGTTAGACTGGAACCGGACCCTAATATAGTTGGGAAAAGGCTAGGCAGATGACATGAGCGTTTTCTGCTTAATCAACACGGGGAGGAACATTACATAAATGTTCATTTAATTATCTTGTAAGCATTCAAAGAAGTAGGTTTCTTACCAGAAGCTCCGAGAAATTTAATGTCGTTTGGGAACAATTGATGATATTGCTAAATCTTGATGGGAAAACTTTTCAATGGCCATACAAGGCAACTCAAACTTTGTCCCCCCTCCGGTCTTTTACTGAATTTTTTTTTTGGGGTTTCCGAGTAATATTGTGATTATAAATGTGGAAACTTATAATAACAAGCTATTTTTCATACAAAGCTAATATTTTCTTTGGAACAAACATAATAACTATTGTACTATAATACAAACAAAGTATCATCATCATCATCATCATTTCAGCCAAAAGACGTCCACTGCTGGACATAGGCCTCCCCCAAGCGGCGCCACATTGACCGGTCCCGTGCGACTCGCATCCAGCGGATCCCCGCAACCGCAACAAAGTATACTATAATAATTTAAGCTTTTGTTAATTTATTCTTCATACCATAATTATGGTCGAAGACCGCAGGGTCGCAAGATCGACGTCAACTAAGCACAGCGGAAATCTCGAGATGAGAATGAAGAATATAATTATGTAGTTATGAAGGTATGGATACTTGCTAGCTTCAAATAAGAACCCTTTTTAAGGTTCCTATCTGTTTTTTTTTTATATCACTAAGGTGATAAACAGGCATCCCACCTGCATACCCGATGTTAAGTGGTCACCGTAGACAATCACAGGTCGACGTCACAGGCGCGTTTTCAACGCCGCAAAAACTTTTTTTATATTGTTATAGGCTTGCGTTTGGCCGCAACTCACCTGACCTCGAGTGATGATGCGACCTAAGGTGGAGCACGCTTATCTAGGATAAATCGGTTCACTCGTGGCTTGAAGATACCCATATTATATGTATCGGGGAAGAGAGAATTCCAGAGTCTGGCATTTCGCACAATAAATGTGGAAGCAAAGCGCTAAGTTCGAGACCGTGGAACTTCAACTGTATAGCAGTTACGCTTCGCCATGTACCCACACGCTCTCCGAAATATACCCGATAAAAGACCGATAGTCTGGCAACTGTGCGGCGATGTTCAAGGTTTTGGAGCTTAGCCTTAACTAGGAAGTCATTGTTTTTTGACATGCATGTCACTTATCAGGTACAAAAATTACTTACCTTACCCACTTGAACGTAACACTTGTTTGGTGGTCAGAAGCCAGAAAGTCTGACAACCAGTCTTACCAAGACGTATCACGTTACCCAGTTGCTGGGTCGTTAAGGTCAGGCAGGCAATCGCTTCATATAAAACATTGGTATTCAGCTGCATCCAGATAGACTGGGAGCTGCTTTAAAATATTTTGGAAAAGGCTAGGCAGATGATGACGATCCACTTGAACGTAAGTGAGTCAGTTTTGAAACTAGCAAGTTCCCTAACCTCTTTTACTATATATACCTTATTGTGTTTTTTTATATTTCAGCTATGTTAAGGTGACGTACGCGTGGCGACTCTTGGTTCTCAGTCCAATACAATCCGACTCCCGACTTTGAATGACGCCACTATATACCATGCCATATTTCTATTTCATTATTGATATTAATTAGGCTGCCACTACATTAGATACCTTATTACTTCAGTACGAGCCGGTGGGTGTAGTAAGTGGACACTCGGTCATGGAGCAAATTAAATTCAAAGTCAACGGCGTGCTATACTGTGGTAAATAAAAATAATAATTATTGTATATATTTAGGTTTAGGTTTATGAACAACTTTATTTCTCATGAAGAATCACATATAATTCACTTACTGAGAAACACTGTCTAAAACTAACGTTTTATCAGATCAAACGCTTTTTTATTATTAGTACGATAATAGTGATGATGATTTTAATTCTCTATTTTGATCTATACAAGGGGTCGGAAACCTTTTGAAACGGAAGAGCCAAGCCTACGTTAAAATTTACAATATTTCCCAGTTTTTAAAGAACCACTTAAAGTTTTATTTATTCAGTATTATAATATTTGCTTATACATCGTATGATGGAGAAAACCGTTAGTTCATAATCGGTCTCGTGATATTGTAAACTGACTTTTGCTATACTATGTTTTGTTGATTTATGGTTATGGAACTGAAAAGCCGCAACTTCACATCGAAAGAGCTGCAGGTTATCGAGCGCCGACCCAGACTAAAAATCGTGCCTTTTCCTATCGCATAGATATGTGAACACTTAAAATTATCGGCGTATTTCATTTTTAAATTTATCGTTTGTCATAAAATGCATCATACAGTTTTTATAGGTAGGTATATTGCGTCCCTAATGCCAAATTGAAGATTGAGAATAGCCAAAGCTTACAAATATTAGCATTAGCAATTCTAGTGTTCAATAGGTCATAGGCACCCCAGAATCATAGAACATAAACTAATGAATACTTCTAAACACTAGACAGCGGTAAAGCTGTTTAAATTTTGTCATAATGCTACCGTTTATTATTGTCTTATTTAATGAGTAAGATTTAAAGTAATAAAATAAAAATATTTTTGATACACAAACTTTGTTAACTAAAGGTTATACAAATGGGGTAAACCCTGACAACCAATATAACACTGTGTTGCCGTTTCGTAATAGATTTGTAACAGAGATTGAAGTCCTTATCAAAAATTTTGCTGAAAGGAACTACAAACGAAAACGTCGTCTATGTATAGTTTCTGGCGTTTTGTTGATTTATCCAAAAAGTGCTCTATAAAACACACACAGACCACCCCAGGGGTTCAGGGATTCTCAGGCCAGAGAACTCACGTAACAAACATAAAAAAGTCGAATTGAAAACCCCTTCTTTTCTGACGTCAGTTAATAAAAATAAACAGTAATGCCTATGACTGTAATGCCTAACAATAATCCACCGAGACATTATCTTCACTAGTGGGATGCGAAGTGAGCTCTGATGTGACGCTGCTGGATTACTTGCGCGAGCGCATCGGACTTCGTGGCACCAAGTACATGTGCCGTGAAGGCGGCTGCGGGGCATGCGTCGTCAGTGCACTGTCTCCTTCTGCTGTTCCGTATGCTATCAACTCGGTAATTATCACAGTCTGATGAACTTTTTCAACATAAAGTATAATACTTAGTTAGGTACTCTCCTTGATTTTCGGAAAATCGGTATGTGGCTGGTCGCTTCTTCACGTGGTCAAAGAATCAGTATTGCTATACAACGTGGCAATGCGTGGCATAAATCGTGCCCTAAAGGCTGACGACCTTTTCGGCACTTGTTCCAATGACAGAGGTGCCGACGAATTTTTTGATGACTTATGAGCTTCCTTACGACGTGCCTATCTACCTATAAAACCTAGTAGGTAACTATATGCGTAATATCGGTGTGTTTCCAAGAAAGTCTTGTGTAGGAACAGGAGGGTGGCTACTTTATGAGTAAGACAAACGGAGTCTGAAATAAACTACCTTCAAATAATTCTGACTTACTGTTAGGCCAACTGGTTCATTGTCAATCGTAATAGATAAATAATAAAATCAATAAAAAAATGATAAACATATCTGTTATAGTGCATGAGACTAGTCACATCATGCCACGGCTGGGAGATCACCACCATCGAGGGCTTAGGTAACAGGCAGAAAGGCTACCATGTGCTGCAGACTACACTGGCAGACAAAAATGGCTCCCAGTGTGGTTACTGTTCACCCGCTTGGGTTATGGCAATGAACAGGTAAGGATGAACAAAATGTTATCCAAATAAAAAATAATGATTCTATCATTAGGCATTATGATTACAATTGTCACGTCTGCGATGTGTACAAAGCCAATAACGAAAATTTTATGTCGACTTTTGAAAACTTGTACACACATAATTATTTTTGTGCATTTCCTGGCTGAATAAATGATGATATATCTTAGTAGCTGATTATAATTGACTAGATGAATGAATACTTAGAGTAATAACTATGGTTTAGGTGATCATTATTTTTCAGAATGAATTGATTTTTCTGATTTTGTTTCGATAACGCAACTGTCTTCCCGATAAACATAAGTAAGTTCCATGTCTAAAAAGACACACTATATTGATATTATTGCAGTCTTCTTCAAGCGAATTCAAATATCACAATGCTTGAAGTAGAAAAGTCGCTAGGCAGTCAGACTTGTCGCTGTACTGGCTACAGAACAATTCTAGAGGCTGTCAAAAGTTTTGCCAAAGACGCACCAAGACAGATCAAACTCCAAGATATTGAAGATCTTCAAATCTGCAAGAAGACTGGAGGAACTTGTGATAAAAGTAATTGTGAGGATAGTGAGTGGTGCTTTGTAGATCAAGAAGAAGGTATTGTTGATATTATTGAGATCAAATTGAAAGACGAGAGACTTTGGTTTCGAGTATTAAAAGTCAATGATATATTTAACATTTTGAGAAAAGAAGGAGACGATTCTTATATGCTTGTCAGCGGGAATACTGCAAAAGGTAAATAAACAACTGCACTTTTTTATTTAACAATGATTTAATATTTTTAACCTTCTAGGGGTTATACTATTTCTTTGACATAAAACTGGATATGCTTGGAAAGTTTAAATAAGCTAAGTAAATATTTGGCTCCAGACAAATCATTAGTTTTTATGATTTCTCTGTACTAACACTCTATGGATTTTATAAGATCTGAAGTAAACCATTTTTATTTTTTTATTTCATTTATTTATTTATTATAAAGCCATCTTTAAACTGGCAATGATTTGGCGGGTGCGATTAATGTTACTGTCTTTCTGTTTAACTGAAAGTTACTAATATTAACTAAAAATAAATATAAATGAATATTGACTGGATGGTATACAATTTTATAAATTAATTATTATGTCTACAGGGGAGTTGCATTTTGTTTTCATATGTTGTATGTTTGCAGGAGTATATCCTTTTGAAGAGTACCCTCGGGTTCTTATAGACATAAGTGGCGTCAAAGAACTAAAAGGGTACACACTTGACCAGAATTTAATAGTGAAAGCTGGAACAACACTCACAGAGTTTTTGGAGATACTGAAAACAGTATCTAAGAAAGAATATTTCGAATATCTGCAGAAGATTTACGATCACGTGCAAAAAATTGCGCAAATTCCTATTAGAAATGTGAGTTAAGAATAGAAAGTATCAGTCAAAATTATAGTCATTAAAGAATGAGAGGCAGGTTACAATTATTAGAAAAAAAAATCACAACTGATTTTGCCTTCTATTTTCGATACATCGATGACCTTCTTGTCAGAAACAATTTCTTATTCTTCAGTTGTTTTAACAAAAAGTTACAGCATGAAAATCTCTTAGCAGAAGTTTGCCTTGCATTTGGCCTGTTTTGTAATGTAGATGTGAGGTTATTTGAATAGCTAGGAGTCTGAGAGGTTTGCAGCTCTGATATGTTTAATGTATTTGTAGGTGGCGTCGATTGCAGGAAACCTTATAATAAAGAATCAAAACAAGGGGTTTGCGTCAGATATTTTTTTGCTTTTAGAAACGATTGGAGCACAGGTGACCATACGTAAGTACTTATATATTCATTAGTGCTTTAGTGAAAATTGGTACAGACAACGCCATCAACTGCTTACCCCCCACGCATTGAAGTTTCTTCGTAGAGGGGGTTAGCAGTTGATGACGCTGTCTGTACCATATTCATAATTTTTGTTTCGATGTACAAAGCATGTAGTATAGTTTCTTTTTTGTTTAAAATATTTGATATCCTGTTACATGTCTTTAGTATTTAATTTTCATCATTTTACTCCCATAAGTCTATCCCGCGATAAATATCATTTGATTTTAGAGAAGGGTCGATTGTTCGTTAAGGAGACACTGACGATGCAACAATTTCTCAACGTGAATATGAGAGGCAACGTTATTTTGAATGTTATGTTACCGCCACTAAATAATGACTGTCAGATATTCACATATAAAGTAAGTATACAAAACTATTCTGAAAATAATTAAAATGGAAGATAAAAAGCGAGAATAAAAAAATCTGTTGTAGAAAAGATAAGCTATTTTGCTTATGCTATCAGTTTTAAATAAAAAAAAAATAACTTTATTCTTTCGCTTTATATTTATTAGACAAAAGAAAGAGAACAGGTTTACACAATTTGCTTAAACTCTACAGTTCTATTACATGGTAGCCCTAACAACTATTGTGTCTTATTATTAGCATCTGCTGCCGAACTAGGTTTATAGCCTGTCACATCAGCAAGCAGCGCCTCAAGCCCTCGGATAAGGAATGACCATGTGAGGTTCACGCAAAAGAAAACAGTTAAAACAAAAATATGCATAAAATAGCGAGTTAAAAACCAAACAATATTTAAAGTGATATCTGTCCTCTGGGTGTGTAAAGTGAATAGGGTGAGTGTATGTATGTGAGAGGGAGTGTAGAAAATTAATCAAGGTTATTTATTTATACTTGTAATACTCTACATAAGTAATTATGGAATGGAAGATTTTAGAGTTTAATTAAGTTTTAGAAAAACTAATTTGAAGTAAACCGCTATTCAAACTTCATAACATTATCGCAAGATATTGGGGCACAATTGATGATATTTATAAGTATTATGCACTTATGTCGATAAAAATATAGAAAGAACGATACATAAAGTACCCACTTATCGCTTGACATGGCCATACTAATGAGAATTCGCAGAATTTTTGTTTTCAGGAAACTAAAAAAGAGTCAAAATAAACATTTTGTGTTAAACAAATAAAATTAACAAGAATGCACTAATGGTTCTGAAAACATTGTTAAAATAGGTATAACCATAAGATATTGTTTATATTATAATGTTAATTGTATTCCCTTGTGCTTGGCAAATGGGCTTTCCCCAGTTGTAAACGTCCTTTTGTGCCTATTGGCCTAGTTCTGTTACTTGCTTGATTTGGAATGAAGTAGAAAACAATGTCTTTTTTTTTGCTCTCCGCTTCCATTTTTGGTTGTCCAAGACGATTGTAATTTTTCTCCGGGACTCGTCGAGCTTCATTGGCTCGACGCTTTTCTGGTGGTCGCTGCTGTTAATTCTGGATTACAGGTGTTTCAGTTCGGGGTTTGAGGTTTATCCCAAAAAATATATATTATTTTCATATATTTTTTAAGTTAAAGAATACTATCTTTTATTTAGTTTTTTCGACAAAACTTTGAGAGTTTTGGACGCAGCGCATACGATTCTCTGGTCGCTCAAGGTCGCCGGCGTATATCGTTGCCTTAAGTAAATACATATTACAGGTGATGCCACGGTCAGAGAACGCCCACGCTTTAGTAAATGCAGGATTTTTGTACAAACTAAAAACTTGCAACGTGGTTGCAAGCGCAAGGATAGTCTTTGGAGCTCTATCTCCATCATTCATTAGGGCTAAAGCGACGGAGCAGTTCCTAACTGGGAAAAAGCTGTTCACTAATGAGACTCTGACGTCAGCACTTAAGATCTTGGAGGAGGAGCTGGTTGTTGAAGATAATCCACCAGAACCTTCAGTGCAGTACAAGAAGAAGGTTGCTTTGGGACTCTTTTACAAAGTAAGTAATCTGCTTAAAAAAACAGCTGATACGACTACTATTTTTAGCAATCACTCAACGTTTAATAAAAACGTTTGGTCAAATCAAAACGTTCACTTGGTCTATAAAGTCTGCAGAATTTAGAATCACAATTTTCGCGGCATGTTGAACAAATTAATCGATGTAGTACTATCGTTTTTTTGGCCGCTCGTACTAAGCTATGCACCTACAGATGAAATTGTTCTTCCAGAAATTCAGTAATATAGGCAGATTTTTGAGTCATTAAAAGTTGAGGTAGGAGAAGTTTTAGACTTATGTCTATGCTTTGCTAGAACCTGCATTTTACATTGTTCAGGCAACAATCCGACAAACGTTTTTTATCATATCCAGGGCCTGCTAAACCTGTCACCAGAGACGAACCTTCACGCTCGCTACAAATCGGGAGCCACTAACTTGGCCGATATCCGTCCGGTGTCTAGATCAACTCAAGTATTCCACACTAACCAAACAGTGTGGCCCGTAAGCAAACCTTTACAGAAGGTAGAGGCTGTGGTAAGAAGCATAAACATATTTATAACAGACACGAAATTGTTGTATTCAATTTGTAATATATTTTTGAATCAAACACACTACATTCACAAAAAGAAATATAAATAGTAAAATGTGGTACTTGAGTCTTTTTGTTTGAAATCAAACAGGGCACATAAAAAAAAACTAAAAAGTTATAAATAATTTTAGTACATAACACAAATGTGACTATAGTTTCGGAAGTTAGCTTTTGTTCTTTGTTGTTTCTTATTACAAGCGATTTCTTTGATCGTAGATACAATGTGCTGGTGAAGCATTATACACTGAAGATCTGTCTGGTTTTCCAAATGAAGTATTTTGTGCTTTAGCACTTAGTACAGTCGCATTGGGAGATATTGTTTCCATCGATGCTAGAAAAGCTTTGGTGAGCATTTGGTAAAATTTTATAATTATTTTAGGAACCTAATTTTTAATATGTTATATTATATCTTTTTGTAGGCATTCCCAGGAGTCATAGCTTTCTACGAAGCGAAAGACATACCAGGAATAAATTCTTTTACTCCATCCGACTCCTTTTTGTATTCTGCCAATGAGGAAGTTTTAGCCAGTGATACAGTCAAATATTTCAACCAGCCAATCGGCATAGTTGTGGCTGAAACTCGTTATATTGCTGACAGAGCTGCTAAATTAGTACATGCCACATATAAGAATATGAAAGAGCCACTTGTAGATGTAAAAAAGACTATTGACAATCCAAGCAAAACAACCCAATTTCAAAGTATCAGTGCTACTGAAACTGGTACAGATGTAAATAAAGTAATAACAGGGCTAAATACAGTTTATGGACAGTACCATTACACTATGGAAACACTCACTACTGTTGTTAAGCCATCTGAAGATGGGCTAGACGTGTATTGTTCCACACAATGGATGGACGGTGTACAGTTGATGATATCAAGAGCTTTGCAGATGAATCAAAACCAGTATGTTATTTGTCTATTATGTATTGATTTTAATTGAAATTGTGTAGTAGTGTGCTCAATATCGCTTACCATTTCTTCTTAAGGCATTTGCAAGTAGGTACACTCTGACTTAATATTAGTTTGATGATTTTTTCGAATTCCCAGGATTGATGTACACACCCGTCGTGTTGGAGGTGCGTATGGCATCAAATTGTCCCGCATGACTCAGGGAGCAATCGTCGCAGCGTTGGTAGTGAAGAAACTGAACAGACCATGTCGATTCATTCAGTCATTGACTACTAACATGAACGCCTTGGGTAAAAGGCTACCTTGCTGTTCTGATTTTGAGGTAAGGTTATTCTGTATTCTGTTTGTTGTATCATTTTACGATTTAACAGATAAAGTCTGCCGCTTACTGTACCATTTTATAAATCTGTGTTGTTATAATTATTCTAGTAAGAGTCCAATACTATTTTCAGGTAGGCGTAAGTAGCACAGGTGTTATACAATACATTAACTACAGGGTTTTTGAAGACAATGGATATATGATAAATGAGCAGCTCACTTTGCTTGGCGTCGGTCTGTTCAATAACGTCTACAACAGAGCTCGATGGAACTATACTAGTTTTGATTCTATAACGGATACGGCTAAGAACACTTGGGCTAGATCACCAGGTATATTTTCATTCATAGGCTTCAAAGAAATAAGGTACCTACTTTATTGCGTAAAACTCCGCTAAAAAGAAAAAGCCGCGACTTATTTTCACATTTTAGCCGTGATTCAATAACATTAACTTTTTATTTGTTTTTATGCAGGGACATTAGAACATGTCGCAATGTCAGAATTTATAATGGAACAAATCGCATATGAAATGAACCTAGATCCTCTAGATGTAAGACTAGCCAATCTAGATGCAAAATATAGCAGTGACCTAAAAGAAATGGTTGACTATGTAATGATACAATCCGATTATCTTAAAAGACGAGAAGCAATCAACAAGTTTAATACTGAAAACAGATGGAAGAAAAAAGGACTAAGATTCGCTTTTCTAAGATGGACTCCCGTAGGAGGACTCAATTTTTGCATAAATCTATCAGTATATCATGGCGATGGCTCTGTAGTAATAACACACGGTGCCGTGGAAATGGGCCAAGGAATAAATACTAAAGCAGTCCAAGTAGCAGCCTATTTGCTTAATATTCCTGTGGAAAAAATCATTATAAAAGAAAATAATACAGTGATTGCTCCAAACTGTTCGCTGGCTGGAGGAAGTATTATAAATCAAAATGTAATTGTAGGAGTAAGAAGAGCTTGCCAACAACTCTTGGATAGATTGAGACCGATCAGAGAACAGATGGATAATCCTACTTGGGAAGAGTTGATAATAAAAGCTTATAATGATAATGTAGATTTGCAAGCCCATGGGTTCACAAGGACTGATGAGGAATATCCTTTCGATGTTTATGGAGTAACTGTAGCTGAAGTAGAGTTAGATGTGTTGACTGGACAGTTTGAACTGGTGAGAGTGGATATTTGTGAAGATGCTGGACAGAGTGTTAGTCCCGAAATTGATATTGGCCAAGTAAGTAAATAATTTAACAAAAAAGTATACTGTTTCTATAAAATTCTAGGTAACTTAAGTTTTTTTTTTATTCAGTCAGTTAGATATCTATTGTTAAGACTTTTAAAAAGTCTTCTCTTTCTTTTAGGTTGAAGGAGCCTTTATGATGGGAGTAGGCTACTGGACTTGTGAGAATCTGGTCTACTCTCCATTGGGTGAACTCCTTACAGATCGATCCTGGAACTATCATGTGCCATTAGCCAGGGACATTCCTCAGGACTGGAGGGTTTACTTTAGAAAGAAACCTTATAATGATAATTCCATTTTTGGATCTAAATGTAAGTATTCTAACTTGTTTACTGGTCATAGTGACACAGTAGTTCATAGCCTTTTAAATAAAACCATAGACCAAGGTGCAACCATGGACCATAGACCAAATTTGCTGATAAAAACGTCATGAAAGATATGTTGAGATTTGTGATTTGAAATAAAGACTCAACGTTGACTTCTTAATAAAAATATATATTGTATAAAATGAGACGGCACTTTTAACAATGGTGGCTTGGACATACGCGATCGCAACATTAAAGATACGTACGCGGCGGCACGCGGCAGGGACAGTCGGCCATATTTCACAAACTTGAAATATGGCCGACTGTCCCTGCCGCGCGACGCCGCGCCTGCGCCGGCGTCACCCCACGCGCCCCTCGCGCTCTGGGTGCGTTCTTGGACAGCGCATTTAGGCGCGTTCATCCTCCGCGCCGTTGAAATCTTTCAACTCTTGATGTACCGGTAGGGGACACAGCTTATTGACCGCTCGTTTGATGGTGCCATTAGTCGTATAAATGTCCACTCCAGATCCCGTCCGCTCCTGGGTATAATTTAGTGACACGACCCATACGCCAGTGAAGCGGCATCAAATTGTCTTCTTTTAGTATTACAAGATCTCCGACATTGATAGGTGCGGATCCTTTCCTCCATTTTGCTCTGTTTTCTAGCTCAGTCATGAATTCTCGTCGCCATCTCTCCCAGAACTGCTGCCATATTTGCTCAATAAGCTGGTTTCTATTGCCTCTAGGTGATTTCACAGGTAGTGATGGTACAGACATCAGCGGGTGTCCGATTAGGAAGTGCCCTGGGGTTACAGGAATAGTATCAGTGGGTACTGATGACAGGGGGGAAAGAGGTCGGCAGTTTAGGATTGCTTCTATTTGGGTGAAGAGATTTAACACTGGCCTCCCATATTCCACCAAAATGTGGAGAGTATGCGCGGATTAAATTGAATTTAATGGCCTCGTTAGCGGCATACTCTGAGACCGCCTGTACGCTGGACTGTATAACCCTACCCAACTCATTGTTAGCGCCAACAAAGTTTTTCCCATTGTCGCAGTATATGATATAGGGTTTGCCGCGACGCGACACGAACCTGCGCAGACATGAAATGAAGGCCTCAGTGGTAAGATCACTTACAACCTCCAAATGTAATGCTTTAGTGATTGAACATAGAATTACGCATAAATAGGCTTAGGTGATACGGATACTTCGTCCTTTTTTGGAAGAAATCATAAAGGGTTCAGCATAATCAATCCCACAAGCATTAAAAGGAAAGCCTGGGTTGACTCTAACACTCGGCAAGTCGCCCATTAAAGGTTGTGCAGTTTGACCTTTCATTTGAGTACAGACTCTACACACTGTCTAACTACGGTGCGAGCTAAGATTCTACCACCTAGTGGCCAAAATCTCTCGCGGACTGATGACAGAAGCAACTTTATTCGGTTTAAAGACATTTATTTCTCAAAAAAGAACATTACGGTTCACTTACATATTGAGAAATGCAAAGTAAATAATAAAAGTAGTTAGGTATAGTCTCTGTGACCACACACGGTTACACAAAGGAACAGAATTAAAAGATATACTAGGTGACAATTCGGTGTTAGTACTTTCTAACGTATTCTTCTAGTGTTTTTTTACATTTAAACCAACTGTTACTATCAAACACATCTTCTGGTATTTCATTGTAAAGTTTTGCTCCCTCATATAGTATATTTTTCCTGCCATAGTTGGTTCTAGGTCTTCTTAATTCTATTTTGTCTCGTCGTCTTGCGTTATATGTGTAAGTTTTCTTTTTAAAGTTAAGTTGCGAGTGTGTGCCTTGTGTTATGATTTTATGTATTAAGATGCATGTTTTAAGTGTATAGAGTTGATTAGTAAAGTGGCGTATTAGTTTAGTAAAGTGGTGTTTAGCAACCAGTAGAATTGGGTGTTTTTTGTCATAGTGACAATCAGACTGACTTAACCTACCACCTATTCTTATTAAACCATTAGTATCTAACATTGGATTTAAGGATAAAAATTTACTTTTGTGATGTAGTTCTATTTTGTTTTGAATTTGTTTCATATCCTTTGCAAACGACTCCAATTGACTAACCTTAAGTAATAGTATTAAAGAGTTCTCTAGTTCGTTAGCTTGCAGGTCCCAAGAACGTAGGCACGTAGGTTCAAGATAAAATAAAACTACTACATACAAACTTGAGATTGAATAATAAAATTAACCTGAATTAATCCATGTAAATATAGATTGGCAAAATTCTCGTAATAATTGCAATTTTTGCCAATTTATTTGGAGCATTAGCATCACGATTGTATAATAAATGGAAATTGTCAGTCCATTGTCTACGCTAGCTGTAGTAATTTATTTCCTTGGGTAACTCTTATCGTTGGTCTCCATTAAAAGCCTTTTATTCGCCTTAATGTATGGTGCTTCATTTGAATATTATTCTAATATCCCAATTATGTTCTGTTATGACTGTTTCTGTTTCCAGTAATGTCATTCTACAAGTATCTCTGTATAACATTGAGATTTTAGTCGTTTTACTTTTTTAATTCTTCCAAATTATATAATAATTTCAAAATAATTATATCTTGTGAAAGTTTTTTACGAACTAAAATGAATAGGAACAATAATTTTATATTTTTTACAGGTATTGGTGAGCCTCCAATATGTATGGCAGTGGTCGTAGCCCTTGCTCTGAGAGAAGCTATCACTGCTGCTCGACTTGACGCTGGCATTTCTAAAACTCAGTGGTTTCAAGAAGGTAAGCAGTAGGTACTCATAATTATATAAATGCATTAAGTATTGTAAACTAGTCATTAGGATAGATAAGCTATAACATTACCAGCATACATTAAAATAATACATAATTATGTAGGTATCTAAGTGACTTTTATTAAAAGAGTTTAAAATATTCGACACTATTCTCGTATTGGTATTTTCCGCTCTCGCTTATGGAACACAATTCTATGGTTCAGCTATTAAGTGCAACAACTAGATTTTTTTTTTCAATTACAGATGGACCCTACACTGTTGAAAGAAACTGTCTCCTGTCGTTGACGAATACTGCAGAGTTTAGGTTTAATTAGCCACTAGTTGGTCACAGACTTTGCAGAATATATTACTAAGACCATTTATTCTGGTGGAGAAACAGCACCATATAAAAATAAATTTGTACATTTTTTACCCCCTGCGGTAGATAGATGTTTTGTGCAGTTACACAGAATATTTTCAAATAAAAGTATCGTTATTATTGTTTGTCTGTATACATATGTCTTAGATAGGAATGAGTAATGGGTTTTTTATTGAATACTACATTTAACTATTTTTTCAACTATCGTCGTTGTTTTTTTGCTATATTGCTAACAAAAGTTAACCTAACCGTTTGCGTCACGTCCCTAGTTAAGACTATCTTGAATGTTCAATATAAAATAACTTGAAAAACAAGTTTAGTACTTGCGTCATGGTAATAATTATCTTCCTTTAAACTCCTAAAGGTAATTAAATTTTATCGAATATTTTCAGTAGGTGTGTGTGGCAACAGTAGAGTACATAACAGATGGTATGTTATCCGTTTGTAGCGCCGCTGTGTTAATATTGAACGAGCCGTCGAGTACATCGACACTCAGTCATGGTAGCAATCAAATTTAAAGTTAATGGTGTGGAATACTGTGGTAAGTATTATTTTTATCTAAGACAGTCGTGACTTAAAGTCTCGTTTAAAACATTACATAGTATATTACTTAGCTCTATTTTTGAAGTGACAGATAATGTTTTATTTACAATATTTACACGAGTAATAACAAAAAAAGACCTACATGTAACATAATATAAACTAAAATAATAGGGCATCAAAAATTTTCTCCACATCGCACCCATCAGGGAACCTGCAACTAAATAAAACAAATTAAAAATAGCAGACATGTAGGTTTTTTTTTAAATTAGTTATTGCAATGCGTAGCCTATAATAAATACGTAAAATTATTTATAAGTAAAGTGTTTCCAATCTTGAAATGCTTCCTTACCAAAGACGATAATTACGACACGATTGCGGAGTGGCTGGTCGTTTGGAGTTTGAAAAAATTATTTAATTTATTAAAAAAAAAAAAAAATTGTATGGCCTACTGATAGTTGTTCCAAGTCTGGTTGTTTGTGGATTTGTGTTTATTTGTTGGTAAACGCACCCATGATATATGAGAAATCCAACAGTGGGAAAACGTGTTAAAAAAAATCTAGAACGTATTATTTTTCGGTCTAAAATGAACTTTTTGAATGCCCGCAAGGTTAAGAATATATCAAATCAATGTACTGAAAATGTTATTGTATCATCCATCATCACCAGTCGCATGCGATGTGAGCTCAGATGTCATGCTAGTGGACTACTTGCGACTGCGCATAGGGCTCTACGGCACAAAGTACATGTGTCGTGAAGGTGGCTGCGGAGCCTGTATCGTCAGCGTGAATGGACCTGATGGCAAACCGTACGCTATCAACTCGGTCAGTATTTCAATTCAAAATTCATGACGTTCTTGTAACTTATGCTTTCAAAGAAGTTCAGCTATCTTAAAGTCACACACACAGGTCTCAATTAATTTACTGTTGTAATGTACACGACCTATGGGCCTGTAAATCCCAAATTTGGCGCTATAAAATGGCGAGACTGAGCCGCGGTAGACCACAAAAAAGACGGTGGTGGGACGACTTGGTTGGCTTCCTTAAGAATTGGCATGACATAGCTAAAAGTCGAGACCGATGGAAGAAACGGAGGAAGGCCTTTGCCCTGCAGTGGGACAATACAGACTAAATATAATAATAATAATGTACTTAAAAATCTTTATTAAAGGCAGGACTTTTAAGTTATTATATTTTTATTTGATAGTGCATGAAACCAGTAACATCATGCCATGGTATGGAGATCACTACCATCGAGGGTTTGGGCAACAGGAAAAAGGGTTACCATAAGCTGCAGACAACATTGGCAAGTGAAAATGGTTCTCAGTGTGGATATTGTTCACCATCTTGGGTAATGTCAATGTATAGGTGAGCAAATTGCATATTGTTTTGCGTATTTCATTCGTCAATCTTGAAATAAAATCTTTACCATCATTATGAACCTTCGAATATGTTGTTTCTTTTGTAGTCTCCTCCAAACTAATCCCAACATCACAATGCTAGAAATAGAAAAGTCATTAGCTAGTAACGTTTGTCGCTGTACCGGCTATAGGCCTATCCTTGAGGCTTTCAAGAAGTTTGCAAGTGATGCTCCAAGGCAAATCAAGCTCCAAGATATCGAAGATCTTCAAATCTGCAAGAAATCTGGCGAAGCATGTGATAAAATTAAATGTGAGGATAGAGAGTGGTGCTTTGTAGATCAAGAAACTGACAAAAAACAGATTATAGAGATTAAATTGAAAGATAACAGAATTTGGTATCGAGTACAAGAAGTCAAAGATATATTTTCGATTTTGGATAGAGAGGGCGATGATTCTTACATGCTTATTAATGGAAACACTGCTAAAGGTTAGTCTATTCAACATTTGGAAATAGTTTCTCTTAATTATACTGTTTTTTTTTTTGTATCTTTAGAGTTTACGTTAGAATTGTACACAAAAACTCGCGTTAGAACAATGCAACTAACAAAAAGCTTATATTGCAGGAGTATATCCCATAGATGAGTATCCACGTCTTCTTATAGACATAAGTGGAGTACAAGAACTGAAGGGGTACACACTTGACCAGAATTTAATAGTTTATGCTGGAACTACACTCACAGAGTTTTTGGAAATATTGATTACTGTCTCCAAAGAAGAATACTTTGTATATCTGAAGAAGATTTACGATCATATATTAAATGTTGCCCACATTCCTGTTAGAAATGTGAGTAGAGTATCAAGTAACAGCGGATACTAAAATTATATCGTTAAACAGGTTCTGCATGTTGATTATCATCATCATCAACCGGAAGATGTCCACTGTTGAACAAAGGCCTCCCCCATGTAACGCTACAACGAGCGAAAACCTGCCGCTTGCATCCGCCGGTTACCCGCGACCTCGGTCCGTCGGTCCATCTGGTGGAAGGCCTACCTACGCTGCATGTTGATGATTAGGTTATATTCAAAGTATGCATGTTTGCAGGTGGCATCGATTGCCGGGAACCTCATGATAAAGAATAAACACCACTGGTTTGCGTCAGATATTTTTCTGCTATTAGAAACTGTTGGGGCACAAGTCACTATACGTAAGTTTACAAAGATTGTGGCCAAATACTCAAAACACTACTCAATTTTAAGATGCCGTCAAGTCTCATGCTGTCTCTATCACTTTATGTCAAAGTGACTGTGACAATACGAGACTTAATGTCATCTTAAAATTGAGAAGCGTTTGAGTATTTGGCCCTAAGACTCATTAAAAGCGTAACTGAAAGATACAAAATGTAATTAAAGTCTACAATTATTGAGAAATGTATGATTCAGAAACAATATGTTACTGCTATGTCATACTACTTTGATAATTGCGAAAGATTGTAATGATGCATGGCTAGCTAGAGGTTTGTTAAACTTTTACGCATAAACTACGGAACGGATTTTCATGAAACTTTACAGTAAAATAGCTTATACATTATAATAACACATAGGCAATATTTATAAAGATATTGTTTAACAAATTAAATATGGAACGAAATGAGGAAGTACCTACTAATTCAATGCGGGTGAAGTCGCGGGCGGCGGTTAGTAGTACTAAAATCTTTCAATTTTAGAGAACTGCAAAAGTGGCAAGGAAACGCTGACCATGCAACAGTTTCTCAAAGTGAATATGAGAGGAAGCGTTATTTGGAATGTAATGTTACCGCCACTTTGTAACGACCACCGTTTGGTCACCTTTAAGGTAATTAACAGTTAAACTAGTTGTACAGAGGCCAGCAAATCAAGCTACTACAATCTGTCAAATTTCTTTGATAGATTTTCAACTTTATTACAAAAGCCTAAGGTTCATATTCAATTGGGAAAATTTTACAGTTAGGTATGGCTTAATGTGCTGGCGTCTTATATAGCACAGAAATAGAGATTTGTTATTTTTCATTATTTTTCATGAAATAGATACTTTTCAGTCACGAATGAAATATCAATGATAAATGAAATATAAATAATATAATGAATAAGTTATTGATGACATAGTAACATTGTTTATTTGTTGAACTAATCTAGATTTGACTACGATGTATGTTTTAAATAAGTATTATGATGGTCTTTAAAAGATTTTAGTGAGCTGTGATACTTTTGACTAGAACTTCTTTAAATGTGTTACAGACATGACTGGATTTTTCCATCTTTACATTAATCAAACTGTTACAGGTGATGCCACGATCCCAAAATGCTCACGCGTTTGTACATGCAGGATTTTTATATAAATTGACAACTGCCAATGTAGTCAAAAGTGCAAGGATGGTTATTGGAGCCCTCTCACCAAAATTCATTCGAGCTACTGCGACAGAAAAGTTTCTTGTAGAAAAGAAGCTGTTCACCAATGAAACTTTGACAGCAGCTCTAAAGATTCTGGAGGCAGAACTGATGGTTGAAGATAATCCTCCGGATCCTTCAGTGGAGTATAGGAAGAAAGTTGCTCTGGGGTTATTTTATAAAGTGAGAATGCTCATTGTAATCCGGTTAAAAATAATAGTTTTATTTTTAACTGGACATTAATTTAAATGGGATTAATCTGAGATCGTTTTAATATACAGATTTTAAATTCTTGGTGTTTCTAAGAGAGCAAAAATTAATAGGTACCATTTCTCGCTGATTATTTACTGATATGAAATAGATTTCCAGTAAAGATTATGATCTTCAAAATGCGTTAAGTCTGGTCAAAATGCCTGGATTTGATCGTAAATTCCAAACATTTTAAATTTTCGAGGCATGTTTGATTGAAATATTGGATGAGTTGAGCTATTTCCTGTTCTGCGGCTGATTTGTTACTACTGAAGCACAGCGATCGCTATAATTAAACAAACAATAACATTATTCAAATTATGCTCCATGACCAGAACATACACAACTCAGTGAACAATAAACTACAAAATATATCTTTCCATAACTCCAGGGACTACTGTCGCTATCTCCAGAAACGAATCTTGATGCTCGTTACAAATCCGGAGCTATTGTACTGTCAGATACTCGTCCTGTGTCCAGAGGTATTCAGGTGATAGACACTAACAGATCAGTGTGGCCTGTGACAAAACCGATCATGAAAGTGGAGGCTTTGGTAAGAGAACATTTATTATTATAAATAGCACTGTTTCTAAAAATAAATATTTGGATTGTCCAAAAATGTTAACGACGGCATTTTCAACTAAAGGTTTAGAAATACTTTGCAAAAAAGGTGAGAGGCATGGCAGTCCATGCCTCTCACCTTTTAGTTAGGGACTTTGCCAAGCGGTTGGTTGACTCTTTACATCACCAGAGGGCTGACTTATACCGATAGCTTCAGCTTAAAAGGGTGTAGCCACCATTTTGGCAAAAATGAGATAATAATGCGATCCGTCTTTTTAAAATCCGGTATACTTGGGCTAAAGAATCAGCATTTATAAACAACATGGCAATTTATGGCAATTTTTTTGCACGCTAACGTCTTATTTACAGCGATGCAGACTTTTTTAGCAATTCTAGAAAATAAAATTATTATTTATTCATCATCATCATTATTATTATTATTTATTAGTTTTTAGTAATGATAGAAATTAGTTGTAAAATATTATATGAATAAATATCCACAGATGTCTTGTCTGCCACGAACTTCGAATACATTGCAAACTAATAAAAAAAAAAACATTACATTTTTTTACGATCTAAGACACACTTATTGAACGAACATTCTTTTTAGAACAATAAGTACCACATGTTTGACACAATGAGATCTAGTCAAAATTGTACATAGGTATATGAAACACTGGGATCAGGTGCTTCGTCGTCACTCAAATCTGAGTTAATATCATTTATCCATTTATTTGAAAGGAAAACATTTTTAGTATTGATTGCGTTCTCTCAACTCATTCGGAATAGGAATAGTATTAATATTCGAATTCGGAATAGCATAACTCATAAACTCTACTTCAGTATCGAGCGAAATTCCCCATCGAGTGATCTTAAAGCCGGATATCGAAAGAATGGCAAAGCCGTGAATATATTTCGGCTCCAAGATCAGCTGCATCCACGTCATGTCACGTTTGAACACTGCATGTCTGACATTCCAAATTCCATCAATTGAATGGTAATCTTATTTGGGGCCGTCATAGTATTCGGAACTTTGACATTAAACACTCCCGGTACGCAACCCTTGTTGGTGATTATTTCGAACTCAATATTTTATTCTGTAGTTTTCTCCAGCACTGTCCCGGAACAGATTTATTTACTGCTTCCACAATTACATTTTTAGCCGATAGCGATTTCAAATAGTTCACCAGCTTCGAATTGCTATACTCTCGCATTATCTGTTTGCTGGGCACGTGCCACAAATGATCGTTTCGAAATGTTTTGGTTTGAGGGACCATGTCAAAAAATTCCTTGCTCTCCTTGAACGCATCTTGAGTATTCTCAGAAGTGTCTACATAATTGGTGTCGATGTCCACACGTATTGGTGTTTTGTACTAGAATTGTGTGAAAAACTTTTTGTTTTTTTTTAATTTACTTTTTCGATATCTCGTTTTCGAGATATGAATTTTCTTTGCCCGATACGGCCGCCTATTTAACATTTTTTCGATTTTCAAAAAACGTTTTTAGTTTTTTTTTTTTTTAATAATTTGTAAGTACTTGTGGGAACGCGTCTTTTGACATCTCAATCAGCGACGTAGTTTTATAACCCCACAACACCAGGGCGATGTCGCAGTTTCGCTGAAAATCGGCCCTATACCGAAGTGCCGATTGATTTATGATTAATAGATTTATGTGAATACACTAATAAACATTATAATCATTATCTGCCTAGCCTTTTCCCAAGTATATTGGGGTCGGCTTCCAGTCTAACCGGATGCAGCTGAATACCAGTGTTTCACACGGAGCGACTGCCTATCGGACCTCCACACCGCCACAACTGGGTAATACGATACACCTTGGTAAGACTGGTTGTCAGACTTTCTGGCTTCTGACTATACCCATAACGACTGCCAAAGATCTACAAATGACAGATTTCCGAGACACGGAAGCTTAACCTTTGACCAATCGATCTAAAATAAAATAATAATAAACATTATTATTATTTAAAATAAAATAATAATAAACATTATTATTATTTAAAATAAAATAATGATAAACATTATTAAAATAATAATAAACATTATTAAAATAATAATAAACATTATTATTATTTTATTTAAGTGAGCGAAAAAAAAACATTTTCAATGTTAAAAAAGAATACCAGAAAAAAAAAGAATTTATGGCGATATTTTGATTGTAGATACAATGTGCGGGAGAGGCTTTTTACACGGAGGATTATCAAAATAGTTCAAATGAGGTATTCTGTGCTTTTGCACTTAGTACTGTCGCGGTTGGGGAGATTGTGTCGATTGATGCTAGCAAGGCTTTGGTAAAAATTCAATTCAATGTTTTTATTAGTAACTTTGTTTAAACTAATTATATTATTAATATCAGTTGCCCATTTTAGGCATTCCCAGGAGTGATAGACTTCTATACAGCGGATGACATTCCGGGGATAAACTCCTTTACTCCACCAGACTCATTTTTATATTCTGCTAACGAAAAAGTATTAGCAAGTGGTTTCGTCGAGTATTTCAACCAGCCAATCGGCATAGTTGTGGCTGAAACCCGGTATATTGCAGACAGAGCTGCAAAATTAGTAGAAGCTACATATACTAATGTTCGAGAACCAGTCATAGATGTCAGAGAGACTCGACGTGATCCAAACAGAACCACTCAATTTACTGAAATTGAAGCTACTGACAGAGGTACAGACATGACAAAAGAAATAAAAGGGGTTAATTCAATATATGGCCAGTATCATTTTACTATGGAAACCCTGACTACTGTCGTTAGGCCTTCTGATGAGGGACTGGACGTATATTGCTCAACACAATGGATGGAAGGCGCGCAGTTGATGATTTCAAGGGCTTTGAATATGGATCAAAATAGGTTTGGTCTTTTATGTACAAAGCCAAGTATCCATTATTCATAGATTACTACATGTTTTTATTTCTTAGGATTGACGTGCACACCCGTCGTGTCGGAGGCTCATATGGCTTGAAATTGTCCCGTAACATTCAAGGAGCAATAGCCGCCGCATTGGCAGTGATAAAACTCAACAGACCGTGTCGGTTTATCCAGTCCTTGACCAATAACACCAGAGCTGTGGGCAAGAGACTCCCATGCTGTTCTGAATTTGAGGTTTATGTTCTTTATTTTAGTGTTTTTATTACGTACTCACACCGGTTGCGAAACGATGAAGCACTAAACATTAGTGCTTCATCGTTTTTATTATCAGAGTACATTAAACATTTTCATTCTAGGCTGGCGTGAACGACTCTGGAGTAATTCAGTACATCAACTACAGAGTATTTGAAGATAATGGATATAAAACCAATGAAACGTTCACATTACTTGGCGAAGGACAGTTCAATAACGCCTACAACAGAGCTCGATGGAACTACACTAGTTATGATTCTACAACTGATACTGCTAAGAATACTTGGGCTAGAGCACCAGGTAAGTCTATCTATGTAATTGACAACTAACTCAACCCCTTGTTTCTTTCTGCCAATGATGCCATGGGACTGTTAACTTTAGTAATATCTCAATATAGACTTTCCAGCTTTGAATAGTTAGAATGTTGTAGGTATCTGGTATTATGGCTTCATATAATAATTAATCAGTCTCCTGTGATATGATATATCCATGTTATGGTAAATTGGTTTGTGAGTATGTAAACAAAGCCAAAAATAATAAACGCTGTTTTCCTTTTTTTTTTAAATACTGAATCTATTGACTACCAGTCTTACGATGGGGTATCGTGTTACCCAGTAACTGGGTTGTGGAGGTCTAATAGGCAGTCGCTCCATGTAAAACTGGTATTTAGCTGCATCCGGTTACGATGGAAACCGACCCTAACATAGTCAGGGAAAGTCTAGGCAGATGATGATAATTTTATAACTGAATCATTTCATCAGTAACAATTATAAATCTTAAGTCTAAATTCAACAGGTACACTAGAACATGTAGCAATGGCTGAACTAGTGATGGAGCAGATCGCTTACTTGATGAAACTAGATCCTTTAGAAGTCAGACTAGCCAACCTAGATGCACAATATAGCAGTGATCTAAAGGAAATGGTTGATCATATTATAATAAAATCTGATTATCTAAAGCGACGAGAAGCAGTCGACAAGTTCAACCTGGAAAACAGATGGAAGAAAAGAGGACTGAGGTTCGCTTTTCTTAGATGGACTCCAGTAGGAGGACTCAATTTTTACATAAATCTATCAGTATATCGTGGCGATGGTTCTGTAGTAATTACACATGGAGCCATAGAAATGGGCCAAGGAATAAATACTAAAGCTGTCCAAGTAGCAGCCTATTTGCTAAATATTCCAATGGAAAAAATTATCATAAAAGGAAATAATACAGTGATTGCTCCGAACTGTTCGCTAGGTGGCGGAAGTATAATGAATCAAAATGTAATTGTAGGAGTAAGTAGAGCTTGCCAACAACTCTTAAATAGATTGAAACCGATCAGAGAGCAGATGGATAATCCCACTTGGGAAGAGTTGATAACAAAAGCTTATAATGATAATGTAGATTTGCAAGCCCATGGGTTCACAAGGACTGATGAGGAATATCCTTTCGATGTTTATGGAGTAACTGTAGCTGAAGTAGAGTTAGATGTGTTGACTGGACAGTTTGAGCTGGTAAGAGTCGATCTCTGTGAAGATGCTGGACAGAGTGTTAGTCCTGAAATTGATATCGGCCAAGTAAGTATTACATAACAACTTGATTTTCAAAGAAAAATAAAAAGGTACCTAATCATAAGAAGTAACAGCAACATTAAATGTTGACCATTGTTTCAATATTAGATTGCATATTATTATTCCATCTAGCAACTCCGTAAAATAAAGAATTTGCATTTCATAGTTCTGACACTCACTTAGGTTGAAGGAGCCTTCATAATGGGCGTTGGTTACTGGACCTGTGAGCACCTGGTCTACTCTCCAACAGGTGAACTCCTTACAGACCGATCTTGGAACTATCATGTGCCATTAGCCAGGGACATTCCTCAGGACTGGAGAGTTTATTTTAGGAAAAATTCTTTCACTGAGGATGTAATTTTTGGATCTAAGTGTAAGTGTGATCTCAAGGTTTGATAAAAAATCATTACTTGAAGCAAGATAATTAACTTTAATGATCTTTTTCTCCCAGGTATCGGTGAACCTCCAATGTGCATGGCTGTGGCTGTAGCATTTGCCTTAAGAGAAGCTATAGTTGCTGCTCGACTGGAGTCAGGCATTCCTACCACACAGTGGTTCCAAGAAGGTAAACTGTTTAAGATTTTAAGAAATTATGAACTAGATATTTGTGTACAGAAGAGCTCAGAATGTTTATTCATAGAGAGACCGCTTTGATCGTGGAGCTGGTTGCATTGCATAATATACTTCCAATTTTAGACCAGCAAAAATATTGTAATATAGCATGAAAGTGAGGTAATAGTAAATAGAATTGATTATCATAATTTTATCTTTACAGATGGACCCTATACAGTCGAAAGAAACTATTTACTGTCGTCGACTGAACCCGCAGATTTCAAATTCAATTAGTTTTATTATTTTAGTTTTAAGTACAATTTTTTGCATGCCTCCTTTAATGTTTTATGTTATTTCTATTATTTTTTGTTATTGCAGCCATAGTTATATGTACAAGCTGTGAAAATTTCAAATGTTTATATGAAATGGTTCATAAAATACAGACCGCTGACAGACACAGACAAACAGCGGAGGCTTAGCAATAGGGCCACCTCACAGTAAAAATGAAACAGTGTATAATAATAATGTGACATTAATAATTCAATATTTTAACGTTAAATAAATTTCAATTTTTTCTTAATGTAATGGGGAAATTATTTTACGTGTTTAAATTTACTATAAAATTGTGTGTTTGACCTTGCGTTTGTTTTGTTTTTATTAATTCTCATTGAATCTTTATCCAAGGAAATACTTGGTCAGACAACGAAATGACTCTGATGACCATACCTTGCTAGATGTTATCAGAAATCATTTAAATTATTTTAATCATAATAATTTATTTGCTAATGGAAAATCGTCTTTTGTAAGTATTACCTCTACTAATCTATACTTAATACTTTATTGCATTCCATAATGTGTACATAAAGTATAGTTGGTATGTTAAAACATCGAATCAATTATGGACCCTGTCAGGCACAGCAAAGGTAATACTACTACTATAATACTAATACTTCTATACTAACGTTATAAAAAGGTAAAATAGTTTGTAAGTTTGTATGTAGTTTGAGTTCAAGAATTCTTTCACCAATAGGAAACTACGTTATCTCGGGCTTTATTGCATTATCTAAAAATTAGGGATCCTTGGGATATTCACGCTAACGAAGCCGCGGGCAAAGTGCTAGTACAATATTATTATGCTCTAAATCTATAGGTATGTATGAAAATTCAAATAAAGTACATTCTTTTTAACCGACTTCAAAAAGGAGGAGGTTATCAATTCGGATTTTTGTATTTGTTTTGTGTATTTTCGGGCATAACTCCGTCTATATATAGACGTATTTGCAAAATTCTCTTTTTGTTCGAAAGAGGTTTATTCCGAAATGGTCCCACATAAATTTTATTGAAATTGAAATTATTGAAAAAATCAACAAAATCCTAAAAAAATTACATAGATGACGTTTTAGATTCTTTAATCTTTGGAGGACTTACAATCTCTGTTTTAAGTGTGTTGCCGTTTCTTAATGGATTTGGATGTTAAGGCGTTACTAAAAAGCGGAAAATTATAACGTTTTTAAAAAAAAAGCAACCGGCTTCATAAACTAAAAAGTGATAAATACTCGTAACTTTAGCACAGACCACACATTATTTTAGTTTCGGAAGTCGGTGGAGGTGGCTTTGTTCTGTTTGTTGCGGTGGGCCACTCACCTAGGGTTGCCATCGCCTTAACTACGGACCCCGTACAAAAACGTCTAAAACCCCGGACATTTGGGTGAAATAAGGATTTTCCTCCGGACCCCTACGAAAAAATTTTATTACAATAAAATAAAAACAATATGTCTTTCTAACGAAAATAATTAGAAAAGCTCGTCTTTTTGGCATCAACAAAAAAAAAAAAAATTACTGGTAAACCAAAAACGAATTAGAAATAAGTTCTTTTTACTACCCGACTGCTAAAAGAGGGTTCTAAACTTCTGGACTTGTTTATTTTCTTTTCAGTCGGGTTATTTTCTTTGTTAAGTCCACTTTTATTTTTCAGTTGACTATGACATTTATGCTTTAATTTATTACATATTCAATTGTTCGAATTTCCCTTAATACAAAAAGTGTCCGGGTTTTTCTCGGACACCATTTAAAATCCCCGCCCGGACGCTCCCCGGACGCCTTCCAAACTAGGACAAATCCGGGGAAACCCGGACGGATGGCAACCCTACACTCACCTGATCTTAAATGATACTGCGGCCTAAGGTAGAGCACGCTTGCCTAAGATGAACCGGTTCACTCGTGCCTTGAACAAACCCCGATTATATTTATCAGGGAACAGAGAGACGGGCAGTAAATTCCACGGTCTGGCAGTTCGCACAATAACTGTGGTAGCAAAGCGCTTGAAGTGGTGACGCTTCGCCGTAGGTATCTCTGTTCGTCCGATGATGAAATGGGGGAATTAAGTTGTGTAACTCCAAAGCACACCATATTGCTCTTTATACCATGTTATTTGATACTGTAGTAGTTTCTGGTTAAAAAAAACTAGACAAGTGAGAGTCTCAACACGTAAGGTTCCGTGCTACCATAAAACATTTAAAATTACATACAAAAAAACCCAAGAACAGACTTACCATTTGATTGTAGTTGAAAAACATTCTCCCAAACATTAAAACTGCAAATATACGTTTGTGAAAGATTTATTTTCAGGCATTAGACTTCTTGTAGATTTTTCTGTTGTCTATAAGTAAATAAGACAAGTATTCTTTGTACTTTTTTTCAAAATATTAGGCATATTCAGTTTTTATCTATTTTCTTAAATAATTTTAAAATTATACAAAAGTGAGATTCTTTCAACCCTTTCAAAATCTGTTACATGGTATAGTTTACAAACCTTTATTAAAATTTCTTCAATTTAGCACCAAAAATAGAGATCAAAACCCCATGTTCAAAATTTCTTTATTTACATTGTGAGTGCGTGTATGGGTCACAGACGGACATACAGAACCCTAAAAAAATTCTAATCATGAAGTATTTGCATCGTAATTCTCTTAACCCGTAATTAGTATTTCGTAGGTACTTTTTAGGGTTCCGTACACAAATGGCGAAAAAACGGAACCCTTATGGATTCGTCATGTCTGTCTGTCCGTCCGTATATCACAGCCACTTTTCTCCGAAACTATAAGAACTATACTGTTGAAACTTGGTGAGTAGATATAAAAGACTGTCGTGCCAGCGATACGAAGAAGAAGATGTATTCTGTGAACCGCATTAAGATTTTCACACAAAAATAGAAAAAAAAACAATACATTTTGGGGGTTCCCCATACTTAGAACTGAAACTCAAAATTATTTTTTTATCAAACCCATACGTGTGGGGTATCTATGGAGAGGTCTTCAAAAAGATATTGAGGTTTCTAATTTTATTTTTTTCTAAACTGAATAGTTTGCGCAAGAGACACTTCCAAAGTGGTAAAATGTGTGTCCCTTCCCCCCCCCCCCCGTAACTTCTATAACAAGAGAATGATAAAACTATAAAAAATATATGATGTACATTACCACGTAAACTTCCACCGAAAATCGTAGTTTTTTTTTAATACTTCATAAATCGTAAACGGCAATTTACCTTTCATTCAATCAACTCAAATATAAAAATAAAAAAATAAATAATAGTTTAAAAAAACTAAAAACACGCTTTTTATAGAAAACCGAACTAAAAAATAGAAAATAAATTTTAATAAATTTAAATTAAGAAAAGTGTTAAAAATTTCAATAAATATAGGTAAATGAATAATAGTGTGAATAAAAAAAAAAAATTATTTATAAAAAGCGTGGGGTGCATGGTGTCAATAGTTATAAATATTTTATTGACAGATATGAGTAGAGTGATTATCATTTTGATAATATCTCAAAAAGCATCCCACGCTTTTTTTAAAATAAAGTTTTTTTTTTAATTCACACTATTATTAATTTATATTTATTGACATTTTTAACACTTTTATTAATTTAAATTTATTAAAATTTATTTTCTATTTTTTAGTTTGGTTTTCTATAAAAAGTGTGTTTTTAGTTTTTTTTAACTATTATTTATTTTTTACTTTTTAGTTTGAAAAATGGAATAATTTTATTAAATTAGTGTATTGTCATCGGTCCTCGATAAATCTACAAACTTTGAACGAAATCTGGCCGTTTAAAATGGGTCAAAATCGCGCCCAAAGAAGTCGGTTACAAACAAACATACAAACATACAGGTGAAGCTAATAAAAAGCGTGTAAAAAACTTTTATATTATGTTACTTGCTGCTACGGAACCCTTCATGGGCGAGTCCGACTCGCATTTGGCTGCTTTTTTTCAATTAAACTAGGACCGGTTATTTTGCACGAGTTGTATTTTATACCTTATCATACTTTAGGTGTATGCGTATTAGACTAAAGTCACAATAAGTACTTATCAATAATGAAAGTACCTATATTTTTTGTATTGTTACTTAATAAAAAGTGTCTAGGATAGATAGCTGTGTTATTACTTCAAAACCAGACAGTGAAGTAAGTCGACACTAGCCATGGGAGTTATAAAATTTAAAGTCAACGGCGTGAAATATTGTGGTATGTAAAATTAAGTAATTATGTAAAACTAGCTTTTGCCCGCGGCTTCGCTCGCGTAGAATTTAGTCTGCCACATTAAGTTACGCGACATTTTTTTTGAATACTTTTTTTTAATGTTCCTTCACATCGCACATCCCAGATTTCTAATTTCAAAATTAGTTTCCATACAATCTTTGAACTCCTATACCTAATATTTAGAAGGAATCCCTTGAGGGTAGAATTATCTGAGTTCCTTTCTAAGTGCTCATTACTTTAAGCTATAATAGAAGTCTGCAAATTTCAAAATGCTAAGTCTAGTGGTTTCTTCATCAATCTTTACCTGTATGGTGTGTTTACGCAAAGTAGCCCTATGTCCTTCCCCGGGCTTGATATTATCCTATCCAGCACAAACGGATTACTTAACACTGACTAACAAACAGGTCGGACCAATGTTACTTTTATTTTATCACTACATAGTATAAAACAAAGTTGCTTTCTTTGTCCCTATGTCCCTATGTATGCTTACATTTTTAAAACTACGCAACGGATTTTAATGCCGTTTCTTTAATAGATTTTGTAATAAGTAAAGAATTATGTGGTATGTAATTGGAATAGGTGAACATCTGTGTTAATTTATCTGTGTTTTTACTGCAATATGCTCCTGTATACTATGTTATTTGATTTTTTTGGTTCAGCGTAAATATGTAGGTTTTGGGATTTAGATACACGTAAGCAAGCTACGTATAGCTGTCCATGGGAAAAACAGGGCGTGCCTAAATGTATCCCCGCTACCTTCAAAGTTTGCCCTTGCGATTTATTAATAGTCATAGAAAATGCAACTTTAAGTGGGAACTGTAAACGTTTGAAATTGAAGGGTAAGTTATTGGGTATTATTGAGATGCGTGGAATAAGAACATTTCCACCTATAAAAACTATATA
Source organism: Charanyca ferruginea (assembly GCA_947361185.1). Lineage (NCBI taxonomy): Eukaryota > Metazoa > Arthropoda > Insecta > Lepidoptera > Noctuidae > Charanyca > Charanyca ferruginea. The sequence continues at coordinate 38,345,925 of OX376055.1, forward strand.
TCTAAATAACGAAATCTACGATCCTATATTTAAACAAACAATAAAGGACAATTCTTATGCGACTGAATTTAAAATAAAAAGTAATTAATCGCTATCTAGGAAAAATTAAATAAAAAATTTAAAAAACCCCCAACGCAAAACATAAAAGCAATTATTTAAAAAGTAAAAAATAATATCTTTTGTTGAGCCATCAAATGTTTGTTCGTTGAAATGGCGCTATAATGTCGCGGCGGGGTACCGCGTAAGTCAAATCTCATTGCAAATCCATGAGTTCGCTATTTTACCTATTTAGCTATTGCTGACTTTGCGGTACCCCGCCGCGACATTATAGCGCCATTTCAATGAACAAACATTTGATGGCTCAACAAAAGATATTATTTTTTACTTTTTAAATAATTGCTTTTATGTTTTGCGTTGGGGGTTTTTTAAATTTTTTATTTAATTTTTATTTGAAAGTTTTTAAATGTAATTTAGTCTGGTTTTGAGAAGTTGTAGATACGTCTAAAGTTGTATTTCTTCACATGGATCTTTTTTGATATTAAAGATATCACCCTGAGAATGCGTTTGGTATATATAAATCAATTTTGGAAAAAGTGTGGATTGGATTATTTTTGCGTAACTAAGTCCAATTGGCACAACCGTACTCTGGCACAATCGTACCCAGTCTACCCTATGTTTAAACAGCCGGCTGTTTAAACAGCAGGGAACCGGTGCTTTGGCCCTTAGAGTTTATAAAATTAATTTTCAAGTTTTTAGTTTTCATTTCGTTAGTTAATTAATATTCCTCATTCCTTTTCAATACAGTATGCATTATTCTACTAGTCAAGCCCTTTCAATCGATATCCATATTGAGGGAGTCGTAAAAAAAAAATGTAATTCGCCATTTTGTGGTGCCGGTCATCTTGGCTTTGAAATTTATCATAGTGTAAAGTATTCTACTAGTGAAGCCCTTTCAATTGATACCCATATTGATGGAGTTGTGAAAAAATATGTGATTAGCTATTTTGTAGCGGCGGCCATCTTGGACCGATTTTCATCAAACATAGCTAAGAACACTCCCGACTAATTCACCTTTTAAAATAAAAAAAAACCAAAACAAAATCGGTTCATCCGTTCGGGAGCTACGATGCCACAGACAGACACACATACACACACACACACACACACACAGACACGTTAAACTTATAACACCCCGTCGTTTTTACGTCGGGGGTTAAAAAATGACGACAATAAAAATGCCTACAGAACACAACCATCAATGACGTCTGCCCGCCGCCGGCCGCCGTTAGGCGCTCCGTTCAAGTCAATCTTAACGTGATAACTTTTAAACTATTCGGCCAAATTACTTAGTGTGAAAGACAAAGTTTATCTACATTAAATACTTAATGCGAGAAATGTATTCATTTTGATAAGAGTTTTATAATTATATACTAATATGTGCATTGTAAAATAGTACCAAATTAAATTAAATTTATGGTTCACAATTTTGGTCGTACTGGCTTGCACATAAAATGTAGATATATGCTGTCGCGGACTTTTATTTAGACCTACGTAAGACAAACTATCCTGCGGTACATCATCTTTATGTAACTCCATTGGTTAAGGCAGCGCACGCCAAGATAGATCTTAGAAGGAAGATTTTTTTCCGACTTAATTGACACGTATCGTTATATTATGACCAAAATTACATAAAATCATTATAAATTGTAGCCTATGTGTTATTCTGATGAATAACCTATATTACTGTAAAGTTTCATTCAAATCGGTCCAGTAGTTTTTTCGTGAAAGGGTAACAAACATACACACACACATACATCCATCCTCACAAACTTTCACATTTATAATATTAGTAGGATTCATTTCTTTGTTTCGAATTCGCGGATTAAAAAGTAGCCTATGTCCTATTCGAGGGTTCAAGCTATTTTCAAAATAAATTTTATCAAAATCAGCCGTTTCATCGTGAAAGCGTAACAGATAGAGTTAGTTTAGCATTTATAAAGTAAAAAAGTAAAAAAAAAAAACTTGGAGTATTAATTAGTATAATAAGTATATAAGTATGGATAATAAATCGTCTGTCTTTATATTAGTGGTAGGTTGCGATGTAAGCTCGGACACAACGCTCCTGGACTACTTGCGCTATTGTATCGGGCTCCATGGCACCAAGTACATGTGCCGTGAAGGTGGTTGCGGGGCCTGTATTGTCAACGTCCGTCGACCTTCTGCCACGCCGTACGCTGTCAACGCGGTTAGTAACCCGACTTGATTATTCGTCATTATCATCAGCTTAAGCACAGCAGAATATCTTTATTTGACTTCTTTAATTGGCTTTCCTGACTCCTACATAACTACCTAAGTAGCCACCCAGCGAACATCTTGCGCCATTTAGCCTGAGCATGTTGTTCAGGATAAACTATGCTAATACTTACTGTGGTAGTTTTTTCTGTGTCAATATTTCGAGTTTTCGACCCATGCGTAGAAAGAAGTATATTTTTCAAGTGTTTCATGTCAACTTTATCAGCATTGGAGGGGCTCGTGGCTAAGTAAAAGCCATATGGATCAATCGGTTAAGCTACGCTTGTTGCTGTCGGTTCGTGGATGGGTGATCATCCATTTCATACCAAGACCCCTCTGTACCTCGAAATGCATGTAAAACTCTTGGTACCGGCTGTTATTCCATTCGTAGATCTTTGATAGTCATTGCGGGTAGTCAGAAGCCCAAAAGACTAACAATCAGTCTTACCAAAATGATATTGTGTTACCCAGTAACTGGATCATGGAGTCAGGTAGGCAGGTGTTTCATGTGGAATAGTGTTAGTCAGCTGCATCCGGTTAGACTGGAAGCCGACCCCATCATAGTTGGCAAAAGGCTAAACTTTTTTTTTGCTTCATGCCAACATTGCCAGATTTGAAGCTAGTTTCATATAGTTCCGATTATTTGTTTGTTCTGGCAGTGTTTGATGTCTGTGACATCATGTCACGGTTTGGAGATCACCACCATCGAGGGTTTAGGCAACAGGCAAAAGGGTTACCATGAGCTTCAGACGACATTGGCAAACGAAAATGGTTCTCAGTGTGGATATTGCTCACCTGCATGGGTTATGGCGATGTTTGGGTAAGAAGAAAACGATGAATGTGAAAATTAAATTCCTTTAGCCGAACTGGATCAGTTTTATACTTTGAATAATAGAAAAAAGTACTTGGCTTATCAACAAAACCGAAATTTGCATATTAACTCAGTGATCACAAAAAAATATGCAGAATTGCAATTGTTTTTAAGGGAAAGTGTTAAATTACATAAATTAGTAGCTCTCTAGGTATTATTAAACCAGCATATATTTTTATTTGACAAATATAAGAAACAAAAAGGTTAAGAGTATGCATTGTCTGAAACTATTGCCTTAACTTTGAAAATCCATACAGTATGTAAATTTTTGCAGCCTCCTTCAAGGAAATCCTAATATCACAATGTTAGAAGTTGAAAAGTTATTAGGTAGCAATATTTGCCGTTGTACCGGCTATAGGCCAATAATGGATGCGTTCAAAAAGTTTGCCAAAGACGCTCCAAGACAAATTAAGCTCGAGGATATTGAAGATCTTCAAATCTGTAAGAAAACTGGTGAAGCTTGTGATAAAAGTAATTGTGAGGATAGTGAGTGGTGCTTTGTAGACCAAGAAATTGGAAAAGGACACACTATAGAAATCGATTTAAAAGATAACAGGCTTTGGGTGAGAGTGCAAGAAGTTCAGGACATATTTATGATTTTGGAAAGAGAAGGCGATGATTCTTATATGCTCGTGAATGGAAATACTGCAAAAGGTGGGTACACTTTTACATACTTTAGATTCGCTTAAGGTATTTCGAGCGTATATAACTGGGTAAGTGTCTATGTGGAACGTGTTATAATCCTAGGAATACATCCATCGTCGAACCCAGGTCGATGACCTAGTGTAAAGATAGAATGTCTGAAGACACTACTTTTTGCCTCGCTGCTTCCCTACGTCTAAGAGTTTTTTTGTTGTTCTCCTCATTGCTGTTGCCGTGGGCAGGGTTGTCAACAGCCTTGGGCACCAAGGCTTGTCGTACGGAGTTGTCGTCGACGGCGTGTGGGTCGTATAGCGCGGCACGCAATAGATATTATATTATTAACACTATCCGTCGAGCTGTCATTGCCTATGGCGTTCCGACTGTTTCATATCTCAATGGCTTGGCACGAGAATATGGCAAGACACCGGACGGCATGTCTCTATTTCCTTAGAAGTTTGGTAGGCCTTTAGAGTGGGACGCTACGTTCGTCAAATCTCTTGCACCATCTCGTCTTTCTTGTTCAGCGTGCGGTGCTGGTGCAGCTTCTGCGGCTACAGAAAATCTTAAACGGTAAAAGTATGGGTAACGGGGCGGGGTACGGTGTAACCTTGGTGTTAACTTTATTTTGGAGTGGTTTAGGGTTGAAATCAAAGGTTTGTGGAGTTCGAGAGCTCATCTTCTTTTTAAAGTAATGATGACCAAGGGGTTGGTTGACACTTCTTGTGACCCATGAGCTTGTTTTTACCTTGGTCAGATAATAAGCATTGCGATCCAACGTAGCAAGGCCGTCAGTCTCTTGGACACATTTTTAGATGACAGCGATGTGGACAATTATTTTTGCCTTTTATAGTTTAATACTTATAGGTTTTCATTTTTATTTCACGTGTAAATAATGTTAATAATAAATCAATATTTAGGAGATTGATTAATTTATTAATTAATTATTACAGGAGCATATCCCAAAGACGAGTATCCTCGTGTCCTAATAGACATAAGTGGTGTCCAAGAGCTGAAAGGTTACACACGTGATCAAAATTTAATAGTGAACGCTGGTACAACACTCACGGAGTTTTTAAAGATACTAAAAACAGTATCAAGGGATGAAGACTTTGGATATCTCAAGAAAATTCATGATCACATACTAAAAGTTGCGCATGTGCCTGTAAGAAATGTAAGTTTTAGTTTTTTTAAGATTCGTAATCTAGAGTTATGAAGCTAAGAGATTTACAACTTGGTCATATCTGTTTGTAGGTGGCTTCAATAGCTGGAAATCTTGTCATCAAAAACCAACATCCCTGGTTTCCATCAGATATTTTCTTGCTTTTCGAAATGATAGGGGCACAAGTCACAATACGTAAGTTTTACAATATTATTGAATTACAAGTGAGACTAAATATATAACTTTGTTTATGATCTAATAATACTAGTACCTTTAATGTTTTGATTTTAGAGAATAGATTGAGCGGAAAGCAGACGCTAACGATGCAACAGTTTCTCAAGGTGAATATGAGAGGAAACGTTATTTGGAATGTGATGTTACCGCCACTATGCAAAGATGATCATGTGGTCACTTTCAAGGTAAGTAAATAAACAACAGACAAATTCTTCTTCATCTTTCAAAAATTAACAATTATAGTTTTAGAAAATATATTATTGCTAAGTCACAGATATTGAAATGTAATGTATCTAGGTATAATATATTTTATTCAATATCGACACAAATAAATAGAAATGTAATAATTTCAGGTGATGCCACGTTCTCAAAGTGCTGTCGCTATAATTAATGCAGGATTTTTATACAAACTGGGATGCGATAACGTTGTGAAATGCGCAAGAATTGTATTTGGAGCTCTTTCCCCATCATATGCTCGGGCTTACTCAACAGAGCAGTTCCTAGTTGGGAAAAATCTGTTTACCAATGAGACTCTGACGTCAGCATTGAAGATCTTGGAGCAAGAGCTAGTGATTGAAGAAAATCCACCGGCACCATCAGTGGAATATAGAAAAAGAACTGCTCTGGGATTATTTTACAAAGTAAGAACACAGTTTCCAGAACCAATTTTATTAACCAACCGTTCCGATCAGGACGTCTGTATAACTTAAAAAAAAGTAGAAACCTCCGTTTTTTGTTGGATGTAACACAGTCATGATATTAATGAACTATTTTACCAAACCTAGAGTCTGCTGACGCTATCGCCTGAGACGAATCTTCACCCTCGCTACAGGTCCGGAGCTACTGTCTTGTCGGACACTCGACCAGTGTCCAAAGCCACTCAGGTATTTGGTTTCAACCAAGAAATATGGCCGGTGACACAACCTATACCAAAACGAGAGGCTTTGGTAAGTTTGATGATATAGTGATTTTTAGTTTTTTGTACATGTAGGGTGATTATTTTTCTCGTATAACGGGTTTGATTCCCGGTTCAACCATGTAATTATTTAAATATCTATGAATGCAGTTTATATTTCTTTTTAAATTCAAATATGGAATGAAATACTTACATACATTGGAAATTTTGACTTTGTATAAATTAATAGCACTATTTCAATTATTATGTAAATGTGAGAACTATGGAGCCATTCATTTATTCAATGTGTTTGACATAAATGAGCATGGCAGTTGAGAGCATTGTCATGCTCGCTCAAATGTCTCACTGATGGTGGCGTGTGGGTTAGATCATTCGGTTCCCTTCAAAATGGTTGAGCTAAGTGGTGATCAGCACCACTTAGCGCGTCATGTTCGTGAACGGGCGCTGTCAGTTGAGATTGGTCATCTCTTAACTGCCATGGCTTTTATTTTAATTTATTTTTAATTACAATGTTTTGGATTTCTCTTCACTTACATTGTTTTCAAATATAGAAGCAACAAGAATAATGTAGCCTGGATTTTGTAAAAGCTTGATTGAAAAGAGTGTCCGTGGAGTTTCTTGCTCGTTCTTCTCCATAGAGACCTACCCTACGTTTTGGAACGAGCAACTAGCTTCAACTTTCTGACTAACTAACTGACTCTTTGACTATTCAAAAGTGCGTGCAAATGGTTTAATTGAAATAAATGCTTTGACTTTGACTTTGAAATAAAGTCTTCTTTCATTAAAATGTTCCATCTACAATATTCAAAGGTACTTTCCCTCCATGTGGCATATCCGTGGGACGCCCTATATAGTTATGGTAACGTTATTTAGATCTAATGAATAATGGAAACTTAATAAAATGATCAAAAATTATCCGATAAAAAAATCTTTGTTCTGATTGTTTGATTAGAAAAATTGTTATTCAATATTTAACACAGTTTTTTATTACAGATACAATGTGCAGGAGAGGCTTCCTACACTGAAGACCAGCCATTACATCCTGATGAGGTGTTCTGTGCATTAGCACTTAGTGAAGTCGCGAGGGGAGATATTGTGTCTATTGATGCCAGTGAAGCCTTGGTAGATTCTTGAAGTTTTATAGTAGTTCTACAGAACTAAATTCAAATTTCTGTTTACAGAAAGAAGAGAAGAGAAATTTGAATTTACAATTGAAATACTTTTTTACAGGCCTATCCAGGGGTTGTAGCTTTCTATACAGCAAAAGACATACCAGGAATAAACTCCTCTACTCCACCTGATTCCATTATATACACTAAAAATGAAGAAGTTTTAGCTAGTACTTCCGTCAAATTTTTTAACCAGCCAATCGGCGTAGTTGTAGCTGAAACCCGCTATATCGCTGAAAGAGCCGCAAAACTAGTAAAAGCTACTTATGAGAATGTCAAAGAACCACTTTTAGAATTAAAAGAAGCAATCAATGTTCCAAGTAGAGTAGCAACTTTTATAGAAGTTGATGCTACTGACAAGGGGACAGATGTAGAAAGAGTAATAAAGGGGAAAAATTCGATTAATGGACAGTACACTTTTGTTTTGGAGACTCTGACTACCGTTGTTAGGCCGTCAGATGATGGACTAGTTGTGTACACCTCTACGCAATGGATGGAAGGTGCGCAGTTGATGATTTCGAGGGCTTTGGGCATGGAGCAAAACCGGTTAGTATTATATTTATTTGAATGGTGATTAAAACTGTTTTTTATTTATTTTTATGTGACTTATAGCGATTCGCACTAATTCACTATAGTTGCCAAGGGAGTCTAGGTCTATTCCTATAGCCTACCTAGACTCCTTTGAATAATTAATTAATACTATTATTCATTGGAAATGTTGTTTTCAGGATTGACGTGCACATCCGTCTCGTTGGTGGTGGGTATGGCTTGAAACTATCTCGTGGTGTTCAAGGAGCAATCGTTGCTTCGTTGGTAGTAAAAAAACTCAACAGACCTTGCCGTATCACTCAGTCATTGACTACTAATACTAGAGCAATAGGCAAGAGACTGCCTTGCGTTACGGAGTTTGAGGTATATTATCTGTTTATATTATAGTTACTCAATATTAAAGGAATACACTAAGGAATAAAAAATAGTCCAATAATCAGAAATTTGAATTCAAATTCAAATTCATTATTATTTATTTTTATTTTTAGCTTTAAGTAATCAAAAAAATAAATATACTGGTAAAATACATTCAAATTAGGTATTAAGCCGTGTGATTATTTCAGGCTGGCGTGAACAGTTTTGGAACGATCCAATATATAAACTACAGCATCTATCAAGATGCTGGGTACATGGTCAACGGACAGTTAATCAATTTGCTGGGTATCGGGATATACAATAACGCTTACAACAGATCCCGTTGGAGTTATAAGAGTTTTGATGCTGTAACTGATTCGGCGAAGAATACTTGGGTGAGAGCACCAGGTAAGTTTAATATCACATGATAAGAATGCTTGGAAACATGCTGGTCCGGGCTCCATAGGACAATCTACAGTCTAGACAAAATCAAACTGATTGCTAATTAAAACTACTTAATTTATACTTAGTATAAATGTTACGGCTAAAACCCGAAGTGCGGCTACACCTAGTTCTAACCGGTTAGAACTAAGTGTAGCCGGTAGCAGTCGGTTAAACCTAGATGTATCCTACTTATCTTCGGTTAAAACTAGGTTTAACCTTCATCATATCGGCTAGAACTAAAACTAAACTAAACTAGATTTTCAGTGCAGTTAAGCATTTTGGTTTTATTTTGGTTGGGGGGGTTGGTTGGGTTCATCTGTCATTCTTTATCTTGTAACATACTTCAATATAGTGTTTTTATGCAAGGTCCATCGTATTCACGTATACATATAACTGTAAACTGTAAATGCAAAATATTGTACACATTTGTTTTTAAAAGAGTAAGTATGGAGTTTCTTGTCCATTCTTCTCCATACGAAACTACCTTTTGGAATGGGCAACTATCTAATCATCTTTATATATTTTTTATATGACGTTCAAAAGTGCCTTTTAATGGTCTAATTGAAATAAATAATTTGACTTTGACTGGTGAGAATTCACGTAATAATCAATCATCATGCCAAATGTTATACTTGCTATTTTCAAATCATCCATTATTTCTTTCCAACAGGTACATTGGAACACGTGGCAATGGCTGAACTTGTGATGGAACAAATCTCATACCAAATGAATCTAGATCCTCTAGATGTCAGACTAGCCAACCTAGATACAGCATATACCAGTGACATAAAAGAAATGGTTGACAATGTTATTATAAAATCGGATTATGTAAAAAGACGAGAGTTTGTCAATAACTTTAATGCTCAAAACAGATGGAAGAAAAGAGGACTGAGGTTTACTTTTCTAAGATGGACTCCCGTAGGGGGATTCAATTTTGACGTAAATATATCAGTATTTCGTGGAGATGGTTCCGTAGCTATAACACATGGCGGCATAGAAATGGGACAAGGAATAAACACTAAAGCTGTCCAAGTAGCAGCTTACATGCTAAACATTTCTGTTGACAAAATTATAGTTAAAGGAAACAATACTGTGATAGCTCCAAACTGCTCATTATCTGGTGGTAGCATTGTGAATCAGGGTGTAATTGTAGGAGTGAGAAGAGCTTGCCAACAACTACTAGATAGATTGAGACCAATCAGAGAGCAGATGGATAATCCTACTTGGGAAGAGTTGATAACAAAAGCTTATATTGACAACGTGGACTTACAATCCCACGGGTTCACAAGGACTGATGAAGAATATCCATTTGTTTGTTATGGCGTAACTTTAGCTGAAGTAGAAATAGATGTGTTGACTGGACAGTTTGAGTTACTGAGAGTAGACCTTTGCGAAGATGTTGGACAGAGTGTTAGTCCTGAAATCGATATTGGACAAGTGAGTATTGAGGAAACACTAGGATGCATTTAATTTGCATTGAAATACACATAGTGTTTCAAAAATATTAAATTATCATGGTAAAAGCTTTATGTGATAGTAATAAAACAGTCTTCGCTTAATTTATAAATAGAAAACTTAGCCAAACGAATGTGTAATGTAAACCGGGCATAAAATGTAAATAAACTTGATTTACATTTTATGCCTGGTATAGTCCCTCGAGGGTATTAAGAGCACAATCCGCAAAGAAGAGAACCACGTTGTTAGTCTAACAGTGTTTACATTAATTAAATTCTATCCGTTACTTTATTTTTTAATTTTGGCGTAAAACCTTGTTGAATCTCCTTATCACTTATTTTAAAATTTTGTAACTAATTTGATTGGTAACTTAGTGATATGATATTTTTTTTACAACCAACTTCAAAAAATTAAAGTGGTTCTCTATTCGACACTAATTTTTTTCATTGTAATCCGATTTTGATGATTCTTTTTTTAATCATTTAAATAACATTACAATATTCATGTAAAATCGACTACCGAATTTAAAGTTATTTTTCAACCGACTTCAAAAAAGGAGGAGGTTATCAATTCGTCTGTATTTATTTTTATTTATTTTTTTTATTTTTTATGTTTGTTACTTGATTTCTCGGGACTGGGTGAACCGATTTTGATGATTCTTTTTTTATTTGGAAGCCAGTGCTTCCCGTGTGGTCCCATTTTAATTTGGTCCAGTTCTGACCATGGCATTCATGAGAAAACCGTATAAGTCTTAAATTTGCATTAAGTATGTGCGCGATTTGTTACGCGATTTCTCAGGCAAACGTAAACCGATTTTGAAAATTCTTTTTTTCATAGATACGGTACGCTTCAGGGGTGGTCTCATATAAATTTTATCGAAATTGATTCAGCACTTTTTGAAAAATCAACAAATACCCAAAAATTTTACATAGACGACGTTTTAGTTTCATCAATCTTTGTAGTAGTTAACTTTCAATCTCTTCTTAATAGATTTGAATGAGAAGGAGGTACTAAAAAGCGGAAAATAAAAAGCTTTTTACAAAAAAGACAACCGCCTTCAAAAAGTGAAAAATAACTTTAGCACAGAACACACATTGACTTTAGTTTCGGAAGTCGGTGGCAATACAAAACAACAAACAGAACAAAGCCACTGAATTTCGAAACTAAAGTCAATGTGTGTTCTGTGCTAAAGTTATTTTTCACTTTTTGAAGGCGGTTGTCTTTTCTGTAAAAAGCTTTTTTTTGCTTTTAAGTTTTTGAAGGTGGTTGTCTTTTTTGTAAAAAAGTATTTTGTTTCTTTTGTGCTTACTTGTTTTCAAAATACTTTTTGTTGACCTTAGCTACTTTTTACTTTAGAAATACATTAGAAACACATTACATAATCAAATCAACACCTTTCCTCGTCGCACATACAGGTGGAAGGAGCCTTCATAATGGGTGTAGGATATTGGACGTGTGAGCATCTGGTCTATGCAAAGACAGGTGAAATCCTTACAGACCGATCCTGGAACTACCACGTGCCGTTAAACACAGACATTCCTCAGGACTGGAGGGTGTACTTTAGGCAAAATTCTTTTGGTAGTGAAGCCATTTATGGATCTAAATGTGAGTGCAATCTTACTATCTTATCCTTCTTACTACGATGGTTGAATGGATGGAGGAATAGATAGATAAGTATATATTATTATGATATCCAAGGCTCCCCGTCATCTTTTTCTCCGCCATTTCATCAGTCTGTCGCGACTCCGCCAGACTGGGTCAGGGACTCAGGGCTCCAGTGTTGCGATATGCGGGCCCAGAGCTTAATGAGCACACGTCACTCGTTGTGATTTTTTAACCCATTGTTGCTCACACGAAAATATAATTATTTTGTTGCACTGAGTCATTGTTGCATTATTGATTAATCCAGCAAATCCCTTAAATTCCTGCACAAACCGGCCTGCCCAGTCCCGTCGCACCACACAACGTTCTGGAGCGCAGTGTGGTGTTTCTTTTGTGGTTTGTAAGTTTAACATTAACAGTTCATATTTAGAAGAAAAATGACTGGTATCCAACAACTGGCAACAGTTAAAAACTAGCAGCCCTTTCTGTTCTATCTCTATTTTTGCATTATTTATTGGTTTTAATATCTCTGAACAGGTGTCGGTGAGCCTCCCATATGCATGTCGGTAGTCGTGGCCTTCGCTTTGAGGGCAGCTATTACTGAAGCTAGGATGGAGTCAGGTATTCCTAAAACGCAGTGGTACCCAGAAGGTGAGCACAGCATTATAATTAAGTATATATTTTTCGGTTTATTTTGCTAGGGTACGTCAGATGATATTACCTACTCTCACGATAACCAGTGGAAGAACTGGTTGTTATGCCTCCATAACCCATACTGGGTAACAACCCAGTGTGGTAGTCAGATAGGCGGTCGCTCCATTTAAAACACTGGTATTCAGCTGCATCCAGTTAGACTGGAAGCTGACCCCAACATAGTTACTTTGGAAAAAGGTTAGGCGGATGATGTGCAGTAGTTTTTTTAGCATTTTATCGTTTCTTTTTGGTTGAAATTAATAGCATGTTTTTTTTTAAATTAAACGATTAACTTTTTTTATTTTCAGATGGGCCCTATACCGTTGAGAGAAATGCTCTGCTCATGTCTACCAGTACTGCAGATTTCAAGTTTAATTAGAAATAAAAATAAATATTCCTATTAAGTCCGTTGAATAACTTATTAGTGGGTCATGGTAATTTTTCGAACGTAATTCCTTTTTTTTTAATTATAAACAGTTTTTTGCTAAAAGTAGAGGGGTAATTTAATTTTTAATATTTTTTTTTATTAGCATTCTGACGCACATAAACCATGTTTTGCTTAAATTATTGTGTTTTGGTTATTCAAATATTATATTTTATTAAATATATACACAGGTAAATACCTGTTGTAGGAAACCTACCTACGTTTAATAGTGTCTACCCAGTTTTGACCAATACTAAACATACATTTAGATTCGATGAAGTTTATAAATAAACTAGCTGACTAGGCAAACGTTGTTTTGCCATATAAGTTTAAGAAGCCTACGACCTATTTCAGACCTACTGAATATACATACAACATTTCATAAAAATCAGTGAAGCCGTTTCCGAGGAGTTTAGTTACATACAACACCGTGAGACGAGAATTTTATATATTACATAAAAGTTTTAAATAAAATTGATTGCACTCTTTGTTGTTTTTTATGCCTGAATTTGAGCAATAGACTGCGGTCCATGTCCTGCTCGTCACCTCTCCACTTCGCTCTTCTTCTCTTCGGAGAAGCCCTGTTGCCAAGCACCACGGATTACAATTAACTTAATTAATAATAATAATATATAATTTATTTATTCCCCCTTACAAGATTAGAAAATACATGATAAACAGTTACAATTTACATATTATTGTCACAACAAGTTCTAGATTATGTGAGGAGCTGGTGTCTGAGGTACGCGCAAAACACCTGTAGTAATATGTAAATCTACCGATGCACATTCTTAATGATAATGATAAACATGATAAATGATGGGAATTGTTAATGATAATTTTATTATCCAATTTAATTAAACACAATTATAACCTTTCTTATTGATTTGGATTTCTTTGGATTTTATTGATTTTGATTTTACTAAGTATACAAAATAAGAAATAGAATAATCTTATTTTATTGAATCTATATTATAATTTAAGGTATAGAATAAATAATAACAATAATAATAATAACAATAACGCCTAAAACGTTTGTGTAGGGTGTGAGTGTGTGTCCGTGTGTGTGAAGGTTAATTTGTGTGTGTGTGAATTTTTTTGTCTGTTTATAAATTGCTTGGAAATTTGGGCATGCCCTAACATTAGAGTAGAATTTCCGTTGCGTTATAGTCAAGCTTTTGCAACCAATCCCTCACCACTGCCCTGCAACGGGTTCTGGTAATGGGTTCTAAAACTTTCATAGTTTAAAATTATGTCTAGCCTTATCCTTGAATTTATTTTGTACATGTTCAAGACCCACCCAGATGTGCAAAACCGACACTGGGTGCTCTGTATGTCATGGTAGCCTTTGATCCTATTCCTAGTGGTGGTGACACCTACAGTGGTCACCTGAGCACTGTAGGTGTCACCACCACTATATCAGGCTTATTTACTACAAGTCCTGTCAGTGATGATGGATCGATCCCAGTACAATGTGACATTGCCATTTTCAAGAACTGAATCGGGCACATACCTGTAGTATGGGTACTTCTGATTCCACGAGGTTGTAATTCAGAGCAAGTTGCTGGTGGATAATCCTGGCCACAAGGCTGGGAGGTCCCAGCCATGGCAGGAAAGGGGAACCGATCACTTTTCCGAATTATTTTTGTCCGAATTTCACTTTACCGAAAACTATTGACCGACGTCTTTTTTGCTATATGCATTATTTGACATTTTTTAGATCATCGAAGTATCATGTGCCATAATAATACTTATGGCACATGATACTTCGATGATCTAAAATAATTTGGAAAAGTTATTTTGTACATCGGAGAAACATAGTTCGGTAAAATAATTTACCGAACTATGTTTCTCCGATTTACAAAATAACTTTTTCCTATTGACCGAAGTCTCTTTTGAACTATTTTCATTTGCCAAATGATTTATTTGCCATATTTTCAACAACATTTAACGGAATATTATTTGGGGTACACTACATAATACGAAAAACTTTGTTCCGAAAGTCAGTAATACGAATTTCAAAATACCGATTTTCATAATTCCGAATAGTTCAAAATTCCTAATATGGCAACTCCGATTTAACATTCATCCTATTTTTATTATACTAAAATTTCAAAATTCCGAACGTTTATAATTACTATTCTCAAAATACCGAGTTTCAAAAGATCGAATAACAAAAAGTCCGACATAATGAAAATTCCGAACATCAAAAATACGAATTCCGATTATTAAAATTCCGATTATCTTTATCGTTATCGTGCAATCGTTTATCGTGCAAGCAAGCATGCAGCATGCAAGCAAGCAAGCATGCATCATGCAAGCGAGCATGCAAGCGAACATGCAACATGCAGCAGGCATGGTTTCTGTCACGGCTACGGCGTTGCGGGGCTCCGGTGGTACCACGCGAGCTTATCGTCGCAGATGGTATTCACGCTCACTACCGCAGCTTCGGCTTACTGGCCGGCTTCGCCGGCCAGTCTCAGCCGCGGCGGCGGGCGTTAAAACCACCTGCTCCTCAGCTCGCTGGCCGCCTCGCCCCTCCGCGCCTACTCGAATTTAAATTACACTCCAGGGGTAAGGCAGACAAGACTACGTGAGGTCGGTTTCACAGCAATTCGTTTCTGTCATTAACTTTTGTAGCACAACATATTGACTTTTTAAGATTATTTTTGTTATTGTCTTTCTTTTTATACCTATATATTTTTGTTGAAATAAATTCCATAGAAAAATACACCGAATAAACAATATTTGTTAAAAAGTAATTCTACTGTTTGATAAGTTAGTTAAACAAAAAAATTTGATTAAAAATTCTTTGAATTGTGTTTCTGTGAAATATGTTTCATTCAAGTAAATAGTCTTTGAAACAATAATAGTCGAAATAAAATACAAGAACCAAATATTATATGAAACATTTTCTGGGAAACGAAATTCTATGAAATTTCTGTCTGCGAAACAAGGGGACACCATTTTGAATATATATGCGTAGCTGAATTGAATCAGAATCCTAATTTTAACAGTTTATTCGAAATATTGAAATTCGGAATTTCGTTTTTCGGACCGAGAACTCATCGAGCATTTGATTCTTCGAACATATGAAAATCGGAAAACAAACAAATCGGATTTACGACATTCGGTAAAATAACTTTCGTGATTTTAAATAATATAGATTATAATTTTAAGGTATTATGAAATTCGGACTTTTGAAAATCGGAATATCGAAATTCGGAATAAAATATTTCGGAATATTTGGGTGTTCCCTATTATTTGATCACAAATATATAGCCGGTTACTTGGTAGCATTTTCAACATTAAATTAAAATAGTGTCATAAAAAGTCAAAATGTTACAAAATTAATTGACAGAAAGGAATCGCTGCAAAACCGACTTCACGTAGCCTAGAGTGTAATTTAAGAACGCGTAGGCGTGGAGGGGTGGGGCGGCCCGCGAGCTAAGGAGCAGGCGGTTTGAAGGCTCGCCGCCGCGGCTGAGCCGAAGCGGCGGTGGTGAGCGTTAAAATCATCTGCGACGATAAGCTCGCGTGGGGCCGCCCAGACCCCGCAGCGCCGGAGCCGTGACAGAAACAATGCTTGTGCATGTTGCATGCCTGCTTGCATGTTTCATGCTTGTTTGCACGCTGCATGCTTGTTTGCATGCTGTATGCTTGTTTGCATGCTGCATGCCTCCTTGCATGCTGCATGCCTGTTTGTATGCTGCATGCCTGCTTGCCTGCTGCATGCTTGAAGCAAGAATCTTTGTTTGCAAGCTTCTTACTGGGACCACCTGTTTTATTAAGTGCACATTTAAATAATTAATGAAACAAATTTGTAGGAAACTAATCTGAAATCAGCTCTCTATAACGCCAGTGTAATAAATACATTAGTTTTGAAAGCTCTTTTAAATATTTAATTTCACTCAAATTGTTTCGTTTCTTTAACAACGTTTTTTTTTTTTTGCTGGTGGAGTACCGGTTATCATTGGCTCAATATCAGACATATTTACTTCTAGGCGTTTGGTGAAATATGGTAATTAAAACAGTGGTATTTTCTAACAAATGTTATTTCGGCTAAGTGTAACATCGGCAAAAAGTTTTACAACCAAATGAAACGTCGGCGCAATGAAAAAAAGCGAATTGATAATAGGTCAACTGATACAGTCGCAGACGTGACTTCGATGAAGTAAAAAAATACGAAACGAGAAAAGTTGAAAAGTCTTAGGTGAAATGAAATTCGGTCAAATATTTTTCGACCTTATGATAGGTAACCGCAGGAAAGAGCTGATACTAAGCACTGAAGAGAAAAATGTAGATGTAAAAGAGTATTAGCCTGGCCGAAACTCCAATGATGCCTTAGGCTCAGCGTAAAAGAGAACGTTGATTTCCACCTTAAGTGTAAATGTATAGTATCTGGTAATGGTAGTCTAGTAAAACAGCGAAAAAAATAAGCATAATTAAAGAAATGCAAAAAGCAAAAAAAAGAAATCAAAAGAATACCAGCTTAAGATTACCCCATTGCAGTGAAGGCGTGAGTATTGATCACCATACTTGCTCAAGGTGCATTGGCAATTTTAGACTTACATTATTAGTCTAGGTTTCCCTCGATGTTTTCCTGCACCGATATCAGTGAGATAGTTAAACTTAGAAGTTACATAATCATGAAATAGTAATCTGTTTTCTTTTGTATGTTTGGATGTTGGTGGTAATCTTTGGAAGTACTGGTTCGAATATATTATTGTATAATCAGAGAATATCGTGTCCTATTAAAGACCAATCCATCCACTTTTAAAAAGGCCTTATTATTTTGATGAATTTGATTAGAGCGAAGAATCCGCCCAAGGTCGACCTGAATTGGAATTTATTTGATTTTCATTCTCATTGAAAGAAAAAGCGAAATGAATCGATGGTAAGTCTCGGCACGTTCTCCCGACACTGAACCGAGATACGACCAAGTAACATTATACTGTTCTATACTTCTGAATTTGTTTTAAATTAGTTTCGCTGAGTTTAAGGACTTCATGGACTAACAAAGCATGGAATTTGAATCCGATTTTGTGGGTTTTATTCGCATTTAAAAATGAAGAGATTTATTTTTGAAACGGTGCATTTTCGCTTTCTTGTTTCTTCGACGTCGATCTACCATATTCTATTAATTTCTATTATTCTATTAATTTGAGTCGTTATAAATTATAAGTACATTGAAAATATTCAGAATTCTCCTTCATATCAGGCTTTTGAAGATATTATCGTATTAAGTCTTAAGTGTCTTCTGTCCTCTTCCATAAAATAATAAGTTTGAAGAAGTAATTTACACGATTGTCGCCAATTTATTTTCATATTTCATAACAACTTTTGTTCCAATGGAGTTATATTTTCCTGCCCATAATCTCATTAGTTTCCTCGATAGGGAGTGCAGTTCGGACTTTTGTTTACAAACAGTGGAGACCGTCACGCAACGATGATGTAAACAAAATGTAAACAAAACTTGAATAGTTTTCTATGTTAATTTATGAGTGGGTCAGTGACAGAACGTCACTCTGTTAGTGGGGTCTGCTGGGGTCAGTGGGACAACGATGCCTTTACACTGGAGTATCTTTTATGTGTCGCGGAATTAGGATCACTGTTGTTTTACGCGTAACATTTAGGTATATCATAGGCGTAACAGTACTATACGACGCGCGACGTGTCGACGCACTAAAATGCTCTTTTAAAAGTGGTTATGTTTTGTTGGTTAAGTTTAAAAAATCATTAGTTTAAGCTGTTGATTTTTCAATACGGCAAGAGGAAAAGACAAAATTAATTATAATTTACAAATTCTCAGCAAATAATAGGTAAATATTGTATATTGCTTCTTACCATTCATTATCAGAGTAAGGTTTTAAAGGTAACAAATAGGTGCAGATCCCTTCATAAAATTGCTAAAAAGAAGTGGTTTATCAATATCGAATCAATGTATTTAAAATTACTTTGTAAAATCACTTTGTCGAAAGTACGTTCCCGATCTAGCAGGATTGTGACTAAGTTTGAGCACAATAATTATAGATGCCAATGCATGCCGTGTGGTACCGGCCGCGAATAAGCCTTATTATGCCGGTCGCGAATAGTACCACCCAATTTCTACCGAGTGTCGTAGAAGGCGACAGAGGGATATTGACCAGACGATTGGCAGCAGCGTCCATCTGAGTACCAGAACACCTACTACGATCGCCAACATGGATTGGCCAAGCCTGGCAATTACGGCTAAACCCCTCCTTGGGGGAGTCCTATGCCCAGCAGTGGGCGTCTAAACGTTGACATGATGATGATGAATTATAGATGAAAAAAGGGAAAATCAATAAGCTAAAGCTGTCCGGACAGACAGCCGCCAACATTAATTTAATATCATTTAATATTATTACTTTATTATAGCTATGATCGCGTAAAACTAACTTCGTCCCATGTAAGTTTTATACCTCACGTATTTGGCGGTGTTCTCAGATTACCTTTTTGTGGATAAAAGTAAAACTTTACTTGCGTTTACACTCGACTTGCACGCGACTGTAGCATTTATATTGAAGTAATAAAAGCTCTTTTACTGTAAAAGCCACTTAGGTTACACACACACATGGTAAACTTGACTTTTTTTAAAGATGGAAATGTTTGAAATTTCTCTTTTGAGTGAGTGGTAAGTAACGTTTAGAGCATTATAATGCGTCGTGTTAGCTAAAACATCGTTTTAATTCAGGGTTATACATGTCGTCCCATTGGAGGAAGAGGAGTAGGTATTACATCATTGAAAATTAGTGCTATGTTCTACGATTGCAATCCTCGTGTCAATATAGATCAGAGAAGGGTTTGCAAAAAATTACCTGTTTTTCTTTTTAAGAAAATTCTCAAATAATAAGGTATTTTACTCTATATGAGATAAAGTCTGTAAATATGTTATTGAGACAGTTTAGGCATAAAGCAGTCGGAAAATATAAGTTTTAGTTCATAAAATAACAAAACAAATTTTTAAATTCAATTCAAAGTTTTCAGTATTTTTAATCGGTTATAAAACACCTTGAAATAGTAGCGGCCATGTTATTACGCCGTACGACTGTGTAAACAAAAAATTGCCAACTGTCAGTCAACCGATTGGCGTAATATAGGCTTTGTACTTTTATTATTTTCGTAACCAACGTAATTTTTTCATTAATACACTTATTACAAAATATGCTTTTAATTTTTTTTTAATTATATACGATTATCATATTTAATATGAGCGCATTTGATACAAAACGAACTGACGTCGTTTACGCTGTGCAATATGGCGTCCAGTAAGAGACGTTTTCGTCAAATGACGCGTGGAATTTGAAAATTTAAAATTTAGATACATTTTTATGGCACTTATCGATTGAATAAAATTTTTGTGTTTTTTTTTGGTGGCATATTAGCACTACAGAATTTCATTGAGACACTTTTCGAAAATGGGTGTAATACCCTATTAGGGCTGCTCTTCGAATTATTATCCTGTTGATGATAGTGACCCTAAGATTATCATCTTCATTGCATGAAGAAACAGTTCAGATTTTTGAGGTATGTCTAGGTCTATAAGATAAATACTTCTAGTGGACCCTGAAACCCTTGCTTAAAAATTAATTGCCCTAAGCTGTAAAGCTTTGCCTCTGTCACAGGCTAATGTATAGCCTTCTGCTAATTAAAACCAATTATTTTCTTCATCGGTGGCTTAACTAACCAGCAAGACCTTTTGAGGTATGATGTCATAATCAGATAATTTACAGCCAATCCCGTCACAACATGGGGAGCCCCTAGCCGTAGCCGCAGCGAAATAGTTGCGGTGACTGGTCCATGGCAGATATTTCAGCAATTCCGTTTGATATTTCGCATAATACCGGCTTCGTAACTTAATTATATAGAACTAGAGACTGCCTGTGAGTGTACTAATGTGACGTTTGATCAGGTAAAAGGATGTTATGAAACAAATTATGTTATAAATGCTTAATACCCATTGTAAACTACGTACGCGAAATATAATATGAATTCAGCGTACAGATATTTAAGCTAAAACTAGATAACATTTTTTTTAAACAAGATAATTTTGTATTTTTTTTTGCTTTTTTTTGTACTTTTGTTTTTTTTTGTCTGTCCAGCTGCGTCAGACTAAAAAAACCTGAAATCTCGATTAGATCTGTGGAAGATGCTTATCTTTAAACGGCTGAAAATATTTTCTTGAGTCATAGCAGAACGCTTTCGATCAAGTCACCTTTCAAACAAAAAATACTAAATCCAAATCGGTTAAGCCGTTTGGTAGCTACGTTGCCATGCACAGACATAATAACACTCGTGTATTTATGTCGGGGATTGTACAATAAACTGAACTAACAACTTCACTACAACACATTGACAACAACCAACTTATACTTAAAACCCAACCCACCCCACAAGAGAGAAACAGCTTGTATACAAACAAGCATTTCAGAATCTTATTAAGTTGGAGTCTGCGCTAAATAAATAGCAGCTAGCTCTCTTAAGAGCGAAGCCCCACTGCTCCGTTGCGTCGTCGCTGTGTTGACGCAGCGTTATTTTTCACGTCACACTTCTCCGTTGCGTTGTCTTACGTATTGCGTCGACACAAACATCGACGAAATGGGAGGAGGTGATGAGGTGCGTAACAGACTGTACAAATACGTGCGCGTGTGTTCGTGTCTACGCGCCGCCCGAACTAAAAGCAGTTTCGAGAGCACGTTCGACGCGAGAAAAGGTGCGGGAGTACCTACTTAGAGTGCTGTACAGTAGTACTAATATTTATACTGTATCCTTAATCCAGGAAATACCAATGTTTTGATATTCTGACAATTCGTTTTAATAGCTATAACAGAACACGTTTCCTACGACCCATTGTTGGTTAAATACTGAGGAATTCCCACTCCCACGCTGCGACGGCGACGTCGGAATAAGCGGCGTCTTTTTACGTCGACGCTGCGTCCGGTGTGTCATGACATGCAGTTTAAACAAATCTAGCGTCGTTGCAACGCAACGGAGCAGTGTATCTTCACTCTAACCCTAACTGCTCACTGACTCGGAGAAACGTTTCATGAGTCTAGTCTTAATTGGAGGAGAATGAAAGGGGTATTAACGAGAACATGTTTCTTAGATGGTGATGCCTCATTAGTGAGTTACACTATAGATTGATTGTATGTGATTTCATAATTGGGCTTAGTTCTAAATTAATAACGTTAAATTATACCAAAACTAGGTTTTGCGACTCCATGCGCTTGAATGTCCGTTATCGCGATTGTATGCATGCATGTTAAGTTGCAGTTTAAAAAACAGCCTATGTCCTTTTTTGGAGTTCGTACTAGTATTCTTTTAATTTCATCATAATCGGTTCTGTAGATGAGCCGTGAAAGCGTAACAAACCAATATATACAAACTCACTCTCGTTTATTATATTAGTATGAATGTGTTACATTACTATTCAGCATTAACAGTTTTCTTACTTATGCTTAATTAAAATAGATTTAAGGCGCTATTAAGCCACTTTTACAGATTTTAAACTGACAATCACGTCAAAATGAGTATAGTAAATGATTTGAAAAAAATATATATTTAACTAGAACATTATCTTAATCATTTAGTATGTGAATATTTTTGACTAAGTTCATATTAAATAGTTTAATTAACTCGTGAAGTAGTGTCTGACGCGAACAAAACATTAATAATCACACAAATTCCAGCAGGTATATTTTGACGAATCTTTCACAATCTTAGAGAAAATTTTATTATCTATCTGTTAGTATACGCCTTTTTTTTAAGGTAAAGGATACCACTTTTCTTTATTTTTTCGACAAATCTTTGAGAGTTTTGGACGCAGCGCATACGATTCTCCGGTTGCTCAAGGTTGCCGGCGTATATCGTCGCTTTAATATTAAGTAATAATATTAAAGTGAAATTCATCATCAATTGATGATGATGATGAATATTAAGTAGCATTAAATTTCTAAAATCATTACAGTTTAGAAAAATGGGAAAAGTTTGGCAGAACCAACATCAAATGAATAAAGGGAAAGTGGGTGTACCACAATATTAGGTCCGTCCCTTATTTTATTTTTAAATATTAATCTAACTAACTCAGTGTTAATTACTGAACAATAAAAAAAATATTAATTTTAAATAATAATAGTGATGGTCTAGTTAAAATAAATAACGTAAGGTTGAGGAATAAATGATACGATAGCAATCTTTACCACGACAGTACTCGTATTCCTCGGTATGCAATCTATTGTAGATAATCCAAGATGAAATTATTAGGACTTTTATTTGTGAGGACCAAAAACTTGACATGGCCCTTGTTGACTTGACTGTTTTCACACAGCGCGCTTTTCAGAGGTTGACAGAATTCCTAAAAATGAACCAGTCGTAATAAGGGATTAATACAGAAATAAAAAAACTTTCTTTTATTTAACTTCAAAAAAAAGGAGGAAGTTCTCAGTGACATAGAGGACAATTCAATCATACTTAGTGAAATTTTTTAGGACATTTTATAATTTATTAAAACCTTGACATAAAACAAAAAAAAAATCACTTCTCTTGCTCAAAAAGGCCGTCATTGTAGCATACCAGAGCGGGGATAAAATAGCATTTCATCCTCTGGGGGAAAAAGTTTTTTTTTTTTAATTTTTGTGTGTCAAATATGACAATGAGCCTACAAAAACGAAAAAGTCTTTAGTCATAAGTAGAATAATCATAAATAAAGACTCGACGATCTCTGGTAGAATGCATGCAATGTGTTGCGGCTACAGAAGAAACAAAAAAAAAGACATTGGCGCGAAATCTTTATAATTTTTCTCTAATTGCAAATTGAATTGGTAGTGACCGTAATTAATTTTACAATAGTGAAAATGTCATCATCTAGAGCCTAATTTACAAATAGAAGAGAAAGGAAAAGAAATAATTTTCAATCTGTTGCCGTCAAGGTCACAAAGCATTTATTTAAATACTTACGAAAAGATTATGAAGTGGAGGACAGAAAAACTATTTCGATGAACTTTCCAAAAAATATCAAAGTTCAACGCTTTGGAGCACATATTCAATGTTACGAACAACCATACAGATAAGACATAATGTAAATATAAAGAAATATGTAAATTTGACGGCTTTTCTCAAGAAATTATCCACTGGCTACAAGGCCAAGAAATCCAAAGTTTTCACGAGGACAGATATCGAGAATTTCATAAATAAGGCACCTAATGAAAAATACTTAGCAACAAAGGTAGGTTATAGTTGCATTTGTTTTCTATTATTTTCATCAAACTAAATTGCTAGTTAGAGGTACCAACCAAAATACAGTTCTAGCACACTTTGGGATCAGCGGTGCCTGCAGAGGGATAGAACTGGCTAACATAACAGTGGAAGATGTCGAAACTGATACCCATCTTCAAGCCATAAATCTGCCAAATACAAAGACAAATAAGGAGAGGAAATTCGTTATAAGTGGAGAATTTCTAAACATTGTCAAAGCCTACCAAGACTTACGGCCAAGTGGAGTGGGCACGCCGAGATTTTTTCTCAACTATCAAAACGGAAAATGCACAAGGCAAGTTATAGGCAAAAATAAATTAAGCAACATGCCAAAAGAGATCGCCACTTATCTAAATTTGCCTAATCCGGAACAGTACACTGGCCACTGTTTCCGAAGAACATCCGCCACTCTCTTGGCGGATTCTGGTGCAAATATAACAACGTTAAAACGCCACGGTGGATTGAGATCCGATCAAGTGGCGGAAGGCTATATTGAGAACTCCATTCATTCGATATCACCCAGCGTATCACAGAACGCATCAATATTCTCCCAACTAGCCCACGACCATCGACATCAAGAGATGAGTCTGATGAATCTACTATTATCGTATTGACATTTGCACGCCATATATGGCGTGCAAATGTCAATACGATAATAGTAGATTGTTATACAAGGAGCTAAAATGACCCATTATATACGAGGTAGTTTTACTCCCGAGCTTTACCGAGGGAGTAAATAGAAACCGAGTTTAAATGGGTTTTAGCGCCGTGTGTTACACTATACTTTTCACTACGATTGCGAGAAAATAAAACAATCCAATACAATATGAAATATGTGGTTTATTTGATTAAAAATTAAATGTACAATTTGTACAATTCTGGATATTTAACGTGATGTTTTTTCCCGGTAAGTTAATTGCAGTCCTCTGTGAAGATGAATGTTTGAGTTGTCTGTGGGGTAAACGTGGGAGATACACGTAGTTTCCAGGTTGGAGGCTCCCTCGTTCGGAT